>CM022755.1:4690502-4835502 GCA_012411365.1 Ameiurus melas | reverse complement strand
GGATGAATTTGATTGGTTTTTAATTGACCTCTTGCCACTCGCTCTGGTCGATAAGGTCATATCTGCGCTTTTAGTCTGCCCGAGGCATAGCCGTACATCGATGATACCAAAGCGTAACCCGTACTGTAATTTAGCGTCTTGATGGTAGTAGCTCAGAAGGCCTGAGAACATCTTATGAGGCATAATTACTCACTCCTTCCCTAAATTACGTTTTCGATTCCCTCTTCAAAGTCAGGAATTTAGCTATTATACACTTAAAAGCCTCCCCCCCCCCTTCCTGCACCACCTAAAAATAGATTACGGCGTGAAAGCTAAGCGTTATAGCGTAGGAAAGTATTACACACAAGTGTTAGTCCAATATCGTTTGCCATTTAAATAAATCCATACAAATATTCTTCCAGAATAGAGTGGGAAGGTTAAGTGAGTTGAATGTGAATTGAACATTGGGTGAGACGAGAAGATTTCTGCTTTTACATAAAAAAATAAAGTATGCTTTTTATGAACATTAGCACTTAGAGGGGGAATACAGTGGCTTAGTGTTTAGCACGTATACCGCGCTTCTCCAAGGAAGGGGGCTTGAATCCCACGTCCACCCTGGGTGTGAGGAGTTTGCATGTTCTCCATTAGCTTTGGGAGTTTCCTCGGGGTACTCCGGTTTCCTCCCCCCAGTCCAAAGACAGGCGTTGTAGCTTCCAAAAATGTCCGTAGTTTGTGAACGCGTGTGCAAGGGTGTCCCCTGCCTTACAACCCTGCTCCAGGTTCTCCCGTGACGCTGTGTAGGGTAATCGCTATGGGAAACCAGATGGCTAGATTGTAGCGTGTTATAATATAACGATGAGATAAGACACACTTTTATTAATTCGTCATGCGGAAATGAAGGTGTCACAGCAGCATGAAAGTAAGAAAAGAAATAAGAATAGCGAGGTAGAAAATAAGTAACGATCTATGTGACTATGATAGTGTCACAAAATAGAAACACGTGCAAGTCCCTTGGATTCATTCTAAGTGCTGAATCCTTCTTGTGTCTTTTTCATAACAGTTTTAAACACCAAAATATGGCTCGTCATGCCGAACATTTAACCTGTTGGGAACGAATATAGTATGTCACGCACTCGTGTAATTGCTCTTTATTTATACTAACGATGGGGGATGATTATATATACGACAGGTTATTCATTAATTACTGCAGCTCGCGTTGAGTTAACAGTGTCTGAATCCAAACCAGCGAAAAAGTACCTTGCTAAATGTCCCACTGCTGTGAAATCAACCGATTTTGAGACCGCTGCTGATGAAACAAGCATTTAAAAAAAATTTTAAAAAGCACGAAGCAAATCAATAAGTGTTCATTGTAAAGATTAGACGGAAGGCTTCATCAATTCAGTTCAATTTCATTTTTATAGCACTTTTAACTAGAGGCATTCAGTACGTTTACATGGACGACAGTAACCCGATATTAACCCGATTAAGACGATACTCTGATTAAGAAACTAGCATGTAAACAGCGATTACTGATGACCTTAATCCGATTAAAGACTATTAATCCGATTAAAGAATAGAATTAAGATGTATGGACTATTCCTGTTTTAGTCGCATTATCGACGTGAGTACACACCTTAATCACACTATTAACGTCGTGTGGGAGTTTTCACGTGGGAGACACGTACACACACGGCAACGCTCAACCGTTTGACGCCAATCAAGAGAGCACGGCTACGTCCGAAACCATGTACTTACCTACTACAATATATAGTAGGTTAAATTCACCTATCTCAGCTACTATATAGACGGTAAGTACACGGTTTGGGACGCAGCCCACGACTTCAAGCGGATGTCTATTTGCACGTACAGCACGACAAATAATTGACTGCACTTGAAGTTCCCGTAAAATAAAAAATTAAACAAAACTGTATACGGTCCCATAACGAAGACCAACTGTATGTCGATACGTGAAATTCTGGAGGGACGTCAGACGGCGTGGCGCGGGGACGTAAAGACGTGTGCCGTTAATCCATCTATGTTCTATATCATGTACAATGGGAACATGGATGGAGTATTCTAAAAGTGACTCATGTAAACACCTTAATCAGAATATTGTCTTATTCAGAATAAGGTCAATAATTAGATTACTGCTGTCCATGAACGTAGTGAGTGTCATGAAGCAACGTCAGAAAAGTCAAGATGTAGATTTAAATCCGCAATGAACAAGCCAGAGGCCAGTGGCAACGAAAAACTCCCTGAGTTTGTTGCAGTCGTGTTGCACTAACATGCAACTGACAGGACGGTCTTTAAGGTTACACAAGTCGGTCTTGGGTACAAGTCGACAGTATCCAGGTGTGTTCATCCACCGCAACAACGGTGGTCCTGGCCTAAAAAGTCTGAAAAGTGCACTTCTGCAAAGACTGCACCTGAAATAACTCCTTTCCTTTTTGTTCTCCTCCCCAGCCGTGCTTCCAGGAACAGCCCGACGCCTTCAGCCTGCTACACTGACCGAGCTTCTCGTTAGCTCCATGTGCCTCTACGTCCTGCTATTCTCCAGATGATGGACGATACATCTGTTCATACCCTCGCACCCACCGCCCCCCCTGTGGCATCAACCAACACTGCCCAGATATGTTCCTTCCTACCTTCTCCCTCCTCTCCTGTCTCTTTTTTTTTTCTTTTTCGTTTTTCCATCATTCGCATTACTTTCCTTGCATTTCCTGGTCACGTTTCTCCATGCTCAGCTTGACCGCCCTTCACTCGCGCTTGCCATCATCTCCCTAGACCTGCTCTTTGTTTTTATCTCTGACTTTAACACCATGATTCAACTCAGTAGCTTGCCATACGCCATACTCCCATACTTCAAACCTTTTGCTATGACTAGTCGAATCCACATTCATGATATTCTTTATATTTGCATCACATCGGTATGTACGTATGTTTTTTTTTTAATTTCTTCCCCCACTACCCTTCCTCTCCACCCTCTCTGTGTTGCTGACACACCAAAGTGTCAATTATGCTACCAAAGATGATGGCGGTTCTTCAGATGAAGCGAAGGTTGGGGCAAACACGGGCTGAAATGCTCTTTAAAGCGACGTGTCACTCATCCCTTAAGACTGTCCTGCACGGAAACGTGAATTCTCGGGACGGATCAGCAGGATGTAGGGTGAAGATGAGGACGGCCAAATGAAATGCTGTCCATTTGGATGAATAGAAGAGAACCTGTACAGTTACATGTATATGATCTATTACCTAAGTATCAACACATGGACAATGACTGCGAGTTCTGAGACTAATCATGACTCAGACTATGATCAAGTTAAACTAAAGAAGCACAAATTTATATGCTTTTTTTTTGTTTTTTTTTGTTTTTTTAAATCACTTTCGTTTCCCCGTGTGGTATTTTTTGTCCTTCTCCAAATTTGCTCTATGCCTTGTCCCTTACTATAAATGACATTTCCTGCCTTGCTGCTGAACAGAATGGTGGCTGAACTTTACGTAAAAAGGGTAGTCCTATATCAGACACGTCTACCCTCGCCCCACCATCCTCCGACACAACGGCAACCCGTATTATCTATACGTCAAACCGCATGTTGAACTGTGCGCCGATCGGCGCTCACCTGCGACGGACTAACGGACATCAGAACTGACTGATTTCCCCAAGTGCAGGAGCACGAGATCCATAAGGACTCCAAAGACGGGCTTCCCAGAAAGTCTGCATGCTCCACCCACGTTTCTGATGATCCTATAGCGAAAAAGCCAAGTTGCTGAAGAGGATTTGTATAGTGCAGGTGCATCCAAATGAGTGCCATGTTCTGACTTGGACGTTCGAAAGAGGAACAGGGCCGTGCTGCCAGCAAGCAAGGAGACATCTAGTTTTGGCACAAAGCACACCGTCTTTCAACGGACTGCTCATCGATAAATCGCGGACATCCACGTTTCACACGAAGCAATACAGCATAATAATGATTCTTCAAAGCTGAGCACATATTTAGTGAAATGTGCCATCATCACAGTCGATGCTTTGAGCAAAATGTATCATGCGCTTATCCCGACAACTCGTACATTTCAATGAGTCGACTTTTACTGTGAACCGTTTGACTAAGGTCCCAGAGCGTGCATCAGGGTTCTCTATTAGGTCCTCTGTGAATGGCATTTACTCACAATTTACCCATCATTACAAATGCCCATGAATGACCGATTTTGTGGACTTTTATTAAGGAGCACAAGCATATATAAATATATATATATATATAAATATGAGAATCACACAGATAATGGAAGAAACCATGTGTGCCTCTGTCAGAGTATACACATTATAGGCGAACTGGTCATCATAACATTTTAGATGCTATGAAACAATCATATATAAATTTGTTTTTGACCCAGTATTATTCATGCTCATGTGCTCTGCCATCCTATATGTTCCATACGCAATGTCTAATCACTGAGCTTTTAGTGTGAGATTAGTTTTCTGAAGTCACGTCGTGGTTTGCCTCATTCTTGGGCCCTGCTTGTAAAATTTGCTCACGCTCATATTTAACCAGTGCATATTTATCTTAAGACGTTATATCGCTCAGATCTGCTACATTCCGGTAAAGGTGTTGACTTGCATCTCAGGTCTTTTTTCTTTTCTTTTTTTTAAAGTACGTACCAAGAGCAGAGCCTTCTAGATTTCTCTTTTGCTTCTGGTCCAGTCGACCGTACCTGTACGTTACATAGTATTTAGGCCTGTGTGTTACCGTCCATGCTAACACGTGCACTTGGCTTGACCTGCCATTTATCATCATAAATGAAATGCTTCCAGAACAGAATAATTAGACTCGAAAAAGGAAACGAGGGAAAGGGAATATTACTTATTTACTCTCTAATATAACATTTTTATTACTATTATTTTTTAAATGGGTCCATTTGGAAACCCAGCGCTGTCCAATATGGACAAACCCAGCATGGGTTGCTTGAACCCAGTGAGGTTGGGTTAGTATGTTGATCCGGTGTACTGGTTTGATTTTCACAGCTAACCAATAATCTGAGATAATGTTACAAAGAAAATGTAGCTAAAAATAACGATAACAGTTATGTAGCAGCCCAAAATTGAACTGTTAATGTAATTATGTAATAATGTAAGGATCTATCTTCACATTTATGAAGCCAAGAAGCCAATTTCGGACACGTTTTCCCTTTAAATAAACTTAGATAGCGTTCTAAGTTGGGGGGTGCAGAGTTCATTATTGCCTGCATAACTAATATCTAGTTAGTACAGAAAGTTTGTACTAAATGAAAAGTTATCTGCGAACAAAAAACAAAGTACATTTCTTGTTTTTTTTGTTTTTTGCTTTTTTGTTGTGCCGCATTGGTGCAGTGGAAAGTTTTGAAAGAAAGGAATATTTCCATGACATGCCTGCTCCCTTTCAGCTCCACCCCCTCGACCCACCGTGCTCTGGGTCATTATCATCCCAGATTATACTGCTTACTCGTTTACTCGTCAAATTTTCCTCAATGCTGCCTCATTTTACGTGCATTCCAAATATCAATTGCTTCACGTAAAGTCTATACCAAGCATCATCTAGACATTTCATGTACCTGAGTAGATATTAGACGAGCACAGAGAGTTCAGATTGCGCATATAATGTGCATTAAGGTGAAGGGATGCATTCACGAATCCTTTTTTGATCCGTTATTTACATCGACGTTCCGCTCAAATCGCTTTATGGATATCAATACCGTCGTGCTGCAGCTGAGAGACCGTGTGCATGTGCGAGGATTGCATGTCACGTCAACGCGAACGTCAACGTCACAGCGCGTGCGCGTGTGAGAAAGAAATGTAGAGACGGGTTTACTGTAAGACTGGTGCGTTTCAATCGTAGGGATGGAAATGATCATGACGCACAATTGTAAAGATTTGCCTAATTGGGTTGGAGAGTGTATGTCTTGCCCTTGGATCATAGCTAATGGCACTTTTCTCTCCCTTTTTCTGCACTTCTGTTTCTTCCCCTCCCGTCGGAATGCGTCTCGTCGTTACGGAAGGTCGGTTTCATTGCTTTGAGTTAAATGAGTAAATGGGGCTCAGATAAATGCACACTCATTTGCCCTGAATGGCCTTTCGATGAACTACGGAGAACGAGTCCGAGTCGGACAATGAACAGAAATGCATGCGCGCAACCAGAAAACGACCGTAAATATGTGCCCCCTCCAGAGAGATCAGAAAATCGGCACTGACGAACTTCCTTCGAATGACTCGGTGGCTTTACGGCTTCCTTCCACTTCCAAGCTGAGATCCAGTTCTCATTATGATCCACATACTAACTGCAACGTTGAGTTATTTCGGTGATTAAACAGACATACGCAGTGTTGCAGACCTGCGTCTTGGCATCGTGACTGTTGTGAGCATGTGCAGATTTAATGTTCAACGTGTTTAAAAGACGCCGGCGTACGTTACTTTGTGAGCATACCGAATGACAGACGTATGCGTAATACAGTCACCGTCCACTATATTTGGATATATTCGCCGTACATCGGGCAATTACGTCACAGCAGTGCGATGCATAAAATCATACAGATATCATGTCGAGTTTCAGTTAATATTCAGATCAGATATTGCGTGGTGCTTTTTTCCCCACATTCTTCTAGACTGGATGCCCAGTGTAGCCTCAGATTCCTGTTTTTCGCTGACTGGAGTGGATTCTGCAAGTGTAGCTCACCTGCTTCAATTTTTTGACATGTTCGGTGTTCTGAGATGCTTTTCTGCTCATCACGTTTGTCAAGAGTGGTTATTTGAGTTACCGTAGCCTTCCTGTCAGCTCGAACGAGTCTGGCCATTCTCCACTGACCTTTCCTGTCAACGAGGCATCTCCACCCACAAAAAACTAGCAGTGTCTGAAATACACGAAGCAGCAGGTCTGGAACCAACAACCATGTCACAGTCAAAGTCACATTTTGTTCGATGTGAACATTAAGTGACGCTCATGATCTGTTCTCGGGACGATTTTGCGCACTGCACTGCTGCCACATGATACCGTGCAGATGATGTTTAATAAAGTGGACGGCGAGTGTATATTCGAAACACAACATTGCCGCTTTAGTAGTATGCCGTATTCGTTTCATTTTCTTCCGTTCATCATGTCCTGGTGTAGAAACGCTGAAAGGAAAAAAAAAAAAGCCACAGTTTGTCATGAATTTGCGAATTAGCGAAACATGTTAAAACACATTTTCAATTAACGTACCAAGGTCGTCCTTTGTCGGAACATTCACGTCCATTCATTCTTGTACCTCGAGTGCTGAAAGACACCGTCTGATCACGACCTTGTCCGTTGTGTCATCCATTAAAGAAATAAAAAAGAAAGAAAAAACCCGGTGGAATCCTGTGGTGAAACCTCACGGTTCCTCACACACATGAAGATGAAGCAATCACGGTTGTACCATATGTCCTTATATTGAATTGGCCAGAGTGTATGTTAAAGCCTGAGTGAGAATGTTATCTCCTTTTTGTTACTGTCTTTTTTTTCTTCTTCTTCTTCTTTTTTTCTTCAGATGTACCGGTGCACAAGTGCAAGGAAAGCTTGTAGTGCTGGCCGTTGTATATTCTCTGTCATGTACTGAACTATTTTAGAGGCAAATATATTTGAAATATGAACCCAAATAATATAAATAAATAATCATAAAAGAGCAAAACCTTTTTGTCTTTTTTTTATTTTTTATTTGTAGTAGCATACAGCAAAACAGCATCACATTCCCTATTTTATCATCATCATCTCACATTCTCTAACTACAGCACTCAGAAATACCATCAAAATCAGGTTTACGAATAAATAAACAAACAAACAAACAAATAAATAAATAAATGAAGTTGCGAACATGGAATCCCACAGCGTCACACTGCATTTGTTAATCGCTGCCTAACTCACACCCTGCTATGACGTTATTAGCGCTGACTTTAGAAACAAGTTGACAAAACACATGCGCTTAGCATTTAGCAAAGGGAAATCATTACTGAAAATGCTTATGTTTGTGAAGCAGGTTGGGGGGAGGGGGATAAATTAAAAGTCTGTGATCGAAAAAAAAAAAAAAGAGGCCTAGTTTCTACTCGATTGCTGCCATGTCTCAATTTCACCACGCGTCTTTTCTTATGCAATCAACCATGTTGTGGAATCTGCTCTGTGGATAAATCAGACTTTTTTTTTTATTACTGTATTTAGTAAGCATAAGAAAAACATCGGTCTTCGAAAAAGCTGATGGTCAATTGTTTGTCATGAATAAAAAAATTAAAAAAAAAAAGATTCCAAGGTGGGGGAGTTTATTTCAATGGCGTTTTCCATCTTTGATTGCTGAGACGTGTAACAACGCGCATGTTTTTCTGTTGCTGTGGAAACAAATTACGTAAAGGTCATTGGTTGGACACCCAGCATGCCGCTTTCTGTTTTTGTGCATCATTATGGATGAGAAACTTTTGTGAAATGGATTAAAAAATGCAAGTGTGGTCAAAACATGCAAGTGTGGTTTTCAAAATTGTCCCACTATGTCATTGTCAAGTATTCAAAAATTAGCTGGTGGTGCAGAAGCAGTTGGTACAACAGTGTTCTTCAAGAAGTCCAAGCATCGCCAACGTTAGTTGAATGTCGGTCTGGCAATTTCCTTTTTTAAATCAGGCCTAATAGTTATTCTATATGAAGTCGTTTTTCAGATCACATGTAGTGGAACTACTTTAGCCACTATGGTCAAGTGGCTTGTTTAATCCTGTGCCATCAGGAACTCTTGATGTAAATCCTAAGCATCCCAAGGTTTTACGATTTTCACAACAACTACATTATATTGTACCACTTCAGAATCGAAGAGAGGAGCAAAAACTATAGAACAGTTGAGACCCCGATTCCAAGAAAGTTTGGGACACTGTGTAAAATGATTGTCTTTATTTTTCACATATACAGTAGAGCACAGTGAAATTGTTTTCTTCGCATACCCCAGCATGTCAGGAAGTTGGAGTCAGAGCGCAGGGTCAGTCATGATACAGCGCCCCTGGAGCAGAGAGGGTTAAGGGCCAACAGTGGCAGCCTGGTAGTGCTGGGGCTTGAATCGCAGACCTTCCGATCAGTAACCCAGAGCCTTAACCACCAAGCCACCACTGCCCCCCGCCAAGCCACCACTGCCCCCCGCCAAGCCACCACTGCCCTTTCAAAATGTCAATAAAAACAGAATGCAATTATTTTCAAATCTCATAGACCCATGAGACCCATACGTTCTTCACAATAGAGCATTGAAAACTGCGATGGCTGGCACATGGGGACTTGATGGGGACTTTCTGTCACTGTAGAAGAGTCAGGATCTTGGGAAGCAGGCAATGCATGAGGTCTAGTAAATGAAATAAACGCCATTTGCAGAACAGTATCCACCAGGCTTGAGTGCTCAAGGCGCTTGCATTCAGAAGTGCTTCCTGGACCAGGTCATAGTTCTCAGTTGGTGGTTCAGCCTGAGGCACAAGTCACACTGGGTACCAAATCTTGTTGTCTATTTGGTGTCTCGGAGGCCGAGTCGCCAGGGGGTTCTGAGCGCAGTAGCGGATACCAAGGATTTGCTGGCCATCTTGGGGTGCAGAATATAATAGGTGATGTAATAAGTGGCGTACCGGACATGCGCCCCTGCAGGCTTTTCAACTCTATTAAGGAGAATCACAAGTGGCAATGTCTTGAGGTCTTGCTGAAACCTTCCCAGAGCTGAGCTACCAGTTTCAGATGTAGAAGCCACTACCCTGGATGTACATACCTTCTTGACACTGTCGAAATCTTTCGAATCTGGAGCTGTTGATAGGAGCATCATTGGAAACTGTTTTTAAAGCTTTAGAAGAAGAGATAGCGGCCCATCTTAGTCTGTAAGTGCATCTCGCTCAGACTCGACACTAATGAGACTTTTCTAGTTCTGCCTGATTGAGTTGTGATTGAAAACTTTAATTAGCCAATTATCTTGAGCTCTGTCATTATACTCTCAGAAATGTGTGATGAACATGAGTGCACTAATGGCTGCTTTAGTAGGGAATTTATCAGCTGTGGTTCTAGACATGGCTGATGGGTCCACTATCTGTCTCGCTCTGATTTGTATGCACAGCAATAATATATCTCACATTAACATTATGATGAACTGCCAAAATCTTATTTTGTCACCTGCCACAAAGTTTCGTCGAAAGATATCGATTTTTGCTGATTGGTAGTTCATCATGGTTACGAAGTTACTAAGAAAGTTGCATGTACACAGATAGCAGGTAACAGGTTCTGCTCTAGGTTTCCTCCAGCTTGTCCAGTCTCCTCGCACTCGGTCGGTAGATTGGCTACACTAAATTGTACACTAAATAGGTGTGAATGTTGCCATGTGATGGACTGGTGTCCCACCTAGTGGGCATTCCTTATGACCAGTGTTCCCAGGATAGGCTCTTAGGACGTTATGCTCCCATATCTCATATGGTCATTAGCATAACATTGCATATCATATAACATTAGCATAAACCAGCTTTTGTGACTATGCAACTTTTTTTTCGCCAGTGATCACTAGTGTAAAGGCAATTTTCAGAGATATCTATTTTAGTTCAGGAGGTAACAAGCGTTTGAGACCCCAGAGAGTTGCCAACCATGGTGCTGTGATGTGGGGACTTGATGGGGACTTTCCGTCACTGGAGAACAGTCAGGATCTTGGGAAGCAGGCAATTCACTGGGTCTAGGGAACGAAATGAACACCATTTACAGAACAGCATCCACCAGGCTCGTGTGCTAGGGGCTCTTGCATTCAGTTTCATGTACTAGGTCATCGTTCTCAGTAGGTGATTCAGCCTGAAGCTGAAGTTACACTGTCTTAGTGTACCAAGCTTTTGTAACTGCAGCCACCTGCCCTGTTCATGCACGTTTGAATCCAAATAATGTTTTATTCTCCTGTGTTGCTTGCTTGTGCATATTTTCATATTTTAATATTTTAACAACCTGCACTTGCATGCGAGTGATGATAAATGACAGCTCGGTGATACATAGACAGGGTTTCCTTAACAAGCTACATTTCCCTAATGGGAATCCTGAGACTATTAAACGAACGACTGGAAAGCTTTACAACATGTACCAAGCTAATTTGTTTGCACATGTTGTCGGTAAAGATTTCGGGCAAACTATTGGGAGCAGAGAAGCCAAAAAATGAGCATGGTCTGATTTAACATTTAGGGATCCGATCAACGAGCCAGTATGATTGCCTACCGTGTAAAGCAAGTCTGAAATAATCGCTATCATTCTCATTATACAATTAAAAAAGCAGTCATTAAAAGCTAAAAAAAACAAAGCATCATACTATTGAAAAATGCAAGGTTGTAAGCAAAATAGCACGATACGTATCTGATCTCCATTCCATCAGTATAATAAAACTACCTTGAGAAATAACAGATAAAGTCTTCACAGAGCTCCGGGAAACGGCAGGGGGATAGTTTTAAAAAAATATATTAAACAAAGCCATCTGAGCTTCATTCAGGTTCTGAAATGATGTTGAAATATTGGAGAGGAAAAAAAATTGTTTATAGCACAGTAAGCCAATCAGCTGTCACTGTGCACACTGTAAAAGGTTTTCCATAAAAAGGCCAGGAAGTTTGTTTCTGTTCGCAAATGTTACTGGCATCTTAATAGGCTCCGTTTCATTCGCTGCAGGACTGTCTCGTTCCCAGCTTGATCTCAAGAATGTAACTTGTTATGCGCTGCAAGAAATATCCATTGGACTTTTATTAAACTTCACCAACGATAAGCTTCGAACATTCCAAGCCACTCATTTTAATGCACTAATCTCGATCCATACCGATATCTAAATCTTCTCCATCTAAAAATGGTGGAAAAGGACTTCAGTAGTGCTTTTTCATCCACTCAAGCAAATGAACAACCGTAGCCCGACCTGCAGTAGACTGAGTGAAACCTAAGGGTCTAAGTAACTTTGTAGCACGCTGGAGATATCCAGTAGGTCTGGCTAATAGGGCTGGGTGATGTATCGAAAAAATATCGATACCGTGATAAATGGCTACACGATATACTTTTCTGAGATATTGTTGGTATGGTGATGTATTTAAAAAATATATATATAAATAAATAAAAGTTTTTAATCATTACAAATTAAATGCTACAGAATGGATGCCGTTGATTTGACATAATTAAAATGAAAGAAAAGTACAGTCAAAGTCCATTTAACGTCGTTTTTGTTTATTTTACGACTGTTTTGCGGACAGCTTCTTAGCTAAATTATATATCGTGATATGCATCGTGTATCGTTGTAATATCTCGAGTATCCTGATATGATATTTTTATCATATCGCCCAGTCCTACTAGCTAAAATATCATGGTGGATCTAATGAAGTAAATTTAGCTAGCTAGCTATGATATTGTTGTCACACTTTAATTTTAAATTGGATTGCCTAGGAGCGCACGCGCCACACACACACACACACACACACACACACACACAACTTGGAAAGTGTCCCCGTGAGCAACAATTTTTCATTTGATGACTACAGAGTCCAGAGCAGTTAGAGATTTTTTTTTTTGTTTGTTTGTTTTCCTAAGAGAATCGATTTTCGTGATAGATCTAGGGTAGCATGCTGGCACAGCAGGTAGCCTTACAACTCTGGGGTCCCTGGTTCAATCTTGAGTTTTGGTTACCGCAGAATTTATGTTTAAGTTCAGGTTCCCAATTTCCTCTGACGTCTGGAAAAACATGCCGGTAGCTGGACGGGCGACTTTAAACCGCACGTAGTTGTGAATCGTGTGAGAATATGCTTGTATGGTTCCATCCAGGGTGCGTTCCTTCCCCATTCCCCATGTCCCCGTGGATCGGCTCTAGATCCTCTGTATTTAAAGATTGCAAACCACTTAATATTTTAGCACCTTCTCTGCTGTTGGCAGTTTTCGGACTATCTTTAATGGAGAAGATAATCGGTGTAGTGTGTGAGACTTAGGTAGGATAGGTGGTGAAACACTGTATTCACAGAGATGTTAAGAATAGAAACTGTTCTCAATGGAGTTCTTGGTCGTTATAATTAGTAGATGTCCTCTGCTACAGTAATTTGTCTAGACTTTTTGGAATTGCGTGGAATTTACAATTGTGAGACCATATTTGTATAATGGTGTACAAACTGATTGCAAAGCCCTGTTCTGACCTCATGAACAGAAATTTGCTTTCTCAGTCCTGCTTCACACCTTAACCACCCCCGCTACACCTCAATTTTAACAACAGATGCCTCTAAACACTATATGGTTAGGTGTACCCTGGCCAGTCACGCTCTCAAATTGAAGAGCAATTGGGTTTCTAACAAGACTCCAGAGCTCTGACTAGCATTGACAAGCTGTTTTAAAAACACAACCATTAAAACCCTCCGTGGCCCACCATGCCAATTTAAACTGGTCTCGGGTCTTCTCAAGAGAACTTCACACACAGCAGAGGTCAGAAATGAATCTGTCTGGAACATTCTCAGATGTCGTCTGTTTTGTGTATGCTCCCCCCCTCCTGTAATATGTTCATGCTGAGCAAATCTCTTGGTCCTGCTCTCACTAATTCTTCACTGCCATACTTATTTGCTAACTTGAACAATCTCACTCTGTCTTTTAGGTGATTGCATTTTGTCTACACGGTTTTGTATTGCAATACAAACTCTGATATTAAGTGAGCATGGTACTGTATGTCCTTTCATTGTACGTTAAGTAGAACATTGCTAGAACACTGTTCAGTTTATGAATCTGAAAATTGTTGTTTAAAAGAGTTAAAAAAAAAAAAGACAAATAGGAAGGCGTTTCATAGTTCTCTATTGCAGACCCTCGATCTTTTGTGTGTGTTGCTATAAAAGCTAAAGAGATGGTCCATGGGCTGCGCCGCATTGCTGCCTTGCAGCTCCAGGGTCTGTGGTTTGGTCCTGAGGTTGCTGCCCGAGTGGAGTTTCTCCATGTGTCCATGTGCGTTTCCTCCTTCCCGCTCTTGAAAACATGCTGGTAGGTGGATTGGCTATGCTAAATTGTCCCTAGGTGTGAACATGTGCGTACAGGGTGCACTGCGATGGACCGATGTGTATCCGACTTGTGAAAAGTGTTCCCGAGATAAGCTCTGGCTCCACCGTGACCTTTTTCTACTTAAAAATGGCACAGTGGAAGTGACAGCACCATTTTGCCTGTTCTATACACAGTCTTTAATGGGGCATTCTCACCTGAACTGAACATAAGCAATGTCTGGCATTTTAATGGAAGGCTTGCAATATGCCTATGCAGTTATGGCATAAAATGCTGCATTGTAGTATTTTACAACAACAACAACAACAACACAAAAATCTTATCAGCCAATCATGTGGCAGCAGTGCAAAGAATCTGCATAGAATATGCAGATATAGGAAAAAAAAAGCCTCAAAGTTCAAAACAAACATCAGACAGTTGGAAAAATTACCATGGGCTGGTTTTCGGTGATGGAAGAGGCTGGTTTGAGTATTTCAGAAACTGTCGATCTCCCGGGATTATAAACAAAACAAACATAATCCCCCCCCCCCCCCCTCCAATCTTCAACTGTCTAGTTTTGGTGAACCTGTACCTACTATATCCTCAGATTCCCGTTCTTAACCGACAGGAGTGGAACCCGATGTGGTCTTCTCCTGTTGTAGCCCATCAACCTCAAGGTGTTCAACATGTTGTGCATTGTGAGCTGCTTTTCTGCTCGATACGGTTGTGAAGATTGGCTAACCGAAAATATGAGCAGTTTCCGAAATACACAAACCAGCCTGTCTGGCACCAACACCCATGTATTAACAGGTCTACAGTACATGTTTTCCTAATATAGTGACCGGTAAATACAGGGCAGAATGACATTTTCCTTTTAGCAAAGATACAACTCATGACATTGTAAGAATTCTTAAATGACCCACAAATGAGTGAGAAAATGACGATAGTGTCCTTTATTCTGACAAACATGTCTGCCAATAAAGCTTTTTTTTTTTTTAAATGAAGCACAGAATCACAGCTATCGATTCATTTGAACAACAACCAATAAAAAAAAGAAAGATAAAAGTTCATACATTAGAAGATTAAGCAAGCCTTTTTGTTCGAGTTCTCTGAGGAATGCTTCCCCATCAACTGATGGAAAATATAATGACAAAAATACAATTAATCCGAGTCTCGGGTGACCTTCATCTTGCTCTTCCTCTCCCGACTATTCCCGTCTTATTATTTCCCTGCTTTCTTCTTTAAGAAGGGACACTGTTCATACTTAACTATATCACTCACCATCTAATCAACCGTTACTCTGTAGCTTGAACCATACTAATTTGCATTTAATCTTTCTTTTTGACTTTAATTCTTCATCAATTTGCCACTCCCCAAGATGTCCCCTGATGGCGATTAGGCCTTGGTGACCATTACCTTATGCAAATACTTATATCCTCTAGACCCTCACCGCCTTTGCAAATCCATGCTTAAAATACAAAAAGCCTAAAATTCCTTCAAGAAGAATAAAGTTGTCGTTATAAATCAGAAATAAATTTAATAATAATAAAAAATTAAAAAACAAGTCCTAATTATGTAAGCATATGAATCTGGCACTATTTTTCTTGTGCCTTTCTTTTTGCAAAAAGATAATACAGCACAAAAACATCGAGCAATTAAACATAACGTAATTGAAACGTGCAATGCCTTCCATCCTTTTAGTATGCTTCTTCTGTTCAAAAGAGACACCAAGCCTTTTCTTCTCTTTTATAATCACAGCTAATAATGACTACAGAAGGTAGAATGAAAAGGATTCGAGTGTCTTTCAAGGCTCTCGTTAAAACTCTCCTGATGTTTAATGACTCTTAACACTTCTCTCAAGTATTTAGATATTTATGAGAGTTTTGCACTTACCGGCCTCTGTAATAGGATACAGGGGGCACGGGTTTTAATGGAAAAGAAAGAAAGGTAAGATGAAAAAAATTGTAAAAAACTTTCTTTTTCCAGTCTTGAACTTTTTTTTTTTTTTTTTTTCTTGGCTGACAGGAGTGGTGGAACCCCATGTGGTCTTCTGCTGTTGCAGCAAAAGGTTCTCCTCTTGAGTCATTGTAACTGTCCTATCTGCTCAAACCCGCCAAGCTATCCTCCAACAACAATGCTTCAGTTAAAGTCACAGAGATTTAGGGGATGCTGATTTGTACTAGTAGTCTTTTCCAGATCAGGTCGCGAGGAGCCTGGAGCCTATCCCAGGAGACTCGGGACACCCTGGAAAAAGTGCCAACCCATCACGAGGCACACACTACGGACAATTTGGGAATGCCAATCAGCCTGGAACGCATGTCTTTGGACCGGAGGAAACCGGAGTACACAGAGGAAGCCCCCAAAACACGGGGAGAGCATGCAAATACCCCAAACCGGGCGGAGGCAGGGATTGAACCCCCAACCTCGGAGGTGTGAGGCAAACGTACTAACCACAAAGCCTAATGCATGCATGAATTCAAAGCCGCAAAGCCATGCAAAATACGAATACTCCAAATATTACAGTATGCGATATGAATAATGACTCGGATAATTCTCGAGTTGGTTCAGAAAGTAGAAACAACGAATGCATCAATAATTCAAATAATGAATCGTTGTCAATCACTCGTAATTACCTGGGAATAAATAAACAGAGTTCAGTGTAATTGTGAAATTTTGCACTCGTGTCACTGTAATTTAATTTCATGTTTAAAAAAAAAAGAAAAGAATAAAGTACAGTTCTGTGCAAAAGTTTTAGTCACATGTAAAGAAATGCTGTAGATCAAAGATACCTTCAAAAATAATGAAATGTTTATACATTTGACAAGAAATACTATGAAGACACAAAAATATGATGACTAAAACTTCTGCTGTTATAGTACTGAAATTTTCTGATACCATGGCGATAAAATTTCCAATGTAACTACTCGGGCTATTTCAGAGAACTGACCTCACCTACTGTGAGATCGAATAACTTAAAAGGCTGGAAAGATGACAATTAGCCTCGGCTTAGCGATCTCGCCTTCGGTGGTTGCTCAGTTCTCTGAAATAGTCTCGAGTAGTTCAATTGAAAATCTGACTAATTAGTGTAGTCGAATGATTACATTTTCATGTAGACAAATGTGCTTGCACAAGAAAAGACCAAGTTCACTGAGAATACAGTGCATTAGGCAAAAAAAAAAACAGTTTCCTTTGTGTTACTTGATGAAAAGAACGCAATAGTCTATTTAAAAGCGTTTGACAACAAGCAGTGTAGTCATAAAGCACGTGTTATGCTGGAAGTTCTAAACGTTTTATCCTTACAAATGAGGGAAAGGGTATTTTGTATAATTACAGGCTAATTCCAAAATCTCATCATTATTTGATCAGTTTAATGGCCTGCCTTGTACTGCTATGTAATTATGTACTAACGAAATATTTACCCACTTATGCGTATAGTATTACTACAAAATGTGAAACATATGTCTATATTTATGTGTGTATTTTTATTTATTTATGTGTTCCTGAATACTGTAACATACTTTGACCCACAAAATGACATGGAAATCGTTTTATTTACTTTCTAATCTCGTCCAGGTTGAGCAAAATGTGGTTGATTTGAGCAGTCTGTCTAGAAATGATCTAGATTTCTAGTTAAGCTAGGTTTCTTCATGTCCGTTTAACAATGTCGCCGTTCTTCAGTAAACTGTCTGTTGCGTTGTTTTCCCTATACGTTTACTGAGCTTGCTACGGCGTGTAGAAGATAGTGCTAGACAGACAAAAGACGGGGTTAGGGATTTGGAGCTGGAAAGGTTGGCACCTTTTCCCCGAAACAGGTGCCAGCTCAGCGGGGTCAGGCCAACAGGGTGTAGAGAAGAGACAGCACTGGAACTCATCACACCAAACCCTCAGCAGTGTGTTCAGCAGAGAGCACCTGCGTATGCATGTTATGTACTGTATGTGTGTATCTTCTTACCTAGTCCTGGGGTCAAAAGGTCACAGTGTCACATGCACATATATATATATATATATATATATATATATATATATATATATATATATATATATATATATATATATATATATATATATATATATATATATATATATATATATATATATATGTATTTTGTGTGTGTGTGTATATATGTACTGTATATTGTGTTTGTATATATATGTGTGTGTATATATATATATATATATATATATATATATATATATATATATATATATATATATATATATATATACACATATATATATATATATACAAATACAATATACAGTACATATATACACATTCATATCGCAGATATGTAACCATCTGAAAAAGAAACATCCTTGGAAACATCATAGCAAAAGTAAATTGTCCAATCTAAATAAAAATCAAATAAAATCGATCAGATCTAACTTTGGAGTACGAGATGCGCATGATCAGACTGATGTATCCATATATCTATTCCTGTATATTGGATGCTTCAATGGACCGACCATTAGACTGCTCGTCATGGTAAAAGGTTCGAACTCGGGTAAATAATTTCTTCATTGATATTTTTCTTAATTTTCTTACATTCTGTTTTTGTTGTTGTTGTGGTGATGATTCAATCTTGGGAAATGTTGCATTTTTCTTTTATTTTGGCAAAAAAAAAATAAAAATTCCCATAAGTTCAGCTTTGCCCTGCTGAGATGTTAACCGCTTTACTTAATGATCTTGGGGTCGGTTAAATAGAGCGTAGACTTGATGTAATTAATAATCATGCTCGTCAGGTGCACGTATAATTAGCACTTTAATTAGTGAGCGATTTTGACGTATTACAGACATGCACAGCTAAGGAGCCTTTTTAATCTCAAGGAGGCAAAACACATTGGACATTTTCTGATAGATGTAGAATATGCCAATTTGAAATCCGCCATAAGTAATGACCTCATAAACATGTGGCAAAGCGTTTGAGAAGAGTTTCTCGTATACCGTGCTGTGCAAAGAAATGCCTTCAAAAATAATGAAATTGAATATTTCTACATAAGAAATATACTATAAAGAGCAGTAAACAGTAAAAAAAAAAATCCCGACCCTTTGCTTTAAAAAAAGATTTGAAATGTTTTAAAATATGAGGTAGAATTAGTGCAGTTTTATAAGGAAAAGAGCCGTCTTGCAGAACCAGCCGCAGTTCTTCTCGACTGTCGCACTCGCTTCTTATTTTTGCAGCAAAACCCAATAGCAGCCTTCGTTGTGTGTTTTTTTTTTTGTTGTTGTTTGTTTTTGTTTTTTTTATCTGAAAAGTGTCTCTTGCCACTTAATATACTTCTTACTTTCTTTACTGCCATACAAACCTTTTTCCTCTAAGATTTAATTTTGTGCTAGAAAACTAATGTTCAGGAATCCGAAATGTCTCGATAATGTACAAGTCATCAAATAATTTTTTTTTTAAAAACCCTATAACAAAGTTTGTACTAAAATTAAAACGGGGTGCCTAAATTTTTGCACAGCACTGCATGAACACAGTGTTGTTTTGAATGGGTTATGAGTGCAACTATCGGAAAAGAATCAATGACAGGATGATGTGATGCCGTCTGGACGTTGGTTAGCAGCAATAGCAATAGCAGCACTCCTGTCGCGTTTCATTCGTCTTATACTCCAGCAGTTTGCCCATGATTACTATTATCTCTTACGTTATATTAGCCAGGAACAGTCTTTAATTTTGTCTCTTGACACAAATAAACAAACAATCAAAAAAAAAAAAAACCCAACTCTGTATGTTACAGAGAATCCAAAAAGTGCAAACTCACTGTCCTGATGACTTTCCCATGGTGGAGACATGTCATGGATACACGGATTTCCACCACGGCGAGGTCAAATTCTCATTTCTGATTGGTCACAAGGTGTTGATTCGTGTTCTAGAACACCACCTCTGACAGTCGTAATTACAAACCCAGGTGTATATGTTAACGCACTCATTCTAATACCGTACGTTATTGTTTCTATAGTAACAAGGCCTTGTATAGAGGAAACTTCACAATGATTGAAGATTACTACTAAACTCCAAATCAACACAATATATATGCTTAATTATAGTGCTTTGTCATGAACTTATTATTTAGCATTCTTTTTAACCCAGTCATTTAGAACAGCTTTAGCGCAACGGTATTACGTTTATTTTACTGGTTATTATTCCATCGCCATGTCACGTCTATATTTTTCTCACATTTCTGCGCTTCATCCTTCTCTGACCATATGGCATACTAATCAGCATAATCTTTATTTTAATTCTCTTCCAATTAACCTTCTATTATGATTTGTTTTACCATCACAGAGTCGTTTAATTGCTTTCAGGACTATATTAGCACTTATTCCTAAAATCAATGCTGAGATAACTTTGGTTAATTAATGATTTGGTATTTTCATCACAGCATGCTAGATTGGCCAAGGGCTTTCGCATGAGAGCTTAAATGACTTTCCCATGATTTGTCGACGGGATTTATTCATCCAAGCTCCGAGTTTCAGTATGAAGTCTTATTTCAAAAGGCGTAGGATTGTTCTGATTTCTGAAATAATCATGATACATTATGATGATTATTTATTAATTATAGAAACGTTTAACCACTTATTTTTGGATGGAATGCTAACAAGTTTAGAGAGGAAAAAAAAAACACCCCACTGTACCTGCAGTAGGGTTGTAACCAAATATGAACACATTATTCACATTGAACAGATAATGTGTTCTCAACAGGTATAAATACAGATATGAATAGGAGACGCACTATACCCTTTTCTTACTTTCGCGTGGACGCGAGCGAGCGGTCAGATGTGAAGCTTGCAGGACGAACAGATGCTACATTCGTTAACATGAGCGTGCTACATTTATAGCATTCATACATCCTTAGTAACCGCCTGGTCAGGGTTTAAATGAGTTTGTTTTTATTTTGGGAACAAGAATCAGCTAAATTCTTAAAAAGGTACAAACAAAAAATTAATTCCTGTGTGAGCTGGATTAAAAAAAAAAAATTCAGTCCTGTGCACTCTGTAGTTATTAGAATAATTACCAACTGGAGTGATGTAGGTGAAGTTAAGGAACTGGCAGAGCCACAATTCATAGATCATTCTGACTTCTCTCATTATTATTAATGTTTTTTTTTAATAATAAAAAAAAAGAAGACAAGGAAAGGAAAAGGTTTCCAGTTTTAGGCCACACCCACGTTTGTATTTAATTCCAAATACAGAAACCGATATCGATAGCTGCATTCATTACAGCCATATACCATATGTAATAGAATACAAATGGTTAGGAAGCATGACCTAGGAAGCGGTTGCATTGTCTCCCCTGGTTTCACCAAAATAGCATTTCCATTTTATATATATATATATATATATATATATATATATATATATATATATATATATATATATATATATATATGCCGTGAAATGCACAGGCAGCTGAGAAGAACGACTTTAATCCCATAAAAGATGCTGATCGATTCTTCGCTTCCCTCCAGGCTACTCTCATACAACACTCATATATTTTCCTGCTTCATGTGTAATCAATGCTGCACACAATAATACCCTTCAGTTTGCATTTTGTGAGGATATTGGATTATAAATAGATTATAAAAGGTGGCCTGAAAGAAACCATCATGTGAAAGGCAGGATTCCAGGCCTATGAAAGACTCGGTGAGCATTGGCATGCCAGATAGGTTTTATATACAGTCATAAACCCGGAGAGCATTAGATAGATAGATGGATGGATGGATGGATATTGACCAGTGGTTCATGTTTGTTCACTTCTTAACCCATGTACATGCTTTTCTTCAAAGAAAAGTTCAAATTGTTCACATTATAGACTCCGGACACCACGTTTGACCAACTCTGATTGAGTCTTTGAAGCAAAAGGATCGGTTGTGTCTCGATATCAGAAGGGGTGGGTGTTGCAGAGACGGAGACAGAGGTGAATCGCCGCTAGTGACCATATTGGACACTGAACTGGTTTGGAACTTTGTATTCAAACCCAGCAAATGCGCACACTGGAAATCGTGGCCGAAAAGGAACTCTGCCTGCAACAGCTTGAGACATGACATATGGCGTGACCTTAGCATTACCTGAGCACGCACCTTGATGCCATGACAGACCAGCGACCTACCTGTCAGCAGCAGCAGACAATGCGCTTGTTCCTGCCTTTAGGGAAACTGTTTTACTGAGTAATATTTTAGAAGCAGAGAATAAGATTGATTTACCGGTAACCTAAATTGTTTGTCTTAACGAGTTTTCACGTGACATCACATTCTTATAGGAACGCCCACTTGGAGGGCAAAACACGGGTTTCTTCCGCTGCCCGCCGGTTATTTTTTTTTTACCAGATTTGTTTAGCCAAAATGGCAGAGTGTTGTTGTTTAGTCGGATACGTTAACTGACGATGAGAGAAGCCTGGGTGACTTTCCAGAATCCCGTTCGAGAAAGAAAACCCAGATAGCTTTCGTCAAGGGTAAACACTGAGTATTTTAATTGTTGCGTTGTTAGTAATCGTTCAGACATGGGTTCATTTTCATGGAGCGACGCAACCAACTTCAGAGGCCTTTATGACTTGCGCTAGTTAGCGGAATGCTTTCCTGACTCGGTGGCACGGTTAACAGTCAATAACTAGGTTTTACTAGTAATGTCACAAACGTTACTAGCATTACTTCTAACTTGTTGGCATACGTATAAACATCGCCAAAGTGGAGCTCCACGAGGGACTTTGCTGTTTTCGGTGTAGTATATGGATCGCAAGTGCCCAAAACTCAGTATCTTCAGATACAGTTCTTCTTTTGAGAGGTGATCAAAATATTCCTGACTTAAGAGATGGAAATTTGACAGGCCTGTGCTGCGGTTCCATGGAGTGTCCGGTGTTGGCTGCCATTTTGGAACGATGTTTTACTTCCCTTTGGAACTTTTCAAGGTACTAAATAAAAAGCATAAAATATTCTTGGCATTTATACGCATGGAAGTAGAAAAAACAAATTCCATCCATATCATGAAACATGGCCGTGAGATCTGTAAAGCTTGTACAAAGCTGACAACGGCTGCCTGGTGTGTGAGATTTAATGACAACTTGTTATCGCACCCTTCATCAAGGCCTTTATCAGGGAGACACTCGTAATTTAACACGTCATATGATCGTATGCCCTAATTACTGTAGCTTAAAAATATAATGAAAGTCTACAGCTGCCTTAGCTCTTGATCTTGCTACCTCTTTGTTAAATATAGGTGTGCAACAATTATGGTCACCCATGTGAATTCACATGGGGAAAGTATATTCCCTTTGATATTTTATATTTGTTTTCGTACACCTGGGTGACTAGGATCAGGAAATTGTTCAACCATGACTTCCTGTTTCATTCATAACAATGGGTAAGACCGAGGAATATAGCTGTGATGTGCGGCAAAAAATTGTTGTTGTTCACAAAAAGGGGCGTGGCTATAAGAAAAATGGCACAAGCATTGAAAATATCCATTTCCACCATCAGGGTAATAATTAAGAAGTTCCAGCCAACTGGAAATGTTATAAATCAACCTGGATTTGGATGTGTGTCTATATCGTCTCAACGCGCTATGAAGAGGACGGTTCGAGTGGCCAAAAAACCTCCAAGGATCACAGCTGGAGAATTGCAGAAGTTAGTTGCGTCTTGGGGTCAGAAAGTCTCCAAAACTTCAACCTACATCACCGCATGTTGTTCGGAAGGGTTTAAAGAAAAAAGCCTCTACTCGTCCAGAAACAGACTCGAGACACTACTGGAACTTCAAATGGGATCGGGTTCTGTGGTCAATAAACACCAGAGGCAGGTTTGGTGCACACAGAGAGGTAGCCATATGGAAATGTACCTCATGCCCATGGTTAAATATGGAGGGGGATCTTTAATATTTGTGGGCTGTTCTTCTGTCAGAGGACCTGGACATTTTATTAGGATACATGACATCATGGACTCCATCAAATATCAACAGATATTAAATGAAAACCTGACCGCCACTGCCAGAAAGCTTCAAATGGGCCGTGGTTGGATCTTCCAGCAGGACAATGATCCAAAACATACATCAGAATCAACACAAAAATGGTTTACTGACCACAAAATCAAGATCGATTTTTATTTTATTTATTTATTTATTTATTTTAAGGAATTTTTTTTCTCATTTGTCTGAAATTTGTGAGCTGAAGCGCTTTGGTGGCCAAACTTACTTGGGCCAGAATTCAACCACAGCGACATCCAAGGTGTTTTCTCAGCTCGCCGCACATATAATTAATCATTAGATTAGAAACTGTTGTGGAAGTAAAACAGGAAGCTCATAAAAGACTAAACTCTCTGAAATGAGGAATAAAAAAAAAAAAGGAAACAAAAGGAAACGTGTAGGCGTTGAAAAATGAAAAGGAATGGGAAATACATCGACGACTAATATAACGTGTTTATAATTTATATACTCATTGAAACTTGAGAGAACAATTGAAATAAAATCATATTTACTAATTCATTCATTAACAACAACACTAATATGCCATTTGATGGTTTATACAGCATTTATACCACATCATAACATCTCAGTCGATACGTTTTAAAACTAAATTAATATGACCGAAATAATAAAGCAGGATGTTTACTGGCTTTTCTTTGGTCAAGCACTGCCAAACCTACAACACAGTCAATGCAGCATATGCGATATTGTCATGTTTTCACCTACACTAACGTGTACTTTTAATAATGCCTAAGCTATAAATGCTGAGTGTAAAAACAGTGCACGTTCATAATCACGGAAGCAACATGTGCTTGCTGGTCTTGTTTGCACCCCGTCAACGCCTCTAGTCATTAGCGTCTACATCTGCGTCCTGGTTTCCAGGTCTGCCGACTGTCATTGTCTTCATGTGTGTGACGGTCTGTTTACACTACATTATGTGTGACACTTCTGTTCTCTTCTCTAAATGCTTCAGGCCCTTACACGGCAAAGGCTGACTTGTCTGTGAATGGCTTTAGTCTTGCGTGTGGTGGAGAAACAAAAAGAGCCCTAAACTGTACTTAAATAAGTGGAAAGGAATACTGTAGATCGTCACGCTGACTCGCGCGTGCTCCTTCAGGCTGTAACTACACATTTAATGAATGTCTGGTATGTGATTGCATCTATTTTCATCACGAGCTCCCGTGGAGTGTCAGGAACAGCGGGTGACTTGGGGCGGAGTGTGTAAGTCACGGCAAGCGTTAGAGGAAACGATGCAATACGGTTTATGAATGCGAAGGTGCGTACTTGCCTTACGTCTTCCATGATATCCATTACGGCTTCGTCGTTGGATGTATGTTCAAGAAATCCGACAAGCAGTCGCGTCCAAGAGCATCAGCACAATGCGTTTCTGGTCTTGGTTAATAATAATGTGCAATATAGATACAAGTTCAAGTCATGGTGATTAAGATGTTTTTATACACAGGATCATATTCCGTGTCTTATGCATTTAAAGAGCTTTGGTAAATGCGACAAAACCTTACGAAAGCATGTGTCTTGATTGATCACTTCAAGACTATGAAATTTGAGTATTGTGAAGTTGACAAACTCCTTAATCAGCTCCAGGGCTTGGATTATGGCCACATTTTCTCCCTGTGGCCCATGGGTTTTCCTTCTGGCTCTGCGGTTTCCTCGTACCTCTTGAAAACATGCCGGTAGATGGATTCGGCACTCTGTCGTGCTTCTAGGAGGGAATATGTGTATGCGTGGTGCCCTGCAATGGATCGGACTCTGAATCCACCCGGACCCTGACCCTGGCCTGGATAAAGCGCTGACTGAAGACGAATGAACAGATGTAGCCTGAAAATAAATAGGTTTCCGAGCTTTATCATAAAGAATGAGAGTTCTGTTAGTAGGGCTGTAGGATTTGAGTCTGGACTGGAGAATGTATTGACTTTATGTATCAGAGAAGGCACTCTGGACTCCAGTTCCCAGAAGTCACTGCACCTTACTACATCAGTCACATGACCACGTGCAGCTGAAGCACGTTCTTGTTAACGAGCACGTGTGTGTGTGTGTGTGTGTGTGTGTGTGTGTGTGTGTGTATATATAGCTACGGTTTGCACTGCACTCCTGGTCTTACGTTTGTGTTTCTTTGCCGTTGTCTTTGTGTTTAGGTCTTTGGTTGATGTTTAGTCTTCGTCATAGTGTTTTGCCACAAGGTCTTAGTGTATTTTGTGTGTTTGTTTTGGTCTTTATTACGGTGTTTATCTGCAATTGCATTCATCTCCGTCTCCAAATCGTGACAGACTTGGACTTGATTTGGACTTACTGCACTTGTCTTGGGCATTGGGATCATTAAATATGGTCTAGTCTGAGGGTTTGTAAAAAAAATAATACATGTTGTGTTTTCTTTAGCATATGCGAAGTGTGATGAGAAGTAATTCCCAATTCTAGAAAACAGCCTAATCGTTGGCGCCATGAACGAAAGAAGCCAATTAAAGGATTGGCCTCGAAAAGGATTTGATGATCATCTGTCTCGGTTTCGATTTCGTTTGGAGTCGATCTTGTCTTCGCCTTGACCTCCTTTAAGAATTGTTCTTGACATGATCTTGGCTAGTACTGGTCTTGGACTTGACCGTGGTAGTCTTGACTCTGTTATCTGTTAGTATACTGTCCAGCACGTGTTTGTGATCTGTATTCAGTCCGTACAGGATTTCAGGGTTTTTTGTTGTGATTTTTGTGGTCAAAACTGCTTGATTTTTGTCGTGGCTTTTTCAGTATTTGCGATGTGTCACATTTCGGAGGTTGAGGCAGAAGCAATCGCAGATTTTAAACATTTAATAACAAACAAACAGACTATGAAATAAAGACAACTTGGCAAAAACTCTGTGGCATGAGACAAAGACACTGACATAAACAACGTGAGTTGTTTACGACAACGAAAGACAAGAAACCAGTGCAGACAAAGACTAGATATACACGAGTGTTAATTAACCAAAACGTGAATCAGGTGCATGTGGTGGCGCATGTGGTCATGTGGTGTAGTGCAGTGGCTGATGGGAAATGGAGTCCAGAGTTTCCGGATACGTGACACGATGCAGTTTGCGGAATCGTTTGTGCATTTTTGGGGGTTTTTTTTGTGGAAAACTACTTGAATTGGTGAAATCGTAATTGCACAAAATTGAACGCAGTGATATTTGTTGGTAAATGAGGCCTTTTATCTGTACTCGTGTTTGACGCACGTGAATTGAAGAGGGTTTTGGCTGAATGTGCATCGTAATCACGTCACGTCATGCGTCTTGGCCCAGATCTACGGAAAATCTGCGGTCATTTTGAAAAATGGCAAGCTCCTGCGAACGTTGCGGCGTTTGCTTGATTCCGCATTCATTTCTGTGATTGCAAAATCACAAAATCTGGGAGGGACTGTGTGTATAATCATCTTTTGCTGCAGTATTTGTGTTACATTTGCAAGTATTTTTGTAAAACATCTTGTAATGTGTTTGGGTAACGTAATCTATAGATGTATGTATGGGTCTAAAAGTGGAGTTCACAAACAACTAGGGGTCAGTTCGGTATAACAATATAATGAGGGGGAAGGGAATCAACTGCTATAATGAATCAACTGCTATAATGAATCAACTGCTATAATGAATCAACTGCTATAGTGAATCAACTACTTTAGTGAATCAATTACTTTAGTCAATCAACTGCTGTAGTGAATCAATTACTTTAGTGAATCAACTGCTTTAGTGAATCAACTGCTTTAGTGAATCAACTACTTTAGTGAATCAACTGCTCTAATGAATCAACTGCTCTAATGAATCAACTGCTATAGTGAATCAAGTACTTTAGTGAATCATTTACTTTAGTCAATCAACTGCTGTAGTGAATCAATTACTTTAGTGAATCAACTGCTTTAGTGAATCAACTGCTATAGTGAAACAACTGCTATAGTGAATCAACTGCTTTAATGAATCATCTGCTATAGTGAATCATCTGCTTTAGTGAATCAACTCCTTTAGTGAATCAACTCCTTTAGTGAATCAACTGCTATAATGAATCAACTGCTTTAGTGAATCAACTGCTACCAACTATTATCGGTTAGTTATTTGGTTGATTCCAGACGCACAGATTTTCTCATCTAAGGCTCAGTTATATCAAAACCAAGAATTAACAGGGTCTCCTTGATACAAACTGCAATTTGAACATGACTAATGTATTATTATTAGTAGTAGTAGTAGTGGTATGATATTACTGTTAATGAATTATATTATTAAATATTACTGTTAGCAATGTTTAATGTACAAGTATCACTGATTGGGGTTCTATAGGGCAGCAAAGTGGCAAAAAGCTGAATATGCTTAGTATTAAATACAAAATAAACCTTTATTGCAGAACCCCATTTTAAAATAATTCACAAGATCTTATCAGCATGGCAATTTTTTTCCCAACTTGTCACACTGCCTCATGAAGTCTAAACATATCATATTTTGTCGTGCTAAATCCCCTGTCCCTTACACGACGCAGACAAATTACAATTGTACATTGTACAGAAATAGAGCACGTAATCTCCTGAGCAGTAAAGAATAAATAAGTAAAGCTGTCATAAATAAATTAGCAGCAATAAAAAACACAGCTCCAGTTTGAGCTTCCTCTTTCAGTCGATTGGCCTCACAAAGCCCCAGAGATTCCCTCCAGAGCAGAAGCAGCTGACATGGGTAATTTCCTGGAAACCTAGGCCCGAGTCGTCCCGTCAGACCCGTGTCACCGGAGATGTCATTATTGGCGTATTAACTTGCGAGTGTGTGGAATAATATCGAGCATGGGATCATGTTGCAGGCAAACACCACACCTCTCTCTCTCTCTCTCTCTCTCTCTCTCTCTCTCTCGCAAGAGGTTTTTTTTCCCCCCTTTTTAATTTATTTTTTTTTGTTTAACATGCAAAACTCCTATCATTAGCCATGGTGAAAGTTTGATAAGATTAGAGATGGGGAATGCTCAGAGCTCATGTAACAGAAAGCGCTCCGGGAACGCTAAAGAACAGAGTGAGAAAAAGAGAGTAATTTAAAATCCTCCTAAAGCCTTCTCCAATATTTCTCCTGCTGCACTTTCTCTGGTCAGCATCGATGGCAGGATCTAAGCTTCCTGGTGGCTGGAGAACAAAATAAATAGAAAAAGAATGCAAGAATTGAATGTATTTCTAGTGTTTTTGTCTATACACTTAAATTAAGCTGGGTTCAGTTTAATGAATAACTTTATGCGTGGCTGTATTTGATGTGAGAATCAACTAGGTAATGCGTCATCCTTTGAGATACAACTATACCCATCTGCCACTTTATTATTGTTAATTGGTCTGCACTTATATAGCGCTTTTATCCAAACTGATTTACACTGGTTCTCATTCACCCATTCACACCCACACTCACACACCAATGGTAGCAGAGGTGCCATGCAAGGCGCGAACTTGCCATCGGGGTTCAGCGTCTTGCCCAAGGACACTTCTGCATCTGGAGTCATGTGGGTCAGGAATCGAACCCCAAGAGTGTTTGATGTGAAGCTCTTAAACTGTATCTGCATGATTTTATACACTGCGCAGCTGTGACCTGATTGGCTAATTGCAAAAATGAATAGGAAAAATAGTGTTTCTAATTATATAGATGATGTATATTTATATATTTCTGTAAAGCTGCTTTGAGACAATGACTGTTGTAAAAAAAAAAGTGCTATATAAATAAAATTGAATTGAATGTATATAGCTGTAGATTGTAAATGTTCATCTTGCGTTTGGATCAACAAGCCTGAAATAAATTTCTCATTTGAATAAGACCTTGGATACGTTATAAATGGCCGCAAGTCATTCTAAATTAAACTCCAGCTTCGTCCAAGTTAACTTCGCTTAATTCCTTTCTCTTGTCGATGTCAATAATGCTACATTATTACACTGAGATACAACTACACAGGGTAATATATAATAAAATTTACTCTAAACATAAGAGTACTGTGAAGTACTTAAAAAAACATGAAGGTCAAACGTATGCATTTGAATTTGAATACTTCCCAGCGTGGATCTGCTGGACTCTATTACCGTCTCGGGGCTTGTTGATATGTTTGTATTTGTAAATTCAAACATTCTAGAATATTTAAGCTGGTGTGAGTTTCAGTTTCTAGACTTTACGAGAAATGTTGTGCCATCGTGTGTTAAGCAGGTAGAATTGAGAACGAACAGGAATGTCTGTGGGTGGAGCCAGAACTCTATATAAGGATAAATACTATGCATAATAATCCCTGGGTAACATCGTACTGGATTGGAACGGGGTCCGATTCCCGCCTCCGCCTCGTATGCCCAGAGTTTGCATGTTCTCCCCATGCTTCGGGGATATCCTCCGTGTACTCCGGTTTCCTCCCCCAGTTCAACGACATGCGTTGTAGGCTGATTGGCGTCTCTAAATTGTCCGTAGTGGAAAACTTGTCCGTAGTGGATAACACCCCGTCTGTGGTGTCCCTTGTGGCCCGAGTTCATAGGGATAGGCTCCACGCTCCCTACGACCCTGTATAGGACAATCTTTATGGAAAATGAATGGATCGCAACCGAACGATGGTTAGCGATCATACATAAACAATCATTTCGAATTTAATTTTCACGCCCAACTCGAGTAAAGGACATTTCGAGGTTCACTTTGGACAAAATGAGATCCGTGTTGTTCCACTTTTAGTTTCGAAAAAGTGGGTGAGAGGTAGATTCACATCCCGGGCGAGAGCGAGTGTTGAGGAACTCTCGAGTCTCTGACCAATTTAAATGCGAGTCAAGACTGAGCGGGACACAGATAACAGATGACTCGCTGCTGATTTCCCAGACGCCTATTAGCCGACATCAGTCTCTTGCCACTTCTCGTCCTTTCCCTCACTCCCCATCCCTCACTTTTGCCTACAAAAACACTATCTGTCACGAGGTAATTAAGGAACAATGTGAAAGACACAAAACCCCCCTCAACATATCCATCACAGTGATATCCTCTGTCCTCACAGCACTCCTCGTTTTTCTCCCGCATTTCCATGTCTTCACATCTCTCTCTCTCTCTCTCTCTCTCTCACCCTCTGTAACCTTCTGTAGAACATTTGCTCAGACTTTGATTGATGTTTATTTTATGTTGTGTATACGCCCAGTGGATAAAACTGTCCAGCTACAATTGTAGAACATCGATGATTGCAGGACTTTTCCACACATGGAAACATATTTGTTCAAGGCTGCTTCAAGTTCCCTTTCTTTCTTTTCTTACAAATCCTTATTTATGTCCGCTTACCGAATATACAGCGTAGCCGATTATAGACATGCCAAATAACATTGCTTTGTGCGGTAATTGCGCTATAATATTATATAGCTGTAATATAATCTTTTTTCGTTAAACGTCATCGGTATGATTCCGCTATATTTAATAGCCACAGTCTTGACTGACCGTAGATCATGTCTTATTGTAGACGCATTGAGACGGAATTGATGCACGGTTATAATGAGGTATTAAAGCAGGCTTTATAGAAAAATATGACCAACCCTCTAGTATCCCTGTCTCTCTTCCTTCGATACAACACGGAAAACTCGATCACTTTTAAAAGGTTTGCCTTTTCTTTCGTTCTCTCTCTCTCTCTCTCTCTCTCTCTCTCTCTCTCTCTCTCCCCATTGAAATTCCCTCCACTCAGCAGCCTAGCGCCTTGTCACAAACCATTAACACTGAAGCAACACAAAACAACAAGCGAAGCTGGAACAGGGTGCCAGGAAAATTAAACCGTACAAATGTAAATGGATGTGGAACAAGGAGAGTATTAAGGTGGTTTGGAGACGAGATAGAGAGAGAGAGGAGGGGGGGGGGGGGACTTTGAAATGGCCTGGAAAATGTAGCTAATATAATTCATATAATAGTATATTACGAAAAAGCCTCCATTCATCACTCCAAAGGATTCTTCAGAAGAGTTCTATGTAGAGCCCTAGTTTCTCACAAAAAAAGGTTTCAAGAAAACCCCGTTAGAATGAGTACGAGTAAATATAAAAGTATAGATTGGGCCTATACATTCAGGATGACTATGCTAGGTTTGTAGACACCTAAACATCATACTAATGTGTGCTTGTTGAACGTCCCGTTTCAGATTTAGTCCCTCTTTTGTTGATATACAGTGGTGTGAAAAAGTGTTTGCCCCCTTCCTCATTTCCTGTTCCTTTGCATGTTTGTCACACTTAAGTGTTTCGGAACATCAAACCAATTTAAACAATAGTCAAGGACAACACAAGTAAACACAAAATGCAATTTGTAAATGAAGGTGTTTATTATTAAAGGTGAAAAAAAATCCAAACCATCATGGCCCTGTGTGAAAAAGTGATTGCCCCCTAAACCTAATAACTGGTTGGGCCACCCTTAGCAGCAACAACTGCAACCAAGCGTTTGCGATAACGTGCAATGAGGCTTTTACAGCGTCCTGGAGGAATTTTGGCCCACTCATCTTTGCAGAATTGTCCTAATTCAGTTACATTAGAGGGTTTTCGAGCATGAACGGCCTTTTTAAGGTCATACCACAACATCTCAATAGGATTCAGGTCAGGACTTAAGTGTGACAAATATGCAAAGGAACAGGAAATGAGGAAGGGGGCAAACACTTTTTCACACCACTGTAATAACCTCCACTCTTCTGGGAAGGCTTTCCTCTAGGACGCCTGGGGTGCATTTGGCGTTCCAGTTCATCCCAAAGGCGCTCAGGCCACTCGAGTTCTTTCACTCCAACATCAGGCAAATCGTGTCTTCGTGGAGTTCGCTTTGTGCACGGGTGGGGAGCGGGGGGGGGGTGTATATCGTCATGCTGGAACAGATTTAGGCCTCCTGGTTCCAGTGAAGGGAAATTGTAATGCTACAGCGTACAAAGACGTTCGATTAAATTGTGTGCATTTAGGGGAGGAACCAAATATGGATGTGTTGGTCAGGTGTCCATATACTGTGTGTTTTTTTTTTTTTTTTTGTCCAAATAGACTATATTACAACAATGATAAGACTCTAAACCTGTTGTAGGTTCTTGTTTCATTTTGAGCATTAGCCAGTGTTGGGGGTTCGATTCCTGCCGCTGCCCTGTGTGTGCGGAGTTTGCATGTTCTCCCCATGCTGCGGGGGTTTCCCCTGAGTACTCTGGTTTTCCCCGGTCCATAGACATGCATGATTGGCATGTCCAAAGTGTCCGTAGTGTATGAATGGGTGTGTGAGTGTGTATGTGATTGTGCCCTGCGATAGATTGGCACCCTGTCCAGGGTGTACCCCGCCTTGTGCCCGATGCTCCCTGTGATAGGCTCCAGGTTCCCCACGACCCTGTAGGATAAGCGGTATAGAAAATAGATGGATGGATTATGACTTGGATCAGATTATAATTGGCCTTTTGAATAATAAGTCTTTTATAGCATGCATATTTATTCTGTTCATTTCCAATGTCAAGGATGTTTATTAAAACTGTTTTTATATACTGTCCAGTGTATTACCTTTGAGTTTGACCTCTTGAGTGTGGTCATGGGGCTTCATATCCAAGAACACAATGTCGTCTATGCTCTTATTACCTCCTTTCTTTTCTTTCTTTCTTTTCTTTCTTTTATCTATTTATCATAGCAAGGAACCTCTATTCAAATAACAAATTAGACCAAACGTGTGCAGTCTGATGAAGAATCATGCTGTGCCGCTATATAACTAATATTGGTGTCTCAGGTGTCTCTCTCTCTTTCTCTCTCTCTCTCTCTCGCTCGCTCTCTTTGTCTGTGTCTCTCACTGGTGTAGATGTATAGTCGATATACTTCCCTATATGCTCAGGACTGGTTTTCTGTATAAGGATAACGTGTGCGTTTATTTTTAGAGTAACCCCGTAATAGACACTTGAGAGTTGACAACATAGTCATCCAGTATATTCTAGCAGCTTGTTTTGACTGTTTTTTAGATTTACCTTTGTTCAACTGTCTTCAATACAGCGCTTGGGTTCTCATGTGCCCGATGAAGACAGAGGAGCTGACATCATTTCAGCAACATTTCTTGCCCAAAACACAAAAGACCTGAAACTAGCACCTAAAAATAAAAATTTGAGCACTGGGAAATGGAGACACATTTGTTGTCCCCCCCCCCAGCAATCAAACAACCATCAGCAGTGTTCCCATGCATTTCTGATGTATGGACATTATCCACTCCTTAATACCTCTTTTAATTTCTCATTCGTTGCAGTATATGTTACAATAGGAATTAATCTGTACATGATAGATACACGGACTGCACTTACACTTTGCCTTTGTTTTGCAGAAATGTATTTGATTCAATTCCAATTATTATCTATAAAGCAAGATCTCAGCAGCTGTGGAGTGTATGTATGTATGTATGTGTGTGTATATATATATATATATATATATATATATATATATATATATATATATATATATATATATATATATATATATATTTATTTATATATATTTATTATTATTATTATTATTATTATTATTATTATTATATATTTTTTAATTACTCAATCTGGCAACCGTGTTATTAACTGTCCTGCTGCTCCTCCTCCACTGAAAATGTTCATACAGGTCAGGGAGCATGGGGCAGCATGATTCCTGTCCCCGAGTGCCTTTGTTAGCTATTGCTTTAGTTCCTGACCCCTTGATGCAACAAGTTAACTAATTAAAAATGTTGAATTTGATGACCGCATCACATCTCAAAAACTTTGGGACGGGGTCAAGGGTGAAAATCAACATCGCATGCCCGTGATCTTTGGGCTCTCAGGCGGTATACAGTGAGCATGGGGCAGCGTGATTCCTGTCCCAGCGGGCCTCTGTTAGTTCTTGCTCTACTTCCTGACCCCTTGATGCAATAAGTTAGACTTTAAAATGTATGGAGTTGTAAATGAGGACTTCATGAAGATGAACATTGGTTGGGCGACTGATACTGTATGTGTGTATCCCTGAGGTTGTTTTTCCCATCAGGTAGAGATTGGATGGTCAGTCACTTACCAGTTTTTACTAGTGCAGCTGGTATCTGTTTGTGTGTGTCTGACCCTTCCTTGTGGCAGGCAGACATATTATGATAAAGGTTGAATAATATTGGGTTTAAAGTGGGCTCCATGCGTTTGCTTTAAGATATTAATACTACACCTGTTTCATGAAATTTGTAAAATAAAATAAAAATAGTATTAAGCCATTTTTTGGTGAATATTATCACCACTTCTGAAGATATGTGCTATCAAATGATCGTTTCCTCTCCCAGCCATTTATGTGAAGGAAATCGTATGCTAAAGTATAATTTGGTTAGTGTTTTAAATCGTTGCCCAGGAGTGTGCTTATAAATAAAAATCTAGTTCAAGTCTAAAATTAGATTAGCCATTTTACAAAACAAGATCAGATATATTAAGTGCTTTCTATCCAGTCCAGTCTCTCTCTCTCTCTCTCTCTCTCTCTCTCTGACACATTGCTCTGCTTCAGTGAGCCTCTCCAGTCTGGCAGTCTTCACTGGTGATAATTACTCAAGCTGACAGTGCGACCCAGTGCTGAGATATGCCTTCCTGCTCGGCATCCGTGTTCTGAGCATATTTATTCATCTCTAAATTGCTCTTACTCGTTATGCTAAGAGATATTAAACCATTCTTCTTCCACTCAGATGGCCAAGCTAAACAGGAACGTGTGTTGCCACAAGAAAAGTCCAGCATGCCCTTTCTTCATTTTTAAGTGAATAAAGCTGCTAGCTGCGTGAATTCTGACAGGGCCAGTATGCCTACATGTGCCTGGACTGAATCCACACAATTTAATGTGTGCCAAAAGAAACACAGTCGAGGGTCGTTGTGAAGAAGAAACATTCTGTTTGAAAAGACTTAATGCTCATTTCTAATTGGCTGGCAGATTTGCATTTGCTTATAGCAGAACGTAGAGCTGACTGAATGTAACCATGACAACAAGCGTAGGCTTAGACTCCCCCTTTCTTATCATGCAGTTAATGACGATATAATTTCTGAATGGCATTATTATCCCCCCCCCCACCTTCCTTTATAATGGCACCCAGGTGCTGAACTTCCCCTGGTTTTGGTCACTGGCTGTCTTCAAATGGAAACTAAGCCTCACATCGTTGATGAGCACTTAACTAAACACAAACTCCAGAAAGGCATGGTGGGAAAAAAACCCCAAACCTGTCCTTATACTTACTCCTCTCTAACATGGTTTTATCTTAATGTTATTCTTAGATCTATTTTACCATCATGAGGATATGTTTTGGGATGGAAATTATAAAGCACTTCTGGGTAAGTGTGTTTTGGTATTTAAAAACATTCAGCTTTCACTAGACAACGTACTGAATGCAAAATGCCAGTATGTAGCAGAGGCATAAGCAAGATCAACACGTTCACTGTCCATTAATTGCTTCAAACAGGAAAGCTCACTGGTTGTTACCAACTTCCTTGTCATTATTGCGTGTGTTTTTATTTTGTGTTTTTTATTGGGCCTTCTATTTGTTCGGTACTCTTATTCTTTATTGCTCGTTCTTGAATAAGTCGAATTTAGGTGAATTTGGTCAAACTGAAAAGTGGTGTAGATAGATATTGCTTCTGTTTAAGCCTGGATTCTGGGGTGGTTGATGAGCCAATCACGGCTGTAGCCACGTTTTCTAAAACTTATCGAAGGGTGCTTTCTAGTGTCTGAGAAGCAAAGAATGGGATGGCGCACTCCAATTCACAAAAAAAAAAAAAAAAAATCAATGAGCCCCAAGAATCTCCTTTGATTATGAGGAAATCTGATCGCAGCGAGAGAGAAGCAAACTGCAATTTAAACAACAAGGCAGGAAACTGTGGTGAAAGTAGAATGCTGAGCTCTCCAGAGACCACCATTATCTTTCTTCGTGTCCGTGCCTCTCTGTCAGATTGACTCATTTCAGTCATTGACTAGCTCCTCTGGCTCCTCTGACTGTCCACCATCACCACGCTGTCTTAAATGATCTTGCTTAAACGAAAGCATCCCTGCAGATTATACTTGATACACCCATGATGGACAAAGTAGGCCCCTTAAATGTTCGCATTTTCCAATCAATACTTGGACTAAGGAAAACGAGTCCAATTATTTAGGTTAACAAAACTGACGATTCATAGTGCTGACCAATGTTGAACACAAAATGACTCCAGGATGACACGGATATATATTCTCCGAGTAGATGCCATACATCCTCAAGGAAGACATGGATCAGGATTCTTCTTTGTACTGACACCGAGGAGATGGAATGAACGGCCCCTGGCTATCCAAACAGTGAGTCTTACCTTTTCACTAAGCACTTAAATGAGCACTGTTGTTGTACCAGCTCATTTTCTCTATAACAGGGTTGGGGCTTGATGCTATTCCTGTGCGTTCATGCAATTATCCAATCAGCCCATCACCTGGCATTAGAGCCGTAGGTAATGGTTTTTCCATGAATAACCGTCTCTAGGATTCAGACAGAATGGTAATTTGAGCTGACAGGAAGCCTATGGTTACTCAAATAATCACTTAAATTGGAAAAAGTCCAGGCAATGTTGTTCTTAAGCAGTTAAGTTACAGTGAGTCTCTCTCGCACCCCCCCACGTAGCCTCAGGTTCCTGTTCTCGGCTGACGGGATCCACCTCGTGCATTTGCTCACCACTTTTTAAAGAGTGGATATTTACCCTAGATACCATAGACCTCCTGTGAGCTGGAACCAGTACGACCATCTCCTCTGAATTCTTATGAGCCCATTTGAAAAGGTTTGAACGATTAAAGTTAGGCCTAGCATTAGGTTTAGGTCTTAGAACCCTATTCACATGAAAACACAACAGAAACCATCTTAAACCTTTTTACATTTCACATGAAATGAGACTGGACTGCTGTGGAAAAACCCTGTGGTAGATATAATGCTGGACAGACCGATGAGCAGATGGCTGGGGCTCACGACACACTTACTGCACAGTTGTTCATGAAGATAGCTATATCTGCTGTGTGTGTGTGTGTGTCCATTTGCTATTAGTGTGTTTGCTCTCTATTCACATCACTTTACAACTTCAGTGGATAATCTCACTTGCATACTGTCGATTCGTACATATGAACTGCTGGTCCTGTGTTTCTGACTTGTAACTTGACACTTCTAGGAAAGTCATGACGTATCATACCACTATCCGGTGTCACCCAGAAGACGATGGGTTCCTTTCCAAGTCCGGTTCTTACAGTACGAACAGTATGTTTCTTCCATATGTTCTCACTACTGTCTCATCTGGCTTGTCCATTAGACAACTAAATCTACAGTGTGTGTGTGTGTGTGTGTGTGTATATATATATATATGTATATGTATATATATGTGTGTATATATGTGTATGTATATATGTGTATATATATATATGTGTATATATATATATATATATATATATATATATATATATATATATTGTATACATATATACACATACATATATATATATATATATATATATAAATATATATATATAAATGTTATACAAATAACACTGAATTGATGCCTTTGTTGAATGGGAGCACTGAAAATGTCGAGTGAACTCTGCTGGGGTTGTAAAATAAACAGTCATTTCAGAAGATGCTTGAGGGAGCTGAAGTGGGTAATTATGCCCCTAATTTGCCACTTTATGGCCTCTTTCCCACCAACTAGACACCTTTCACTTCTGTCTTCGATGCGTAGTAATCGAAGTAATTAGTCACAGTGCGTGATTTCAGTAACATGACGGCGTGAATTTATGAAACGATCTTACCTGATGTGAGTTGATTATTAAACAGATTTCTCGATACAGCAAAGCATGGTCAAAATAACGCAGCAACGAACAAAAAAAATAAAAGCAGTTTCAAATTGTATGAGAAGGTTGCTTTCTTTGTTTATTGGAAATTCCTCGTGTAGAACCGACCAGCAATAGCGATCATTAAACAGACGATGATGTACAGTAGGTTGAAAACTGGATATAGCGGTCATTTAGAAACGTATAGTAACTGTTAGTCATTCAATGCTGATGTGTACATGTTATTATGATTCCGTGTGCCTCATTCGTCGCATTAACCTTACTTTTATTCGTAATTGTCGATGATTTCCTTTGGGTGTACTGTTTTGGGAGTAGGGTGGTCTCTGAAGCGCATGCACAAGCAGTGTGATTGCTGTGCTTTTATTAATGCAGTAGGATTACTAAACAACAGCGGTGATGCTGCATTTCTGTACAGTGGTGCATGCAGGTATGAGAACCCTTTAGAACGATCTGCATAAATATGACCTAAAATATCATAACCCAGTAGATTAAACAAATGAGACACAAATATTATACGCAGTCATTTATTGATTGAGGGAACATGATCCAATATTACATATCTGTGAGTGGCACAAGTATGTGTATACTTTTGCTTTGAGTATCTGGTGTGACCTCCTTGTGCAGCTATAGCTGCAACTAAACGTTTCAGGGAACTGTTGACCGGTCCTGCACGTCGGCTTGCAGGAATTTTAGCCCGTTCCTCAGTACAGACCAGCCTCGACTCTGAGATGTTGCTGGATTTGCTTCTCTTTATCTACTTTGAAGCCTTGCGTGAAAATCTGATGATGTATTAGGTCGTATTTATGCAGATCATTCTAAAGGGTTCACAAACTTTCCAGCACGACTATACATGCTTGAATTTATTTTTTGCACGAACAACCATTTATATTAGTAAGCTCACGGTATTAATAAAGCACTTCATATATATATATATATATATATATATATATATATATATACATACATATACACACACATACATACAGGTGTTCTGCTATGATTTCTAAGGTTTATTCTCCCACATTTGTCAGTGCGTTCAAAATTCTCTCAGCTGGTAAACTGACCTCCATAATTCAAATAAATGAATAATATCTTTATATTACGCCTCTATTTATCATTTAGGCTACTCTTCCTTTTTCTTTTCTTTTCTGTATTTTTTATGTATCTACTTCCTGATTTCTTCTTGCAACTATTACTAATATCCCTGCACTGACTATACGATAACGAGGGATTGGGTCTAATTTACCCCAGCAGTATGTGATGCATCATTGGCTAATCATTGTGCAGAAGAACCATAATACCACCATATTAAATATTGCGATACTTTAGGAAATGATTAAAAGGTACTCATGCTTCGCCTCGCTCTATTATCCATATTTGTATCCAGTTATATTTTTTTGACTATTAATGACTTCAATATATATGGAATGCCGTTAGAGTTTCATTTGACCGAACCGTCTTACCTTTGCGTCGACTGCTCTAGGCATCGGATGCTAATTAGTGAACTAACACCACCTCAGGATGTAGGGCTGCTCTAATTACCTGAAACCAACAGATTCCAGAGTGCATACCTTTTTCATTTTCATTCGAGTAAAAAAAAAAAAAGCCAAACATTCCAACAAAGTGGGTAGGAAGAACTCCTTGAACTTTATATTTGCTAAGGTCTGCACCTCTGCTGTTATAACCAACACATGTTTCCCAAGTTTTCCTATCTGATACAGCTTGTTTCAGACATAATCTTGTTTCTGCCAATTATTCAGATCTTTTAATGAATCTTCGAACACTGTCTTTCCCTCATATACTGCTAGTAATATCTCAGGAAGGTTCTGGACGAACAGCTGATCTTGTACGAGCTCTATTTCCGTTTGTGTGCGAGTGTGGTGTTACGGTATACCGCTGGCTTTTGCTGACAGACGGAATGATTTTATCGGTAACTAATAACAGTTCAATTCCGTTCAGATGATCTGCGTGTATCTCATGCAGTGCCATGAACATGTTGCCATCGGAGGCCGTGTTATAAACTTAACTTCTTAATTTAATAAAATACACGTTCCTATGGCAGGGGAAGCAAGTGATGTCTAGCAAAGACCCATTATTCATTGTTTGGAGGCTAATTAGCAAATCCTGTTGCTGTCCAGTGTACACAAACAACTTTGCATTCCGAGACAAACGCAAATACATATTTGATTAAAACCCACAACAATTTTCCACATGACTGCTCCTGAGCAGGCGGAATGTCGGAGAACAAATAGATCAGTGACGGTTTAACTGTTGGCTTTCTTGTTCCCCCTACTGTTTTTATTTCAAATATACCTCTGGTTCTAGACAGTGTAGATATCAGCAAAAAAAAAAATGTTTTGTTGCCCGCAGAGTACTTTCGTTCATTCATTTATCTTCAGTAACCTTGTTATCCTGGTCAGATCCCAGTGGGTCCAGAGCTTATCCCAAGAATATCTCAGGGCTAATGAAAGCCACACAGACCCAGGGTCAACATACGAAACACGCCAAAGACGATACCCTTAGCTAAGGATCAATCTGGAGTTCCTGGAGCTGTGTGGTGGCATCGCCACTCACTGTACCATCTGGAGATTTGTCTCCACAAAGGCCACTCAGGTGTTTCAGTCCTTGATCATCTCAGGATTTGACCTCTGTGAGAACCTCCCAAGCAACTGATCCAGAATGCAGGTGTACACTTTGTTGCTTTCCCGTCACGGTGACATCCTGCAGGGTTTTGAAAAGGGGGATGGAGCTTGGACTGGGAAAGTGGACTGATTCCAGACTGCCAATCACATGCTGGGAGGTGGGGCTTATCACACTCTTCGGTTGTGAGGCTTCCATGGTAACACCTGTCAAATCTCCAGTCTGGGAGTGCCTTCACCAGCTGAGATCGAGATAGAGGATCGTTTCTTGCTGCAAGTCCCTGCTGACAGCAAAGCTTGTGTAAAGGCAGGTGAAATGGGGTGAAGTGAGAAGGAGGAATTAGTGCTGACAGATGGGCAGCAGTGATGGAGGTGACACGAATCTGCTCAATCACAGCAAGTGGATTTGTTTGAACTGTTCTCCGAGTCTTGGGAGGTCTTGAGTTTTTATCTAACGCTAATAATCAACACTGAAAATCATTTTTTCCCCCAGCAGAAACATTTAGTGCACTTCGTCAACTCAGACTGATCCTGAATAAGATAAGATAGCCAAGTATGCATTATGCAGGTCCGTAAACTGTAAACTGGCATACAAAGTGTTTGTGCAGTATCGTGAAGTACATATAAATCAGTAGTCTATCGATGGTAAGCAGCATGGATGTGTGTGGGTAGAAGCACCGAAGTATCGTCGTATTATGGTCGGGTTATACCTTTATGTAGACGGTAAAGTCTCCAAAATTAAAGCTTGTTAGCATGCCACATGATGTATTCTTCAATCATATGGCACGACTCATAAATAATTGGTAATAACGTAGAGTCTAACACTCGACAGCGTGTGAGAAGTGTTGAATTTAAAGCAAGCGCCATGGGGTAAATATAAAACCCAAGCAAGCATTTGACAGGCAAGGGAAGGAGATTAAGGAGCGAGGAGAAAGGCCAGCCTGGACAACAAGGCTACGCTAACACAAATAACCGCTCGAATAATCACCTCTTTACAACTGTGGTAAGCAGAAAAGCTTCTCAGGACGTAGAACATGTTTAACACTGAGGGGTGTGGGCTACAACAGAGGAAGAGCATGCCACTAAGATTAATCTGAGGCTACAGTGGGGACAGGTTGACTGAAACCAGAGAGACTCGTTAACAGTGATTAATCGCAAGATCTTAATGACCAAGTCGTCGTTTGAATCACGTCCGAATTCCATATTCGAATACCATCTGCTAGCGTGACAGAAAAGTGTTCGGGTTGTTGTGAAATTTTCGCAGTTTAGAACACCACACGTCCAAAAACGGGGGGGTCCTCGCTCATGCATTTTGGAAGTGTAACGGATCCTGTTTGTTTTTGTTCCTGTCTCCACCCCTGACTTGTCATTGGATTAATTCATTTATCACATTCCACTCCATACAGGATGTTGCAGATTTTTTATTGTGATCGTTGCGGGCAAAAACACTCGATATTGCCGCGTTTTTTTTTTTTTTTCACAATGTTTGATGCAGTTGTTTGCGCAAAACTACTTGAATTGCCGAAATTGTTTTGCGAGGCCTTCCGCGGTGGTGTTTGCTGGTAAATGAGACCCCTTAGATGTACTCCTGTTTGACGCACATGAATAGGAGGAGCTGAGTGCGTGTTGTGATGACGCGTCTTTGCCCAAACCTACAGTAATTAAAAAAAATCGCAAGCTCCTCCGAACATTACGGAGTTTGCTTGATTTTGCGTCGAATTTTGCACTAGCTCTTCATGAATCCGTCTATTTATAAGCTGTTGTGCCTGAGTACCTTTTGCAACATATTTCCCTACGCCCCATTGTTACATTTTCCTACTTTATATTCCATCTTCACTGTCAACCCTTACCTGTGCTACCATTCATGATTATAGATATTCCTATGATGAGCCTCACTGCCTGTGCATTGACCCCTGCAGTGATGATGATGTATCCTGGATTGCCCTTAATATAACCCACGCTGAATTTGCGCACCTGCGTCTTGCCCCATCAACATGCGGGTTGTGTGTTCCAGTGGGAAAGATGGCGCTCGGCTCCTCCGTGATGTTGCATAAGCAGTAGTTCAAAACGATTTGTTTGTATATCGTGTACAAAGTTTCCAGAAAAACGTGGCGTTTTCGCCAGAAATTCTTCACGGAAACACCGGCGAAGGCGTTCTGTAATAAACGTCCAGTTTCTCTCAAAACTTTACAAACCTCTCCCATTTCTATGAATATTACGGAAGTACGTACACAAGAAAACATTGCCCGGGGTCTTATTATTGGGAATTGTTCGAATTCTAATGGTTCAACTGGTGTGAGAAAATAAGGTTAGTCATTAAGTAGATCTTCCCATGGCTTCATTGACATGACGCGCAGTAAAGTCACTGGAAATGTAGAAGTTCAGTTGCGAATTTGTGCAAGGTCACTTTAAGGGAAATCGAGGCTGCAGGAGTAAAGCAGGGTTGGTGAGTCTCAGAAGGTGAAACCCTGTCATTCTAGGAAAACTGCGTTGACTCCTTTTAAAGCAGAAAGCCAGGAAAGATATTTCTGAAGTATGCGTAGCCTATTTCCCTGAAGCACTTATGCTACATGTTGTCATATACAATTGAAGTCTGAGAGCAGTTCTTCTTTTTCGCCTCTAACAATCGGGTAAGTGACACCAGGGAGAGAAGTGGCCTCTCAGGCGTCCGTCTCGGACAAAAGTCTGATTCACTTTCTTGTTTTTTTTTTGTTGCTTCGTGACTTTTTCCTCCTCATATCCTGACCCTGCATGGGTAATACTGTGAATATAAAGTGACATCATTGAAACACAAAGTGAAGAATGTGAGGGATTAAACGGGGCTTTGCTACACATCTGAGCAAAATGCGATGCACGTAAGATGTACATCTGATCAGAACCCAAATGAGCTCGAAGAAGCTCTATGTACATCACAAGCATCTTCAGTGATCTTTCAGAAATGAAAAGATCTGGAGATGATCCTTTCCAATATTTCTGAAAGCAACGTGGTTTGCCTTTATCAGTTGGTGCTCATTTCCATGTCAGTACAAAGACGTTGGAATCGCTATTCAAGCACAAGACATTATTACACAAAGGGCCGTATCACGCAGACTTGAGTTGCGTACACATAGACTACGTCTATACGGACAGCAATAATCTAATTGTTGACCTTATTCGGAATAAGACAATATTCTGATTAAGGTGTTTACATGAGTTATGTTTAGAATACTCCATTCATGTTCCCGATTTACACGTTATTGAACATAGATGGATTAACGGTACACGTCATTACGTCACCGCGCCACGCCGTCCGACGTCCCTCCAGAATTTCACGTATCGACACACAGTTCGTCTTTATCGTACCGTATACAGTTTTATTTCATTTAAAATCTTGCGAAAGCTTCGAGTGCAGTTAATTATTTGTCGTGCTATACGTGCTAATAGATGACCACTTGAAGCTGCGTCCCAAACCGCGTACTTACCGACTATATAGTAACCGAGATACATGTGTTTCACCTACTATATACTGTAGTAGGTAAGTACGCGGTTTCGGACGCAGCTGTGCTCTATTTTTTGCCGTCAAACGGTTGAGCGCCGCCGTGTGTGTACGTGTCATGCGGTGAAAACTCTCACGTGACGTTAATAGCGTGATTAAGGTGTGTACATGTCTGTAACGCACGTCGATAATGCGACTAAAACACGAATACTCCACACGTCTTAATTCGATTTGTGTTTACTTCGAGTACGACTTTAATCGGATTAAGGTCATCAATAATCGGTGTTTACATGCTGGTTTCTTAATCAGAGTATCGTCTTAATCGGGTTAATATCGGGTTACTGTCGTCGATGTAAACGTACTGATAGTGAGGAGTGATGACAGCATGGTTGGGCTCGAAACTGAGTTGTACAGCGCATGCATAAATTTCCTACCGTTCTATTTCAGCAAAACAATCAATAAATAAAGTATTTAATGTACTCGCCAAAACAGCAAGTTTTAGTGAGTTCATTTCACATTTGCGTTGTGTTTAATTACAGTTTAATTTAAACAAGATAACAACACCGAGAGCAGTTGAGTCAAAGATATGTATAATTTAATCCATTTATATTTATATATCCATTTAGATTCTGATTATCTTGCCTAGTGCTATGTTACAGTGTGTTGTTTTTTCATTGCTTTAATTAATATGAAATGCTTTCAATTGCTTTCTTTCTTTCTTTTTTTTTTTTTTTTTTTCTTTTCAATTTCAGTTCACAAACAGAGCGATTTTGCTTTCAAATCAGCCTGGATGTTTCCGCATGACGCGCATATTAAAGGAGAGACAGGCTTTGCGGTCATCCTCTGCCATCTTTGATCTCCAGATGAGATGAATGACATCTCTTTGAACACGACAAAATGATATTGGAAACACTTTCAGAGCTTCATTTGGCAGTGACATTACATAAAGATATGGCATCTTTTCATAAACCGTGCCTGGTATTGCTTTTGCGGTATCAGCCGTCCCAGATATTAAAAACGCAATTCTTCTACTCCGGCATGTGTATTAAAGTCATCCATTTACGGGAAGATCTGTGCTTGTTTTGTTCCGTGTTTCTGGAGTAAAGCAAGTGCTTTCCTTGATGTATATTTAATGTAATAATGCTTTTCTGATCCCTCTGGGCCAAGGCTTTTGTGTATTCTTGTGTTGTTCTGGTGATGATGGATGGTGTGTGAGTGTGGAAAGGCCCTACAGCGGCCCAGAGGACCGAAACATAGTATGAGAACCATATCTGAGTACACACACACACACACACACATATATTTGTCTTCCATTGACAAAATTATTAATGCAGCTAACTGATGATACTCATACACACAAATCTGACCCTAATCTCCCCACTAAGACATAAAAACTTGCCCATACACATATACAGCTTGTGATAGAAGGTCAAAGTATAAATCTATGTCCATTTATGGGGGGGGATAGAACAGCAACAACACACAAACAAACAAACAAACAAACAAACAAAAAAAGTCAGGATTCGGGGTGTGGGGGACCGAGGGTCTTCAGGCATTTGTTTACCAGATAAGTTACTATATATATATATATATATATATATATATATATATATATATATATATATATATAGTAACTTATCTGGTATGTGTGTGTGTGTGTGTGTGTGTGTGTGTATATGTATATCCATTATGTTTATGTATGTATAAGGCTCTATATTTCTATGGTCATTGTTCTGTGTTTGCTTCTCCACAAGTGTGTAACGCTCCTCCTTTATCGTTTCAGCGCTCACCGATGACATGGCTAAACTTACATTTGTTACAAGAAGCAAACATACGAATGATGTTATGTAGGTAGTACAAACAAAAAAAAAACAAGTCTGTCAATTCATTCATTGTTGTGTAACTATAAATGTTAGAATTGCACCAGCTCACCTCTACTCTGTGCAAATCAAATGCTAACTGTCATGTTAGTAATGGCATACCAGTAATAATCATGCTTTGGCTTAGAGTTAAGGGTTGAAAATGAATTTTACATTTTGCTGTAAAAAAAAAAAAAAACCCAAAAGAAAACAAACAACAACAACAAAAAAAATTCTAACTTTCTGGGCTGGAAAACAAAAGGTGATAATTTTCTGATTTATGCCAGAAATTCCACATTCGGGTTTCAGCACGTTCTATCACCCCCTGCTCTCGCTCCCTTAACATTGACAAGAGTTATACAATGTTCACACCTTATTAGCACCTTGTTAGCACCTCACAGCCCCCTCCACTGTCCACTGGCCTCTCTCTGATGCAAGGGGCAGATGGATGTGTGTGTGAGTGTGTGTCATTAATTCACCTGGATGAGTGAGTTTCAACCTGTCTGCTGGAGTCTAGCTGTGCTAACCTGAACTTAATAGCATGCTCAAACACACACACACACACACACACACACACACACACACACACACACACACACAAAAAACATAACACTTGCTTTAGTATCTGTCCATACAGTATACACACACACACACACACACACACACACCAATTAGTTTACACTCTTAAATGCATGCCTAAGTGAGCACAAACAGGTGCCTATTAGTTTAGTCTAGACACAGCATACACTGCCATTCAAAAGTTTTTCAAATGCTCTGTATGTAATTCTTGTGTTTTTTAAATAATAATAATAATAAAAAAAACCCTCATTTAAAGTAATCTATGGCTCGAAGCTTCAACTGCTTCACTTTACTTTGTTTTGCTGGAAGTCGTCCAAACCGCAAACGCTGGAATCTTTAATCAAACTAAAAATCCTTTGCAATCTCGCAACTTATATTTTGTCTTACCCGCACTGACGATGGACAAGGTTCTGAGAAATTCTACTTATATAAAAGTACAGATAATGAGTCAAAAATAAATAAATAAAAGTACTCAAGGGAAAGTTAAAAAGGCTGTGGAAAGTAAGGAGTAAAAAGCTGCTGTGCCGTTTTTGCTTGGAAACATCGTTTAGTCGTAATATTTCACATTAACTTGAATTACAGTCTGTACAGGATTGCACCGAGTTTCTTTGTGTGATTATTGTGGCAAAAATGCTTGATTTTGTTGTGGCTTTATGTATTTATGTATTTATTTATTTATTTATTTAATATAAGGTTTACGATCGAATTTGCGGAATGTTTCGTGCTTTTTAACAAAAAAAAAATTTAACGGAAAACTACTATGATTCGGCAAAATTACAACTGCACGAAATTGTTTTGCACGGACCTTTTCGCTACTGTACACTTTTGGCTTTGGCTGAATGTGTGAAAAGTTGCAAGCTCGTCCGAATATTGCCGAGTTTCCTTGATTTTGGAAAATCGGAAAAATTTGACTTGCTGCGTAGCCAATTATGTTGGCTACTGGAATTGATCTTGGTCTAATCCGGCATTAGAATAAAATCAAAACAAAGGCTAACTTAGTTAAATGTAGCCAGTTAATGTTTGGAAAAGTCACTTAAGTATGCTTTTTGAAATCATGAACGAGTCCAGCAGCTCATCCATATAGTCCCCGCCCCACAAACCCCCAGGATTTAGCGTTTTGCTTTTTTTGCTTTTTGAGAGCAGAAATGAACGCTAAATCAAGGAAAGTCGGCATTATCCGAACATATAGGAGCTCTCAGTTTTTTCCAAATTAGCTTGCTGTGCACTGCTTGGGAAAGGAGAAAGAGAGGTGCTATGCTACTCTTAATTACAATTATGCTACACTTTTAGTGTGGTAGGGTAGAGTAAGATCGGCCCAGGTACGTAAGTAGGATTGTAAATTTAAATGTCAACGTAAGATCAGGTAGAGTTGGACAGGGTCAGCTAGGGTCATAAGTTTAAATGTGACGGTAGGATCGGGTCGGGTCAGGTTGGATAGGTTTGTAAATTTAAAAGTGCATGTAGGTCCAGGTGTTTATTTATTTATTTTTGCTTTACCGCCTACGGAGAGAATTTAATTATAAAGCAACCCACAGTAACAGAAGCTTCAAACACACATTGATCTCATTTCAGGCAGGGTTTGAACTAGGATCTACTACTGAGCCAGACACAGCCTTTACCCATAACACCACCACAGCTGATGAACTTTATTCTTTACTTTACATGCACACACACACTGAGCCATCAGGGCAGATGCAGAGACAGTGTGCTTTAGTGGATTTGTTATTCACTGTCCATCGCCTGTAGAACACGGTCACTAAGTGACTTTTGCTATAAAGATCCTTAAACAAGACAAGTGTTACAAATCAAATATTTGATCTCTTCATTTCTCTTTATCGCTTGGAAGTTTCCTTTATTGTTCTTTTCGTTTATTCCTCCCTGTTCCTTTTCTTCTACGTACTGTACAACCCCAGTTCCTAAAAAAGTTGACACGGTGTAGAATGTAAATAAAAACCGAATGCAATGATTTGCCAGTCTCATAAACCCATCCGTTAGTCGCAATAGAACATAGAAATACATATCGATATGTTTAAATGTACCATTTTAAGACTAAAATAAGGTCATTTTGAATTTCATGGCCGCAACACGACTGGAAAAAAGTCGGGACGGGGGTAACAGAAGGCTGGAAATGGAAATGTTCGGAAACAGTGGTCTGCGCAATTTTATGTTGAGGAACATTATTGTGCAATTGTTCCATAAATTGTAGACGCAGTTTTTCGCATATTGGTGAACCTCTGCCCATCTTTATTTCTGAAAGACTCTTCCTTTCTCAGATACTCTTTCTATACCCAGTCATGTTACTGACCTGTTGCCGATTAACCTCCAGCTGTTTCTTTTTAGTAACGCTTACTTTTCTAGCCTTTTGTTGCCCCCATCCCATCCTTTTTGAGATGTGTTGTGGCCCAATTTGTTTCATACAACGGTACATTTCCTCAGTTTAACCATTTGATATGTTTTCTATGTTCTATTGTGAATAACATATGGGTTTATAAGATCTGCAAAATTGTTGCATTGTGTTTTTATTTACATTTTATACAGCGTCCCATATTTTTGTGGCAATTGGGATTCTTTTTTTATGAACCCCTGGTAGACGAGTTCACAATATCCAACAGAAAGATCAATATACTAGAGCTGTTTCTTATAGAAAGCTATGCAATTTAACAGCACACATGGGACAGTAGGAGAGGAAATTCAGGAAAGGTTGGTGATTATGGTATTATAAATGAGCAAAGCTAGATAAATATGGCTTATAATTGCAAGTAGGGCAGCACAAGCGTAGACTATACTGTTCACTGACATTTCAGTGGTGGAAGAGGACACCCTTGGGAGATGGATGTGTGATGCAATACACATGATGCAAGATGAAAATAAGATCAAATTTCTCCCCCAAATGTGGGCTGAGACATCGGGCTGATGCAAAAACTGAATATGGAACTTTTTTTATTATGATGATTATTATTGGTTATATCAGATAAGGCATAGATTCAATTTATCGTAATTACTAATCCAATTTTTACGTGTGTGTGTGTGTGTGTGTGTGTGTGTATATATGTATCTATCTATCTATCTGTCTGTCTGTGTCTCTCTCTCTCTCTCTCTCTCTCTCTCTCTCTCTCTCTCTCTCTCTCTCACACACACACACACACACACACATATATATAACTATATATATGTATATATATAGTTATATAATATGTACAGTATATATGTATGTATATATGTATGTGTGTGTGAGTGTGTATGTGTTTGTGTATATATATATATATACACTCACACACACACACACACATATATATATATATATAAATATACTCACACACACACACACACACACACATTTTTTTATTATATATATATATATATATATATATATATATATATATATATATATATATATATATATATATACTCACACACACATATATATATATATATATATATATATATATATATATATATATATATATACACCACACACACACACACACACATATATATATATATATATATATATATATATATATATATATATATACACACACACATATACACACATCCAACCCCCTTTTGTAGTATGAAGAAGTGTCTTCACTAGTGACTGAAACTAGATAGATAGTTTATTGTGATTTTCATGGATATTTAATTTTGCTCACTTTCTTGGTTTAAAAAAAAAAAAAGTAAATTTCTTTCACAAAATCTCCAAACTGTAATGAACAGCAAATTGCTATATAATTGGAATAAAACACTGTGTTTTGATAGAAAAATAAACTTTGGGGCGGTAAGAGTAACTACACTTTGCCATCGGCTGCATCACACCACCCTGTCGTTGGTTATTTCCTATAGCGGCACACCCAGGTGTTTTATTCCTTACTTATTTCCGTTTTATGATGTTGTTTCTCATGCTTAATGGTCTGCGTAACGACTCCATTATCACTGATTCCATAAACATAACTCATTTACAAGGTTTGGTTCTTTCTCTCTGACGACACTGACAAATACAATTTCTCTACATGCGACTCCCAGGCTGCACTGATGGTGTGAAAGTCCGATAAAATTCCAGGGAAAAGTTTCGTTTGTCAACTTCAGAGTTCTTTTGTGGCCAGGTGATGCTTTTCAGGGTCAGAAGGTTCTGGAGTTATCTTCAGAGAATATCAGCACATACACATACACATACACATACATACACACACACACACACACACACACACACACACAGTTAACCAACCTCATATAAATATATATCAATGTTTACCTTCTCTGAAGTTAAGATGAAGCTACTACAAAGAGAGATGAATGCAAATAGAAAGGAAAGAATCGATCTGAAACAGGATATGATGTGAGAATAGTCTGATGCATTTTCATACTTTTTTTTCTCTCTTGTTAGTTGGGGAAAATACAGTACCCTCCAAAACTATTGGAACACCAAGGCAATTTTGCTTCTGCAATACGCTGAGGAAATTTGGGTTTGAGATCGAACGATGAATAAGACACAATAGAGCAGAATCTCAGCTTTTGCTTCCTGATATTTACTATTGATTATTCAGAGATTAATTGTGTAAACAATCAACCTATCAGGGCACACCTTGGCAACAAGAAACACCGGACAATCACAATTTTAGCGAATGAAAGCTGAAATTCTGATCTGTCGTCTCATGTTCATCTTTTGATTTCAAATACAAATGGCTTCAGTGTATAGCATAAATAAATAAAGATATAACCGATGTTGCCATTCTCCCCCTCTCCCTGAAATCAAGTCCAGTTAACCATCTGCCTTCACCGTGTAGAACTGCAGCTAAAGACACATTTGCTTGGACAAGCATGTAGACAAATTTGTGTATGAGCAAACACGGAAAGTAAATGTAATGGCTTGCACATATAGGGGATGTTAAGCCTGGTCCACTACCCGCTGATGGAGAAATCAAGTGAAGTAGAAACCCTGCTAGCACAAGCTGCCTGCTGCAGAGCCACACTGCGCCCGGTCTGTTCCACAGCGGATGGCTGGCTCAGCCAGGAACCTGATTAGAAACATGCTTCATTTTTTGGCAAAATTTGGTGTGGGCATTACGGTCTGCTTACTCAGTGTCTTAATGTCTGTCTAAAGCTGGACCTAATGTCAGAGTCTGTAATTTATTTCAATGTTGATAGAAAATCTCCATAATATGTATTACTCAGTGGTGAAATTTCTGTAACTTCTGCTTCTGTTAAGTTTTTTATATATATATTTAAAAAAAAAAAAAAAAGATTCCTTTTTTGGCCTACCTAGAACCCTGTCTGTCATTTCCTAATAGAAGGGGTTCCAAGTGAAATACCCATAGGACACTTAGAACCCTTGAAAAACCTTCTTGTTAACTGCTGTTTGTTTGTTTGTTTTTTAACAAACATCTGATATTGATGCATATTTGTTCTCTGTGCAAATTGATCATGTTTCATACATTATACAATGGTGCTACTAAATTCTCAAATCTGATTGGTCAGAAGATGTTTATCAACTCTGAAAAAGTTGGGACACTATAGAAAATTATAATAAAAGACAAAGTAGTTGTTTTTTTGAAGATAAATGTTTATTTTGAAATTGATGCATGCAACACGTTCAAAAGAAGTTGGGACAGGAGCGATTTAGTACTTATTGTGATGTGAGAAGTTGAAATAAGAAGGTGATGTGAAACAGGTGAGGCAATCGTCTAATCAAAGTATATAAGGAGCCTCCAAAAAAGTCCTAGTCCTTCAAGAGCAAGGACGGGTCGAGGCTCGCCAATCTGCCAACAGATACGGCAGCGAATAATCCAACACTTTGAAAACAACATTCCCCAAAGTCAAATCGGTAGGATTTTGGGCATTTCACTTTCTACAGTGCACAATATGATTAAAAGATTCAAGGAATCCGGTCAGATCTCGGTGCGTAAAGTGCAAAGCCGAAAACCACTTTTGAATGCGCGTGATCTCCGATCCCTCAGACATCACTGTCTTAAAAACTGTCATGAGTGTGTAATGGAGATCCTGACATGGGCTCGGGAATACTTTGCTAAACCTTTGTCAGTCGACACCATTCGCCGCTGCATCCACAGACGCAAGTTAAGGCTTTACTACGCAAAGCAAAAGCCATACATCAGCACTATCCAGTAGCTCCGCCCAGTTCTCTGGGCTCGGTCTCATCTGAGATGGACAGTAGCACAGTGGAATCATGTTTTGTGGTCCGACGAGTCGACATTTCAAATAGTTTTTTGGACAAAACAGCCGTCGTGTTCTCTGGGACAAAGAGGAAAAGGACCGTCCAAGTTATCAGCGTCAGGTCCAAACGCCAGCTTCTGTCATGGTATGGGAGTGTGTCCGTGCCCATGCCGTGGGTAACTTGCACATCCTTGAGCTCAGCGTTAATGCGGAAAGATATGTACACATTTTGGAGCAACATATGCTACCATCCACAGCAGGACAACGCCAGACCACATTCTGCCCGGATTACAAACACATGGTTGCATAAGTAGAGAGTGCGGGTGCGAGCATGGCCTGCCGCAGTTCTGATCTGTCTCCAATTGAGAAAGTATGGTGCATTATAAAGCGCAAAATAAGGTGATGAAGGCATTGTACAGTTGCGCAGCTGAAGAAATGCATGATGGATATATGGGGGAACATTCCGCCTGCTAAACTTAACCAACCAGAGTCTTCACTCGGCACCCACACGCTTAATAAGTGTTAGAAAAGCTGATGTTACACAATGATAAACCGTCAACCGTCCCAACTTTTTTGGAGTGTGTTCCAGTCATCAGATTTGAACAGAGTGGATGTTTTTAAAAAGAAATTGAATTCACAAAGTAAAACATCAAGTAATGCGTTCATAATTTTCTTCATTATAGTACATAGAAATTTTAATTGAATTTTCAAACGGCCCTTTTTGTTTTGTTTTTTCATTGTCCATACTGTCCCGACTTTTTCGGAATTGGGGTCGTCTCACATCATGCCTTGTCGTGTTCTACTCCTTAAGTATGTAGCTACTTTCTTGATCAGATCGCCATCATAACCTCACCATGTACAACCTTGTGTACGCCGTTGTGGAAAACGTCCTGTTTCCTGTTTGACATGCGCCGGTAGATGGATATCGAGTTGAACATCATCCGTATCACGTTGTAAATGTGCAGGATGAAATGTCACGAGGAAAGAGGAGGTTAAAGAGTGAGAAAGAGGGTCGAAAGAATCTGGCTCGACTAAAGCCAATATGAATTCCTCGCCCTTCTTTAATTATATTGTGCAGTACAATGTGAAAAGGTGTCAGATGCCCGCAGAAGCGGATCTGTCCTAATGAAGGAAAACAGATGGGTAGGACTGAGAGCGATGAAACTGCCAAAAGAGCTGGGAGGTGTAGCGAACGAAAGAGAGAAAGAGCCAGAGAGGAATATAGTGTGCTTGGCTGAAGGGGTCTCTAGTGATTAAGGAGAGTGTGACAGGTTTCTCTGCCTAGGGCTTTTCTGCTTTATTGAGACACAGCCAGACAGAGACAGAATCCAGGCCTCCACAAATACTCATGCTGTACGGCTGTGATGTTAATGATGTGACTGTTAAACGGTGGTAATAATCCTTTAACACAATAATGGAAAAAAAATAATAATAATGAAGTACTGTTTTGTTATCTTGTTATTTTTGCTTAATATGATATATTTTGGTTCAATTTTTTAATATATCTATTTGGAGTCATCTCATTATTTCGACTCGCTTGGAAATAGCATACGGGATAAGAATTGCAAGCGAATATTCAATAAAGTAGTCTGAGATATTAAGTTTAAGTCGTGACATAATTCCTGGAAATAATGAGATATTCGGTTGCGATAAAGACATAGCGCTCGCAATTTATTATTTTTTTTAATTCAAGTCTTCGGTAATATTGTATCCGTGCAGAGTTGAGATTGATCTGGGAAATAAAGGGAGAGAATGATGTACAGAAGAGGGAGGGGTGAGAAATGGGAGGAGGGATGAGTCTGAGGGTAAGGGGAGAAGAAAGCTGAAACATGTCATGAACAGAATTAGCTTTAGCTGAGTGAGTGGGAGGATTAGCGTGCCTAGAGAAATGGACTTCTGGTTAGACTGGGATTTATTATTTAAACAGTGCGCTCTTCATTGGCCGCACACGCGAAGCTGGTATTGATTCTAGAGATTTGTCCGCAGGCTTTGGTTGCACGTTTTTGCTTCGCCCATCACGATCCTGGGATCCGTCTCGTTCTCCCTCACAAATATAGACATATCATGAGCAGGTGTGAGCGAAGGTCAAGGATGGGAAGACGAGACGAGGGAAATGAGGTGTTTTAACATGGATGTGGAAAGAGAGTAGTGGGTGTAGAGAGTCAAATGTTTGTGGTGGTGTTGAGTGGGTAATTGAGGCAAGCTTGGGCTAATGTCAGTCTGTTTAACCTGATTAAGAGGTAGAGACAGCCTTGGGACCTCCGTTGAAAATTAGTCTTCGCCTTTGCCATTAAAGAACAGAACAAAACTTCACTATGGTGAGCTGGATAAATAAAACAAAACAAAAAGTGAAAAAAAACCCCTCCAAAAACACCAACATTTGGCCAAAAGTATATGGACACTTGACCATCACACCCATGTGCAGTTCTTTCTCAAACTGGTACAATGAAGTTGGAAGCACACAATTGGCTAGGATGTCTTCATTTAATACCAATTAAATCCGACTCAATTAAATTGCATTTAATACCAAAAATGCGATTTCCTTCTTCATATATTTGGTTTTTTTTTTTGCCTGCTTTTTTTTTTTTTTTGGCTTAAAGGCAAACGCTTGTGTTTAAAAGTTGTGGGTCTATACGCTATTGAAAAACCTCAACTTCGCTGCTTCTGTATAAGAAAACTCTAGCAACTACAGCGGTGTGAATAACATGCCGGTGATCTGCATACTCAAAATGGCGAGCCCAGGAAGTTGATGGCGTGTAGCCCGTCTGTGACCGTGCATGTCTTTCCCAGCGTTAATATCGGCATAATGTCCCATACCGATACTCATCTATACGCTACGCGTCTAGTCACGGTACAGTACTGGAGAAATTCTCAATTATTTATAGAACCTCTCCTGGCTTTGCAGAGTCATTATAGCATCCATAATGCATACTCATGCTAGCATCTTGGCATGTTTAAGTACGCCTGTTGGCAAAGGCAAGACCGATTTTCGGTGGAGTTATGCTGAAATCTTTACAGAGTCATTTAAGGTGAGCTTTAGAATCACCTAGAGGCCTTTATTTAGCAGGAATAATGGGAAAAGGGAAACTCTGCGTTACTCAGAATGGTGCTGATGACTTTTGTACCCTTTGGGCTGCAGCAATCAAGCAGGAAGACACAATAAATCCCATTTTGTGTTTAATTTGTTCAGCTCATTAAATATTGAGCAAGTGGTAGATTTGTGTGATTTCCAATAAAATGACTTTCTACGGCCCACGCGATGCCTGCAAGCAGACGAAACGCCGCACACTTTCAAACATGCACACTCCATCATGCACACAATGTCTAATCATCCAGTAGTGTGCTTATTTTTTTTTTATGAGTACTTGTGGTGACTTAATGTCGGGGTTGCGCCACGTGCGGTGTGTTCTCCACACGGAAGAATCCAGATTTAGCGAGACAGGCGTTTTTGTTCGAAGCTAGACCAGCATTCACGCCAAGCGTGACCAAATTTGTATAAATGGTACAAAAGGTTTCGTCTTATCCAAAGGTCAATGCATGAATGTAATAAATAATATTAGCAGGTTACGGATAACATATGAACACCATGTCCGACAAAGCAGCACTAGACTTTGAAAACCTAGTGTAACCCGGGGTTCTGGAAGGTAGGGCGCATGTAACGTGTGTAAACCCCATGTTGTGTTTATTATGTAATGTATATTGATTATAACATTAACACAAGCAAGGGTCAATAGCAGGACACATGGAGGCAGAAAACAAGGCTTAAAAATGCACAATGACAATCAAGAAGAGGAAAAGAAACCGGGTACAAGATCTATTGAAGGACCGAACTCCGAACAGGTGCGCACGTTAGATTAACAAACCCGATGATAAGACAGGGCTAACGAACAAAAACAATGTCTCGTGGCTAGAACATGAACAAAGAAGTCCAAACAAAACAAAAACAAAGGAGGAATTTGTCATGCATCGTGTCGCCCAACACCACCTCAGTGGATCTACCCAAAAGGGGCTACGAATATAATATACAGTGTATTTAACTGTTAATAATCACCTCTTATTGTACTGAAATGTACTGCACCAGAGTGATAACAGCATATTTCATCAGATCTCTATGGAAATGCAAGGACATGTTTGGCATCTCTAGGAATAGATGATACTCCAGAAATCACACGTTTCCTATCCTGTGAGACACAACAATACCGATACTGAGGAAATGTAGACGAAGTAGAACTGCCGAACCTTTCCCCCCTGCTGTGTCCTCCCACTTTTTCACAGGAGGTGGTAAATATGAAGGAAATAGTGAAAGTTAGGCAAAAAAAAAAAAAGGGCACTTGTCAGAATTGATAAATTTAAGAGTTTTAAGTGGTGGAGATTTAAGAGCATGTATGTAAGGTCTCAACACGGCAGCTGTAGAGCCAGTGTCTCATCACTATCCCAGTGTGTGTTGCCTTTCCAGTAATTTATCATCTCCTGTCCAACGTCTTTGTGTTACAGTACGGTGCTGGTGCTGTGATCTCCAGCTCACGTGTACTGCAATTACCACTTCCTTAATGAGTTTAATGTATTACAGTATGCCTGCTAATCTATTCGATTATCAAATCTTTGGGTTATGAGTTGCTCATTATTCAACGCCACTGTGTCACTCCAGTGTTCAAGGTACACTCCAATTTTTATTTCATCCACCCCTATCTGCGGCTCCTAAAGCACTGGGAAGCTTTTGATTTTATTTTATGTCCAGACACTTTGGTTTGTCACTCAAGAGAGTGAGAGATAACAAGATATCCTTCCAAGTCTTCCCAAATGTTGACCTCCTGACTTCACCCCAGTGGAGAATGGAGAGATTCTGACAGCTCGGTTGAGCTCTGAATAGAATTCTGTAAGTTGGAAATGGAGAACGAGAGCAACGGCAGAATAAAATGTCCCTTTCCAGCCTCTCGCACGATCACTCCTGACTGCGTGTAGGTGTGTGTGCGTGTGTGTGTGTGTGTGTGTGTGTGTGTGTGTGTGTGTGCATGGGTTTGGGTTTTAATAAAAAAAGATGGAGGGCATGTGATTATATAAATGAGTAAAGACCAGTCACTTCTCAGACATTCTTATAACACGGTGCCGTATCGAACGCTTGATTCTAATTAACAGAGGGTATCGATTCCTTTTCTAAAGCAGCAGCTCAGATAGTAGTTCAAGATGCACGTTAATTTCACGAGCGTTTCAAAACATTAAAACGCGACTCTAGCCAAATGAAAAGCGTGACGTATCATTATTGATTACATTTTTTGATTTTATTGTAATTGTTGTGGAATAAGAGGAATATTATCGTCATTTCTCCCTTGTTATTGTCCACGATAGAAGCATGACTCCACAATACAGATGACAACTTGGCTTGCTTGCACATTTTGTACACACCATCTTACACAGTGTTGCGCTATAAGCAAAGGATGAATTCAATTCGAGGAGTTTAGATTTGACAGATGAAGTTAAAGTGTGAGAAATCTGATCTCTGTAGAACTTTCCACAGCCCTTTAAAGTGCAGCCTCATTAGAGCGTCTAAAAGCCCAGAGACCTTGTTCAGAGCAGACATGTTTCCAGCCTGTCTGCTTGGCCGATCTACTGATACCATGGACGAGGGGAGGAAAAAAAAAAAAAAGTCGGCTGGTGGAGAAAATTGTGTTGTATGTCATCTCCTTAAATATCAAGCGTGTCATGCGAGCAGAGGGTGGAAACAACCCAGCCACATTTGCCCTTTTCATAAAGTCTGCACCACAACTGCTAGATTCTCGGTGTGGCGCCTGCGTAAAATCAACCGATATGAACTGGATGAGAGATGCAGCGGTTTACAGATGATATCGAAACGCATGTAGAAGGTTCTCATTTATTCTTCTCATCGTAACGAATGGCTGATGTTAAGCACTCATAGTTACACTAATCATAGACTCCATTGACACATCCATAATATATACAGATATATTATATACTGTATTCCAAATCCAACCAAAGCTGGTACACGGATGTGCGTGCTTTCGAGGTAGCTGTCTTTTCAATTGGAGTCGACAGTGAGTTTCATCAATGCTCTCTTATTGATGCTTGCACAATCTGTGGTGACTGGCAGCTCGACTGGTGCTGCTATTTAAGCCTCTGGCATCACCACAGTAAAACATATAAGCCCAATCTTCCTCTTGGGTAAATATTGCTGTCAGTGAGTCTTCAAGACAGAAGAGGAGACTGCCGGTCAAAGCAATAATAGAGTGAGATGGCTAAAATGAAAAGGATGGTTTTGACATAGGGCCACTTGGAATCCTGAATCTTCACGCCGATATGTTCTGTGGCTTTTTTTCAGTGTTAGAGAGATTTTTTCCTGAGTTAACCTTGAGACCAACTGCCCGCAATACATACCTGGAGAGGGAGGCCATGTCCTGAGGTGCCTGTTCCATAGTGGGGGTGTGCATGAGCTAATATCCTAAGTATGCCAGTATCCTGATTGCATACATATTGAGAACACTCATGGTTCTAAAGGGAGGCCAGTAGGTAGAACTTTGAATTTGAATACCTGTTAAAGGAAACTTGAAAATGGATCTGTGTTCTTGGGTGGAACACGGATGTAGGAACATGGAAATACTGTAGGTCCACATTTGTGAACTAGTCCTGTGGTTACGTGGTATGAAATACATCTGATAACCTTGGTAGACCAAAAAGGGTCTTTAGAGACCAGTTCAGACTCAAATCTAGAATCTTTTTTTTCATTTGCACGTCTCAGGTCAGAGTGTCAAATTGTTGCGGGCGGGGCTGTGGCTCAGGTGGTCGGAGCGGGTTGTCGTAAGGTTGGCGGACTCCACAGGCCGAATTGTCCTTGGGCAAGACACCAAACCCCAAGTCGCTCCCGATGGCGAGCTAGCACCTTGCATGGCAGCTCTGCTACCATTGGTGTGAATGGGTGAATGAGATATATATAAATATAGAATGAGCACTGTATGAAGTGCTTTGTAGACCCGCTAAGGTTAAAAAAGCGCTATATAAGTGCAGACCATAGTAACAACAAGGCCCTCAGCCAGAACAAAGCTGAGGTGAGGACGACCAATCATTGAGCTTTAAGCAGGGCACATAAATCACCGATTTCAGCTTAACCACAATCCCTCAGTAAATCCAGATAGGGTTATCTAGCCAGATAAGGCTTAGCGTTGAACAACACCTGTTATAGTGATGGAAAAGCACTCGACCATAGCCACAGGTCCTCTGGTACGGGAGGTGGAATACTCTAAGAGGGAGACCGGACCCAATGGGAAGACGGAGTGATGAGTGAAGAAAAAAAAATCAAACTCCAGGCCAAGCATGCAAGGAATCCAGTTTACTGTATATTACTGGGTCAGAAATGGCGGTGTATGGTTAATGCAGGAAACCCAACCACACCAGAGCCGCTGGTTGGTTATAGGGCAGACGGTATGAAATATGCTGAGGGAGTAGCAGAGTAAAAGATGGTCCAGATTTAGTAACCTGCAAATTGTGTGTGTGTATATATATATATATATATAATATACAATTTGCAGGTTACTATATCTGGACCATCTGGAACACATATATGGTGTATCAGATAAAGCGTCCAATGAGTGTAACTACGACAGAAAAATGCACATAAATACACCGTCTTTCCCCCGGCGTCCTTGTTTTTTCATACAGTAGCGAACACCCAGCTGCAGAAGTCATGTGAAGCATTGAGCCTAACACACAAACACATTCTTGCAGGTTCACTCTTTAATCCCCTTGCTGTCTCCTTCCTCTAGAACCGCTGATCAATCTATTAAATGGGTTTTTCTTATGATCTCGCCTTACTGATGGCTGTCGAGGCTGTGCGGTGTACAGAACTTTGATAGTCTGTTGCTCAGACTGAAAGTGGAATTATTATTATTATTGTTTTTCCAATAACAACAGGGAAAAACGTGAACAGAAAGAAAGGGATATTTATAAAAAAAATATATATAAAAGCAAATAATGTGTAGCAGCAGGGAGTGGTGAAAATATGGTGGAAGATTCAATCACCAAATCGGAGAGAAGTTTCTTAAGCTTGTCTGAAATGTCTGCCAGGAAAGTAGAGGGGAACTTCTTGAGCAACACGATCTAGGCACAAACGATTGTCGCTTTCTTCACTATTTCTCTACAAAGATGTGTTCTAACGTAGAAAAACCCCAAGCTTCCAAGTCCATTTCGAGTTCCACTTGGGGCCCCTCTATGGCTTATTATCGATATACCTCTGTGCACTCACTGGACATTTTAATAGGAACGCCCGAACACCCGCTCATTCACGCAATTATCCAATCAACCAATCATGTGGCAGGAGCACAACGCATACAGGTGTATGGACTACAACAGAAGAACACAACCAATTATCAGGTTCCACTCCTATCAGCCAAGAACAGGAAGCTGACACCAGGTGACATTTTTTCCCCATTCTTCAACTGTCCAGTTATTAAAGAAACCGGAGATCCCAAAGGAGGAAAACCCATACAAACAGGGCGAACATGCACAGACAATAACTTGAGCTCGGGATTGAACTGTGGACCCTGGAGCTGTGTGTTGTTTTTGTTTCTTTAATATACTGCACTATAGTGTATATACCAATATATTATATTGAGAGATCCAACCTGATTCCACGCACATTACTTTAATTGAAGTGGGATTTAGTTCAAATTAATGAATCGAGTCACGAACAAGGGGCTGACTGCTAACGCTCTTAGCTTAATCATAATCTCGTTACCTTTAATATGACTTGGCTTGTGCAGATTCTTAATTTGCATCGAAGAGACCTATTGTAACGGTGTATAGCAAATATAGAGTCACACCTTCTGTTTCTCTTTCAGGCATTTCAGTTAGGAATTCCTCCGAGCATAAGGAAGTTTTCAGATTCGTAGCTTATGATGTATGTTATTGCATTGGCGTGCGTGGCGCTTTGAAGACATCCTTGGATTTAAAAACGTCTGTAGGAATTTTTCATGCAATTTATAGGCTTCTTAGAGGAAGCAGGTTTGCTTGTCACTTGCAGACTTTATTTTTTTTTTTAAATAAAAATTTTATCGAAGCCGAAGTACAGAGACAAATTGCCTTGATGAAGTGCGTTCATGTCGAATTGTAATATCCAAACACATCCAGCTCGAAGGAAATTTCCTTGACCTACAGCCTGAACTAATGCGAATGGAAGTGAAGAACAACCTTCAACATTATTCCGAATCATAAACATTTTCTCTGTCATGTTTGCAAATTCTTGTTTTTTTTTCAAGGGCACACCAAAAATCAGTCAGGACAACCCCTACTAGGTTATGAGCATTTTGAGAATGATGGGATCGTGATAAATGATCCAAATGATGAATGATAAATCGTCATTGTTCTCGTTCTATAGATTTGCATCTTAAAAAATATAATCCGATAATGACATTTTTTAAAATGACATGTAAAGTGATGGTCACGACTGACCGCGCACGGAAATCAAAAATCAGAATATTACAATAAAGAATTTATGATGCAGATATGTCGACCTGAGAAACGTATTTACGAGTATAGCGTATTTACAAGTATAAGCACAAACGCCAATTAGTCCAAGTCACTACAAAAACTTTATTTTATTTTATTTATTTTCATCTTGCCCAGTTTTGTCGAACCCCCCCCCAGCCCGGAATGGGATGTTCGACAAGCACAAATAAGCATGGTAGGGAACTGATATCGCGTGTTATGTTTCTAAACAGGAGAGTAATCATTCATTTGTTCAAGCATTCAATAATGGTCAGTGTCGTAGGTGGATTCCAACCCTATCCTGAGAAAGACCAAATTACACCAATTCATCACACACACACATTGCTGAAGACTAAATAAACACTTGACTAATATGCACTACATGGCTAAAGGTTTGTGGACACCTGACTATCACACTCATTTGTGCTTGTCGAACATCCCATTCCTGGTGTTCCTCAGTCCTGGAGAGGCACTCCCGACATTTTCAGTTTCCTGTTCTCCTGTTGAAGTCCTAAAACCCCTGATACAGCTCCACAGGCTCCTTATTATACCCTTTATAAGTACTTCCAGGCAGGATCGAGCATTAGAAATCATGAAAATGTGGGGGAAGTGGGGGAAAAAAAGGTTTTTTTAAAAAAAGAAAAAATGTGTTGTGTTTTGTGTGTGTGTTTGTGTGGGGAGAATGTTTTTTTGGAGGTGGAGTTTCAATAACTGAGATCTTGAATGAGATCAATGAGGCGCACAGCTGCAGTGCAGCACCAAAACACAAAAATCTCACACACACACACACACACACACACACTTTTTGTTTCTGATCTAATGATGATACACCAGAACAATTACTTATGCAGATTTTTTTACAGTTTAAAAAGGAGGGGGGGAAAAAAGGGAATACGATGTTTATTTTTTTTTTTAGTTTTTTTTTGGTTGTTTTTTTTTTTTTTTTTTGTTTGTTTTTTTATTTTTTTTTGTTTTTGTGGTGTGGGTTTTTTTTTTTTGTGTGCTCTCAGTTCCAGAATGATTTCATTTCAGCTGAGCGTTTAAATGCACTAAAAACTGACCTGAACTACTGATATCCTGAATCACAGATTTTTGAATTACTGGTCAACTAGTAAATATTTCTAGCCATGCGATTCTAGATATGCGAATATCACCACGATATGGGTTTGGTCCGAGTGCAGACACTGACAATTGTTCAGTCATTCTATAGTTGTGCAAACGGGCCAAGGGTTAAATACGAAAACCCAATGGGAATAGGCAAACAAACAAAAAATAAATGATCAAGCAATGAAAAATCAACTAGAAAAAAAATAAACAAAAAGGCCTCACAAACAAGTCAAGCAAGGCTTCGAAAAGATACAATGGAAATCAGAGGTATATATGCAGTGATTAAAAGGAAGTAATGGAAGTGGACTTGTCTTATTTTTTCTGCCAAAGATGCTTGATTTTGCTGCGGCTTTGTTAAAAAAATATTCTGAACAAAACGATTTACGTGCTTTTTTTGGGGGGTGAAAATTACTCGAATTCCAAAACCCCCCCCAGCCCTACCAAATCTGTACTCTTTATCTGTACTCATGAATCGTTGGGGGCTTTGACCAGCAGACCTCATCATTTAAACATTCGTTGTTTTAAGAAACATTAACAACTTTTTCTTTTTTTTTTTTTTTTTTTTTTTTTTGAAACACTGATATCTTGATCGTGTAAATGTTTGTCTGGTCTGCACCCGTCAGAACTGTGTGTATTTCTACACAAATGTCTGTACCGTTCACTCGGTCATGTTGACACTGCGACAAAGTCTTTCCAAATCTGTCAGCGATGATGCACTGAGCTACACATCTCGAGAGTAACTAATCTCACATACAAGGAACTTCATTTTGGTTTTAACGGCGTTCCCGGAGCCAGTACGGCTAGGGATTTATACAGACGTGAGGAAAAAGCAAGACAAAGGAAATGAGTAAATGCAGCTGTCAGTCAAGATTGACTCTCAAAGCAAAGCAGTCTCTGTTTGGGATGATTCATCAGCAAAAATGTAGCAGACATCGCTAGATTGTGCCGTCCAGGACGGAAAAGAAAAGTTTTGCATGGTGCTAAATGAGTTGGGAAAGTGTAAATGAGTTTCCCCGAGATGGATGAGGGAACAGTCGGAACAACAGGTTGCTTCGGGCTCAGATATTTATAAGAAACGCAATCAAAAAAAAAAACTTGCATGAAATTGAAAAAGGTTCCAATATTTTGTGCTTCCACTATTTTGTTCATTTGGTGAAATTATGTTCATGCGATATTTGTTCTTTTAAACTGTAACACGTTGTTAATTGCTCTCATTTTTTCGAATAACTAATACCTCATCCTGACTCGTGTGTGTTGGTACAGTCATCCATCAAACGACTCAACCTGTGATTGCTTTTACTCACTTTATAATCATTTATACATTACTTCTGACCGAGGTAATGTAAATTATAAATGACTGACCCAAAATATTTTCATTAAAGACAAATAACTAAAGCGGTACTCAGCTATCGGTTTGCGTTCGATCAAATATGACCTAGCAAACGGAAAGCAATAAACTTAACTTTTTGTCACGTATCATGAAACTCTGGACTCCAGTTCCCATCAGCCACTGCACTGCACTAGCTGTCACATGACTATCTGCACCTGATTCACGTTTTGTTAATGAGCACTCGTGTGTGTGTATATATATAGGCATTGACTGCACTGTTTCCTTGTCTTTCGTTGTCTTGACTTCTGTCTTCCCTGTCACGGTGTTTTGTTTCATGCCATGGTGTTCTGCCAAGTTGTCTTCGTGTCTTTGTTTTGTTATACTTTTGTTTAATATCTGCGATTGCTTCTGCCTCAACCTCGATTCGTGATCGCGATAAAACAATTGCGGCGGTCTGGGAAAACCAGTGGGATGTCACTATGGTCGGAATTCTGGAAAACAAAAACAAACAAACCAAAAAAAAAAACGTTTTGGGATAGTTTACATCCCATACAAAAAAAAGCAAAAAACCCACCCTAATTAATTCAGCTTGTAACCAAATATTTGGTTGTCGAAATGTCTGTGATTCTCATCATCAAAACAGACCATAATTGATTGAACTATGTGGTGAATATTTCATTTCCCATGGTAGCATGAACAGTGGCTAAATTTAGCAAGTGACTTTTACCCCATGTGACGAGACAGACTGATGTAGATGATGCTAATTATCTAAGTGAGATCTCATTTCCTAAATGACTAATTTCTAATTTTATTTACATTTTTTGTCATTCAGGTGGAATTGGAAAGGAACCTTTAAATGTGCCTTTCTCCCTTTTCACTTTTAGAGGTAACCAGATGACATGCGAAAGATATATGATGTATTTCTGAACTATATACTGTATAGTAGAAAATATTCAAATAGGACTGAAGGGTTTTCCCACACATTATAAATGAACTAATTGAGGTCGTATATTAAGACGAACAGAATACAGAATCTATATACAATGGAATCTTTTTTTTTTTGGTTTATATCTAGACGAATATTTGCAGATGCTTCTGTTCTGGTGCGTGTCCGCTGAACTACGTGTGACTCCTTTACTGTCAGTTTGCGAAAGGTTATGTGACTTTATTTTTCTGACAGTCAGTCTCTTATCATTACTTTCTTTTGTGGTACCGTCAAACAGCATTAACCTTCTAAGGCTTCTATGTGTGTGTGTGTGTGTGTACATATGTGTTCTCTTTGTAGGACACAGTAGGAGAAATCCAAGGATGCACCAAGCAGAATCCACCTTTCACGTAAAAACACTCGAATTAATTTGACACAATTAGAGATTGTCGTGTCAGTCTCACATCACTAGGAGCTAGCCCATGTTTCCACGCAAACCCTGACGCTTCAGTCTCTCTGGATGAATGCCTATCATTCTTCTCTTTTTGCTTCTGTTTCCTCATCATTATTTTTCTTCTTCGGTTTTTCGCACTTGGTTGCCACAGACAGTAGGTAAAGCGGTCTCTGGGAAATATCGTTTCAAATATGTTTGTGCGATTGGGTCCAGGCAACCTTAAGGGATTATACCATTTGATGCATCGATATGAATTCGACATATACTATGGGAAGAACTGACGTCTCAAAGAGATCGAGATTTTAAATGTGACAAATGGAAATTTGTCTACTAAATTGAGGCTTAACAGCTGAGTTTATCCTAGACTTGCCTAAGCGTCACAGTACTGAAACAGTGCTGGTTAAAGTCGTAAATGACCTACCACTATTCTCTGTTCATGCATCTGTTGGCTTGTATACCGTGATGTCAGTGTAGCGTTTGATATCATGGATCGAAATGTTTGGTTTTTTCTAGGTGGACGAAAAGATTTGATAAGACGTTATTTGGAAAGTTCGATATACTTGACATTTACAGACTGTTATAAATCAGCCAGTGCAACCGATTCTCAAGATGTCAACTGTCTTTGAACAAAATGTCATAAAAGGTATCACTAAAGTCGATATGAACTTCATTTGACATTGTGAGCTGACTACGGAGAGTTGATAAATCTGTCTAGACATCTAGACCTAGAAACTGGATGATCCAAGTAAAGTGAAAACAACTGAGAGGAGTTGATAGTCTGTAGATTATATACTAAACAGCAAATTGCTACAAATTGATGACATGCCCTTTAACCCTCTTACCCCGTAACGCCGAAAAACCGGCTTGCCTGTCTTCGATCTATTCCCGTAAGGACGATATACCAGCTTGGTCGTCTATGTCAAATCCCTGTAATGCAGATGTAGCGGCTTTACAGTGTAAACGTTATCCCCGTAAGGCCGGTATACCAGCATTACTCTGCTATGATTCCTGACTTATTTAATTATTATTTTTTGACCCGGAAGGTTCATGACGTCCCGACGTGATTACGTTATTACGCCGGCATTACGATGAAGAACCAAGCGTGAACATTGGTGTAATAGTAGAAGTGAACCAAAAATGCCAACACGAAAAGCTAATCGTGTTCCAGCTAAAGTTACACCTACAGTGAACACAGGAACATCTAAAACAGTGAAAAATAAGAAAACATACACAGTTACACAGGCGAGAGCGAGGATTCTAGATAGTGACAGCAGTGGAAGTTCAGGCGATGTTCAAACCGAAACTGATAGTGACGCAAACTCTCCTGATTCAGACCCTGATCCGTCTTCATCTTCAGCATCAACCAGTGCGACTGACACTGCAGGGGTTTGGAGTCATAACGTGACCATCTCTGTGCATTCGTGGAAATCACTACCTGTCGGTCTGATTATCACCAGAAACTTGACTTTTGGCGCTAAAATGCATTTATTTAGTTGTTATTTATTTATTTATTATTTACTTGAATTTATTGAAAGGCATTGACCACGCTGATGCTCGTATGGTACTTCTAAATGAGTAGAAGGATTTTATCAAGCATTTTTCATAATTTCTCTAGTTAAGAACTGTGCTCTAAATTTAGTAAAGACAGTGAACTGTTTCATTTTCAAAGTAATATTACACAAATACAGTATTATAAGTTGTTTCAAGGCCTAAAAATGTTCAAATTAAAATGTTGATTTTAGGGCCAATTTTGGCCCGGGAACTCCGGGAACTGGGAACTCAGGGTTGGCGTGCTGTTTCTGGACATAATACTGTGGGAACTTAGGGGTAAGAGGGTTAAATGAGTTTTTATCAGTTTGTAAGCACTAATGGTGAAGGAATTTGAACTTGGGCTTATATACAGTAAGCTAACTCTGGGTACAGTCATTGAGAAACATGGCATTAGCGTCTACTGCAACCACTGTTTACATGCAGCTATGTTTCAGCCAAACCAGATTTCACAAACAAGCATAATACGGTTAAGGGATGTGTTAAGGATGTAATTTACTGAATGCTGTAGGACTGTCTTCTTAAGTCTCACAAGACATACCAAGACCCCAAAGGGGAATCTGATGAAACTCCAGAGATCAAGGGACTGAGCAGCAGGCACTCGAGGGAAAGGTGAACAGATTAAAGAGCGCTAATGAGATCAGATTGGGATGACGGTTCATGACACTGCCCAAAACATACAAGTAAGACATTATAGAAGTGGTTCGAGACAAGTGTGTTAATGGTCTCGAATGTCCCAGAAACCGGACTTGAACACCCCTGGAGAGTCTTGAAAAGAGGAGTACATTGACACTCCCCTTATGAACTGATAGAGATGGCTTGTAGCATTATCCCCAAGATGAGTTACGCTATAATTGCTAAAGGTGCTTTTACCAAAGTACCAAATAAAGGGTCTGAATACTTGTTATTTACTTGTGTTAATGGAATATTTTAATGTCAACAAAACCTATAATCAACTGCAGGTTTTAATGTCAACATCAAAGCCATTACATCAAATGCTTGGCAGTAAATCTCTGTTGAAATGAGCTTTTTACAAATGTTTAGGTAGGTGTGAGTCACTTATCATGAAGGATTTATGTAGGTGTCACTTAACTCTAAAGTGTTACTGTAATCTTTATAAAAAAAAATATATATATTTTTTTTATATGAGCTCTATCTGCCTTTCAATAAAAAAAATTGCAGCTTAAAAAAAAATACAGTATATAAAATAGACTTTTAATAAACAGCAGTTAAACACAGAGAGTATGCAGTGTGAGGTGAGGGCTTTCCTGTTGCTTGATGCAAATTGAGACTGAAGGAGCAGCAGCATTACAGCGTGAACACTGCTAATGCATGGAGAGGCGCCAGTACTCGCTGCCAACATCCCTCAATCCTCCCGTTTGGCTTATTAATAAAGACACTCGGAAATCCGTGTCCCAGTCTGTACCGCACCTGGCAGTACAGGGGGGAAAAAGCGAATGTCATCCTAGATCATTCTAAATGCTAAATGACCTCAGTCAGGCCACACACACACAACCATACATATCGAATCCCTAATATATCGGAAATAATGCACAGTTGAATCATACTGTGAATTTTATGGATCATAAAATTTATGAATCGTAAAATCGAGAGAAAGAAAAACGCAAGGCAGGATCAATTCAGAATTTCACACTGAAGTCACCTTCAGAAGAGAAGCAGTTAGTTGTTATTTCTTATGTTGATATTGAAGGTGCCTTTCCTTATTTGATCACGCTGCAGATTGTAGCATGATTTTTGTTGAGAAATAACATGGAATATACTTCTTCATCCATCCATCCATACATCCATCCATCCATCAATCTTCTACCGCTTACTCCTTGTTCAGGGTTGCGGGGAACCTGGAGCCTATCCCAGGGAGCATGGGGCACAAGGCGGGGGGAGTACACTTCTTTTTTTTTTTTTTTTTTTGAGTTTCGTTTTTATTGAACATTTCTGCTGAACACTTCTGATGAACATTTCTACAGAACATTTCTACATTTCTGCTAAACATTTCTACTAAACATTTCTGCTAAACATTTCTACTAAACATTTCTGCTAAACATTTCTGCTAAAAATTTCTAATAACCATTTCTGCTGAACATTTCTGCTGAACATTTCTGCTATACATTTCTAATGAACATTTCTAAAGTTTCATTTTTATTGAACATTTCTGCTGAACATTTCTACAATTCTACAGAACATTTCTACGTTTCTTTTTTATTAAACATTCTGACCTTCTAATGAACATTTCTGTTGAAGGGAGTACACTTCTTATGCAATTTAAAATAATATATAGTGTGTGTGTGTGTGTGTGTGTGTGTGTGTGTGTGTGTGGGTGTGTGTTTGTATATAGTATTTCCAAGAAGTGAACAAAATGAATTATGTTTCCATCATTTACTATAATGGAAAAATGATGAGGATGACCAACTAAAGAGCGATTGACAGTCCAAACGGGATTTCGCTGAGTTTTTTGTGATTGTTGCGGGCAAAAATGCTGATTTTGATGCTTGGCTTTTTTCAAAAAATTTAGATGAAATTTTGTGCTTTTTTGCTTAAAACACGATTTTTTCATTCGCGATGATGTTTGTTGGTAAACGAGACCTTTTAGCTGTACTCACGAGCGACGTACGTGAATCAAAGAGGGCTTCGGCTGAATGCGCGTCGTGATGACGTCACATGACGCGTCTCGGCCCAAATCTGAGGAAGTTCTCGGAATATTGCCGAGTTTCCTCAACTTTGCATTCATTTGTGCAATCGCAAAAACCCAGAGGGATTGAATTAAACCACCAGTCAAAGGGGTGGTATAAAACAAAAAAAAAAGATATTTACAACAACCTGAACACAAACCTAAATACACAACTTTTCTATTACGAATATCCGTTTCTATTTTGAAGCGTAGAGTACTAATGGGCTCTGGATAATCTAAAAATGAAAAATTTTTAGTTTGTTTTTTTTCCTGTTTTTACCACATTTACCTCATATAGGGATCTCAGGACATTTGTTGTTCCGCTTTTAATCGTCTTTAAATACATGCACTTTCCTTTAAGTGTATTTATTGTGGGTTGTTTTGACCCCCCCCCCCTTTAAGTTACAGTGTTTTCCAAAATGATTAGACTAAAAAATGACCAATTACACCAAAAAAAATTATATTTCGATTGTTTAATCTGTTTATCCTTGGCCCAGCAGTAAAATTATTCTCATTAGAACTTTCTTTAATAACAGAATGTTCTCTCAACAATATATGTGCCAAAATCATTGCCATACTGAAAATCATTATCTAAAATATGAGCTTGCATACTTGTAAAATCCTTGTGTTTGTTGTAAAAAAAAAAATACAAGACCAAGATGAATTAAGAGCAAGCGTATATGTCTACTAAGACATCGTCACCCACTGAGCCCGTATTGTATAGAGACATCTTGATTGATGACGGCCTTCGCCTTAGACTGTGTAGATTTGGGTTCATTTGCACATACATGCTATGATATGCTAATAACCTCAATTATAATAACATCAATTGAAATATTATTATTGCACTGTTCATTGGAAACGTTTGTAGATATGGAGCATTTATACCATAGTCTTACTACACAAGCTACAATAAAGAGTGCTTAGTATAAAAAACAGCACCTGTTCAACCCTCCATTCTTCATGTTCCTTATGTTCTCCCAGGGTGAAGGATGTGGGTCAGAGTAAACGTTGAGGCATCAATCAGAGCACTCTGAACATCAATGCATCTGTGTACCACTGCTAAGATATTGTTTCCTGTATTTAAAATTTCACACCAATTTTTTGTTTTTGTTAAATCTGGTGTCACAATTGCAAATAGTCTACATTAAGAATTCTTATGATTCAACATATACTGGCTTAAACATACGTGACATGTATATGACTTAAATGAGGCGTTTGTGAGCCGGGTCGTTATTTTAATGGTCTGAAATTCACACCGCCGCAATTAGCGATTGTTGTTGTTCTAAATCACCATGAGAGAACAAAGCTATACGGGACTGCCATTAATCATGGCTACTAAGTTACAGTGGGCCTTCATTAAACACACACACACATAGTGAGGTCTGTAGAGTCTTACTCACAGGCCATTGGCAAGCACGAAGTCTTAACAAATCAATAGGCCTCGTTTTATATTTGGAATAATTAACTCTGGCGAACCTGGCTTCTCAAAAGTTCTCAGTCATCATTATTTATTTATTTATTATTATTATTATTTTTTATGTGTTCCCAGTTTATGATCCAAGTTACTCAGTCATCATTATTTATTTATTTATTTATTATTATTATTTTTTTTTTATGTGTTCCCAGTTTATGATCCAAGTTACTCAGTCTCATGATTGTATGTAGCTGTTTTGGACAACGTAAAAATAAAAAAAAAGGCATCAGACTGCACTATTCCATATTTTTGGTATTTTATTCATGGCACAAATGTAAACAGGGCTTGTTTTTGAATGAATACATTAATAAGAGGTGCGGTCAGGTGTGCTGCTGCGATATCCAATCAAATCAACTCCTCTCGTTCCATTTGAATACAAACGCTTCAATTCAACTACAGTAAAATTCTGTTAATAAATCAATTTTTATGGCTTGCTTGCCTGTTCCTGTTTACTATTCTACACCTGTGTCTCCGCCCCAATTCGTGATAAAATACTTACTTATCAGTGGGCGGTGATCTTTCGACTGTCCACACCCCCAAACACAAAAGCAGGTTCACATCTCGACTCTGAGCCATTAATACAGCAGATAGTTAATGTTAGTCATGATAGTCGTGTATATATATATATATTTTCTCAATTCAAAGCTCTATTCAAATTGTATTTTTCAGTTTTATCAGATTCATCTAGGTTATATACAGCAGAAGTAAAGAAGTAGTGACAATCCCATTGTGTCCATGTATTTCGACAGCCAAAGTCCCTGTTGAATAGCTCCACCCACATCACAACATGCACTTTCGTACAGTACCTGATCACAGACAGGATCATAACAACATGGTGCAAATGGGAAAACATCGTCTTATGCTCATCCAAAAGAGCAATAAGCCGTCCTTAACCAGCATATTGAGCTTGGGCTGACAGGAATACAGAGCCCATAGAGACCACTGCAAGAATCTCGGCAATAACAGACTTTAGACGACAGTCAGAACTCAAGCAATAAAATCCAACACTTTAAATTCAACCCTTCACTGTCATTCAATGACAATGTTTTGAGGTCCCACTATTATAGTTCTATAACAATTCAACAGTCCAACTTGTTTCAAAGTAGGGGTGTGCATGACTAGCCCAATATTCGATCTGCGATAATTATTTGAAAAGTAAAAATAAAATATTTGGCTTCTATAAATGTGAAATCCTGAACACCGAAACTAAAACTCGCAGTTATAACTAAATGCATTTGTGGCGCTGTAGAGTACAGGCGCATGTAAAAAAAAAAAAAATAAAAAATAATAATAATTCGAATATCGTAGAAAAGTTCACGATATTTTATAATAATATAATTATATAATTTTATAAAATAAAATTATAATAATTTTGAGATACTGGATTTTCGATTTCCGTGAGCCGTAAGCCGTGATCGTCGAGATTAAAACACAAAGGGGCTTGAAATATTTCACTTTATGTGTAATGAATCTAGAATATATGAACGTATGAATGAAATTTTCTACGATATTCACATTTTTTGAGTCGCTGCTGTATAGTGTCTATGACGGGAGGCGTGGAAACACAAACAAGTCAGATTTCCAAACGGGATTTCTCAGCGACTTAATACGCTTTCGCTAAAGCCAAGGCTTAACTCGTTGTTTTATCTTGCGATTCAACGCTGGACAGAAAATACAAAGCACTTCAACAGACTTGCTCGCTTAGCAAACCGTTATCTGAGTGTCTTTGCAACGTGTGTGTCGGCGGAACGCATTTTCTCTGCAGTCAGCCTTACTGTTAACAGGCTAAGGAGCCGACTTACAACCCGAGCACTTAGGATACGCTTGTTTTTCTCAACAAGAACATGTGAAACAATATAAACACGATAACCATTATATGCCGAGTGTTTATGTAAGTTAATTGGGTGGGGTAGTCTGCTTTATTAGCGGGGTTTTTTTTTTAAAAATGAAAAAAAGATTTCGCAGAGTTTTTTTTTGTGATTATTACGGCCAAAAATGCTTGATTTTGCTGCGGCATTTAAAAAAATTTGCGATGCAATTTGCAGAGTTTTTATGATTTATTATTTTTTTGTTTGTTTGTTTGTTTTGCATAAAACTATGTGAATCTGCGAAATTTCGATTCCACAACATTGTTTTAGCACGCACTTTCGCAGACCTTTTGAGCTGAACTCCTGTTCGACGCACGTGAATCGAAGGGGGGTTTGGCTCAATGCGTGTTGTGATGATGTGACGTGACGTGACGCGTCTTAGCCAAAATCCACTGTAATTTTGAAACATTGCAATCTCCTTCGAATATTGCGCAGTTTCTTTGATTTTGCGTTCATTTCTGGCTAACTCCTGGAGGGAGTATTTATGGTAAGCTTGTTGTGGATATATCTTTATTATAGATAGATAGATAGATAGATAGATAGATAGATAGATAGATAGATAGATAGATAGATAGATAGATAGATAGATAGATAGATAGATAGATAGATAGATAGATAGATAGATAGATAGATAGATAGATAGATAGATAGATAGATAGATAGATAGATAGATAGATAGATAGATAGATAGATAGATAGACAATATGTGTAGAGCTGATTAGATAGATAGATAGATAGGTGACAAAACCTTAATCATTACAACAATAATTTCACAACATTGTTTCTCATTAAACATCGTTTAAATAAACGAATAATCAATGATTATTTGTTTTATTAGGGTACTCCCTAATTACGGTTTCCTCCCCCAGTACAAAGACATGCATGGTAGGCTGATTGGCGTGTCTAAAGTGTCCGTAGTGTATGAGTGGGTGTGTATGTGATTATTGAAAACTGCCCATCCTTAATTTCAATAAAATTCTAAAAATGTGTGATGGTTTTGCATTATGTGTAGTAGAAATGTTTTAAGCAGTTTAAAATTCAAAAGAAATAGGCAAACAAAACCTTTAACTGAAAACTTGCCTTGCTAATTAAACATTTTTCACACTCCATGAAACACCACGAATGGCGTAAAATTTAGTTGAGTTTTTTTCTCTCTCTCTCTCTCAGTCTTTCTCTCTCTCAACATTTTCACATTTTAGAGAAAGAAGGTGACATAAAAGCCCTAAAACGTCCTCACTTTCAACCACAGCAATAGTGTGTGTGTGTGTGCGTGTGAAATATCTCTGTGCCTCCAGGATTTCACGGTTTTGGGATGGCAGAAATGAATGCAAAATCAAGTAAACGCCGAAACATTTGGAGGAGCTTGAAATTTTTCAGAAATACTGCAGATTTGGGCCAAGACGATCATGAGACATCACAACGCACATTCAATCAAAGCCCTCTTTGGTTCGTGTGTGTCGAACATGAGTACAGCATAAAAGGTCTCATTTACCAACAAACATCGCTGCAAAAGACAAACAAACAAAAAAAGGCAAATTAAACATTTTTGGCTGCAACAATCACACATAAAAAAAAATTGCACAAAATTCTGTTTGGACTGACATCTGGAACTTGAAGATATCATAATCAGTCTGAATGTCAGTGATCGCTGATATTCTTACAATTTGTTTCCAAAATGGATTTTGTGTGATATATAATGTATGTATGTATATGTATGTATGTGTGTGTGTGTGTGTGCGTGTATATATATATATGTGTGTGTGTGTGTATGTATGTATGATGTGTGTGTGTGTATATATATATATATGTATATGTGTGTGTGTGTGTGTGTGTGTGTGTGTGTGTATGTATGATGTATGTGTACCAAGGTAAATCATGTCTGATCTTTCCCCCAATTCTAATGTGAAATTTCAAAGTATTGTGTACTAGTATTATAGTATTAATATATTAGTATAAATGACTGTATAAGGTGAAAAAATAAAATAAAAACCCTTGAAAAGAATCACCTAGTTGCACGAATGTGCACACCCCTTTGTTGAAGCACTTTTTGATTTTATTACACCACTCTGTCTTTTTGGTCTCTAATAAGACCAGAGAGTGTAAATAATGTACTCATTTACAAAGCCCTGCAGCTAGTCTCTGGTCAGATCAGCTACCTTCAACTAAACAATTTACATAATTGCATTTGATTGGATCAACTGCCACAGATGACTTGGACAGCATTTAAACCAAAAATTCTCTCAGTTTACTTGTGAACCGAAACGTTTGCTTCTTGTTTACACCATCCTCTCGTTAACCTAGCTATCCAAACAACTTTATCCGTATGCTAATCCTTCTCTCCTGAAACGCTGTACATCTTAAATTTGATTAGCCCCGCACTCAGGAAGCAATGCTAATAAGATAACGCAAGTCGCTTCTATTCCCTCGCCATCTTGTGTTGCTCTCGTGTCTCCTCCCTGTTGTTTGTGTCCCTTTTTTTTTTTTTCTTAGTCCACATTCCATCTCGGATATTTTCTTTGATGAGATGCTTTATTAAACCCTCGAGGTAAAGCCTGTATAGAGAACGGGGTTGCCCTTTCGCAATATGAAGACGTTTCTCTTTAAGATGTCTTTAAGTCTTGGAGACACTGACGGCTGGTCATAAAACAGCTGCAATGGAGTTATTGTGTCATTCACGCCTATGACAACACGAGACTGACATTACACCACGATAAAGGTCAAGACGTCATTCTTCAGAAATGAAGCCAATGGATATCATAATCAGTCTTTGTCAGATGAGTGCTGATATTCTTACAAGTATTCTTCCTAACGGAAATTTGTTTCCAAAATGTACATTACATACGCAAATAAAGCTTCATCTAATTAAGTACGTAAGGAATAAATGATAATAACGCAGAACCACGAGGTGGTAATGCGGCCATGACTAATCTAATCATTTCTAATAATCCAACAGTCCGGAGTCAGTTCTTCCGCTTGTACCAGAGTTGCCACACCTCGACATTATTCACATTGTTGCTTGATTAGTTAGAAGACATTTTGCAGGTTTTTGTCCTTAAAATGCTTTTATGTGGGGAACTAATTTATTACGCATCCCATCTTAAGCCTCCGTTGCTAATTCCAAGCCGCCATTTTACAGCTAGTAACGAAGGCTTTGAGCTATTGATGTGCAGTTTATTGAGGAGAGAGAGAGAGAGAGAGTGAGTGTGTAGTGAGTGAGTGAGAGAGAGTGAGTGTGCGCAAGTTCACAGTTAACTTTTTTTGGTTTCATGCTGGTAATATAAAAATCGATCAAATAAATAAATATATTATATAATATATAATATGATACTCGTTCGTGGGCTTTTCTGCCTCATTACTGCGATCACAGTAATGAGTAGTGTTCTCTCGCGCTTTCTTTTTTTCTTGCTCTCACGCTTTCTCTCGCACTCAGTAAGTGCACATCGATGGCTCAAACCTCCGCTCCGCCTCGTGGGCCGCATCAACAACTCGGGTGCGCGTTATTTTTCTAATAATAAAGTAATATTCGTCAGTTATTCCTTACTTATTTCTGGAAAATCGAAATCGTCTGCCATTTGGTTTGCCTTTCGCTCTGTGTGCTATGGTGGACAGTACGGAAACTTTCCCATTAGTTCGGTTAACTCAAGGAAGTGATATGGAACTTTAATGCAGAAAAGACCTGACTGGAACTACTTTAACAACTTGGCCTAGCAGCCAATCAGAATCAGGTATTAAACAGCTCGGTGGTGTAAGCATACTTCATAAAACCTTGTTGCTTGATGATGTGAGAAGTAAAATATTTATTTTACTGTGAAGTTGTTTTTAGAAGATCAATTCATTATTGATTAATCAAGAAAATACCACACACTGCAATAACCCCCCACCCCCCTGTAGTTCATGGGGTTTCTAAGGTTTACAAGTAATAAGGAGATTAACATGTATATCATAGTGGCGCGTATATCAGGAAACAAGCTTTTCAGACATATGACATGATTTTCTCAAATGGGCGGAGCTTACGCTTTCTTCAGTTTCGTATAATATGGTGTTCGCAAATAGTTACAAACAGTGAAATGAACATTTTATTTTTTTTTACTGTTGAATTTAAGAGAAGACAACGTATACATGCAATTAAAATCAATTTAAAAAAACGGTCATTTCTACCTGTAGTCTTGTAGTGTCCACCCCAAATAACTAGTTGTTTTCGTCTGTCCTGAATGTTTACATCTCTTGTGCTTTAGGCGTAGGAAGACGTCTAGGAAATTTAGCTTTGTCCTCATGACTCTTGACACATTTATGAGGCTGGAAAGAGTTTCACTAATATGACTAATAGGATCTGTTCAGTGGATTGTATACATCATGTTGCTGCACTTTGTTGTCTCGTCTTCCGGAAATAATATTACCACAGGGTGATGGAGATCTAATTCAATGTTGTTTATTCTTAATTATTTGGTTATAGCATGGACAGTTATATTGCGCTGCATTATTCAGGCCCTAGGTGGCCAGATATTCTGACGAGTACACATGTACATGCCCCTCCCCGTTGTAGCATATGATATTTCTCCAAGTATGTACATATCTTTGGCTGTGTGCCTAAATAGGGTTTCTTTCAGATTTCTAGTGAGCCTAATGTAACTGCTATCTTGTCTTTAAGCCATTAGTGGTGATTGTAAGGGGGTAAATATGTACTGAATGCAAAGGAAAAGCTGGCTGAGCACTTTTTGTCAATATGCTCTGTTGGGAGTCAAGAATCACCAGACAGTCTCTAGATTTTACACAGAATGGTGTGGAAAAACATCCAGTGAGTGGTAGATCTAGGTGGGGGGAAAAAAAACATTGCTGATGAGAGAGGTCAGAGGAGAATAGATAGATTACCACCGTGGAGTGGACAAAAGCTTCTCAGAAAGCAGCGCAGCTTGAGGTGTAGACCTATGGGCAAATGAACATCGGGTTCCATTCCTGTCATTCAAGAACAAGGATTCGAGGCTACAGTGGGAAGTAGACTCAACCCTGAATGAGATACCAGTCCATCACAGGGTATCACGCATACTTATCAATTAGACTTACCAATACTCCTCCTGGTACATTTTTCATAGGTGGTACAAAACAGGAAAAAGTCCACAAATCAGAATCGCAGAATTACAGATAAGCAAACAAATAATCCATGCACTTCTACTTAGTTATTAGTTGTACGAATTAGCCTATTTGTTTTAGTAAGAAAGTTCTTACTAGTTCTATGGATTTTTATTTATTTATTTACTTTTAAACTGTGGTTGCCGTGTAAGTTACATTCTTATACATATATATATATATATATATATATATATATATATATATATATATATATATATATATATATATATATATAATATTTATATTATCTCCTGATATGGCCAATCAGATTGCGAAGTTAGGAATCGGACTACATTGGGAATAAAACCCTTCTTTTCATTATGCTAGCATCAATCTTCACAAAGGCATGTGATGTTTTGTACTCTCGATGCCCAAACACAGGTATGAAGTAGCTCTGTAATTGATATAACTGAACAGCATCCTCTCGTAATTACAGGCCATCTAATCCAGTCTTCTTTAAACGTAGAAGGACCGATGCGGACGTGTTTGACTGTCATGCGTTTCTTTAGAGAAACATTATGTCTCTGCTATTGAAATTCGTAAGGTGATTGCACTAAAAACATTTGCTAAGCCAGGTTTGACTCTGCTGGCTTAGGATTGTGGCTCTCATCTGGTATGACTGGGCTGGACTGGCAATGGATATTGTTTATCATGTAAAAGGAAAGGAATACATTAATGAACCTATTATACTGGCTTTTCTAATAATAAACTCCAATGTTTCAGGTCAGAACAGGTGTTGAATGATTTAATACTGACATTCAGTCAAATACTTTGGAAGCTCATGTAGGGCACATTAAAAAAAACAAAAACAAGAAAAACTATGGGAATAGTTTTTACAGTACAATGCAAAGCTATCGCTGTCAATTTTCTCATTATTAGCCATGAATAGATTTCCTTTTCCTTTAATCGTGTATGGTTAATGAAACTTGTTATCTATTGTGATCTTAAGCAGCTATTTACTGTCTATAATTCAACTTAATGGGGGGTGATTTTCTAAATTGTCAATAGAGTATGAATGTGTGTGGAATTGTGCCCTGAGATGGTTTGCCACCCCATCCAGGGTGTCACTTTTGTGCCCCGAGTTCCCTGGGATAGGCTCCAGGGAACCCTTGAAAATGGATGGATGGATGGAAGCAAAGTTCAGTGAGAAAACCCAAAGAAAGCTAGAAACCTAGAAAAGACCACAGGGTGTGCATCCATACTTCCAGTACAAACCACATGAGCAGATCTCGGGTTAAGATCCCTTTTTAAATACTTTAAATGATGGAAGGATTTTTCTCCATAAGGTTTTCATGCCTCAGTGAACAGAACAAGGTGGAAATCGAGCAACCCTAGCAGCGAACTGTTCCGGGTCCGATTGAAAGCCAAATGCTGAGATCTTTATGAGTCACTGGTTCAGGTGCATGATGAAGTGACCATTTCAAATCCCTCATGCATTTCTGTGCTAGATTTTAATGTCATCTGGACTGGCTAATTCTTTTGTTTCTTCATAATGTACGACTACATAAGAACTGCTCTGATGTGAAATCTCAGAAGTTTTCGAAATTTGAACCATTTGAAAACTTTGATATAAAGGCGCTTGCCAAATCTAACCAACTATCTAGAGACAAGTGTACATATACTCTCTGTTGCAAAATTAAGTGTGCATATTTTTTTTTTTGAAATCACAATTTTTTTTTTATCCATTTGCAGCATTCTGAGAGGTAAACAAACATGAAGTCAGTGGGTTCACTGACGAATGAGTCACAGTAATAAGATGTGAGGAGATACCAGTGAGACAGAGATAATTTAGCCATTGTTATTGAACTACATCAGGCTTATGCATCTTTAACAAGCATATAATTAACCCCGCATGGCTGCTGGTAATGCTGAAGTGTATTATTTAATAGGGAATTTTATGTTCACACAGTTCATTACCCACACAATATATGCAATAGAAGGATGCCAGGTAATAACACTATATTGAATAGGTAGTGGGTAATATTCTAGACAATAAAATAGCTATGCAATCTTGTCTCAGTTCAGCTGATATGAGAAATGGCACCAAAACAAAGGTCCTACAGTACAACATTAAGAATGAATGATTTTGAGAATAAACTGTAGCTACATACAGTGGGGGGAAATAAATTTTCGGATACTTTGTCGTCGTCGTCCCCCACCTGTTATTGAATATACTTCTATTGTATATATCCACTTCAAATTCACATGCATAAGGTCGTTTCACTTTGTACTTGAACATGAACAAAACTGTGTGTATCCAGGCAATATATTAAAAGTTTAGATTTGCAAGCATTACATAAAATGAAATCATGCTCTAGATATAGATGCTTCAAAAAATGTTTTCAAATTGCACCTGGTGTCATAATAAAAAATAAAAAAAAAACAACAACAAACGTTGCCACAGGCTGGCAAGAATCCACGCAACAAGTATTAATCATGGCGAAGGTGAAAGAGCTTCCTATAGTTCTCCGGGACAACGCTATCAAACAACACTCAATTGGAAATAGCTACAGAGTCATAGCAAAGAACACATCTATGTCCCTTTGCGATTGGGTTTATATAAATATGCAGATGAGAAGTTCTTGGAACTACAAGTGTTCGGGGCTGGACCCGTGCACCGCGCGAGGTTTATTTTACAACATGCTCTCAGAGTAATGATAAGGAAAGTAAGAGAGAAGCCAGCAGTCACTTGAAAAGAGTTGAAGGTTGACCTGAACGCTTCTCTTGTGCTTCATATGCAGGCCTTCTATCAAAGCCGGGTAGTGACTATATAGTATTTGACCTAAATATTGTTGTCATATGGTCTTGATTTCCCTGGAAACGTCTTCCTGGATCACACTGGTTCCAAATGACTGGGAACCCTGGTGGTTATATATGTAACTTGTCTATTTAACCACTCCTAAACACCACGTATGGTGAGAATCACATAATGTTTGCCACAGTGTCATGAGGAAACAATCCAGGTTAGGTCTTGATAGACTGGCTCAGAAATGACCACTGCACTACTAGGGGCACTACTGTGTTAACCCCGAAGAGCCTGGAAGGTTTGCAGTGACATCCTGGTAGCTTCCTAGAGCAGCACACCTTTAAGTGATTCCCATGAGGAGGAGACTCAAAGAGTGGCATGTCATGGTAGAGATGCACCTATAGGCAATAATGGTGACACCATTCACACAGTGGGTCAGTATCTGTTTAGGAAAATGGAGCGTCCCATGTCTTCTCTCTGTGACACGCCAATACTTTATCTGAAGATTGAATAGCTACCATGCAGTCCAAATACTACCACAGGGTGCATACTGGGCCAGGATCAGTCTGTACCTTCATGCCAAAGTAGATTGCCTAGAAAATTGAGTGATTTGACCCTCGGCAGAAACCCTCTGGCCACCAATGCATGCAAGGTGAGCGTACCCCCAAGCCATTAAGTTCTCCTCATCACCAGCGAAAAGACAGTTTTTAGAGACATCCATTTCAGTTCAGTATGAGTGTCTGCCAAAACCCCCCTCCCCCGCCAACTCAATCACCTGGGAGGAGTAGCACACAAATGTACCTTTTAGAAGACATTATAACCCCTCAGCGAGCTTGTCACACTGTCATGTACATACAGAAGATAGAAAGGCCAGTCACGAGTCTGTCTTGTCCTAACAGGTTGTCTGGATCTGATATGGAGAAACACCCTTAACACAAAGTTGATTTGCCATGAGGGATGTGGTCCATCTCTGCCTGGTCCAAACCTTTCCCAGATATGGGACACCACTTTTGCTTGCAGATACCGCTCTCCCAGGCATATGAAGCAGGTCTGCACCATTGCAGTCTTGGTAATTGAGTGTACTCTCAAGGTGGGGAGAGATCCATCTGAATCGACCAATGTGTAGCGATGTCTCAGAATATCTAAGAGGAACTCGAGGACTAGCTGAGCAGTGTTAAATACAGGCCTGCTAGCCGACTAGATGGAAAACTCTGAGCAAAATTTTTTAGCGAGGAAGGATCCAGCCCAGCAGGAACTATGAGAAGTTGGTCGAGGGAAACCAACTGCAGCCCCAGTGTTGCTGTGTTATCTGATCGGTGCTAACATAGCAGGCTGAACAGAGAGGTAGACCCACAGGGCTTCACTTGGCCACAGGCAAAGTCAGCAGACCAATGTTACTCTGTTGTTATGGAAGAAACATGGGCTAGGCATGGTCTATGGCAGGACATGGTCTAGCTGGATAATGTGATATCGGGTGGATAATTTGATAAACCTGCTGAAACGCACAAAAAGCATGGTGATGATTACAGGCACAATTGATTAGCGGAGAGGGAGGGCACATCGAATATTTACATACATTAATGAGAGAGGCAGAGTTTTCTTCTAGACATCTACTGTAGATAATATCTGGTTATATAATAATAATAATAATAATAATAATAACAACATTTAGACATTTAACTCATGCAAGCAAACTTCTTTGAAAGAAGAACCCATGGACTGATTTTGCAAAGATATTGTCTTTTGGCACAATATAATAGTTTCAATAATGGAAGCCAAACTACATATTTAATTTTGACCTACAACAAAGGTTTCCTTTTAATGGCGTCCCTTTTTTCTAATAATGAACGTCTGTATGGAAGTGTTTAGTACACTAACAACAACTGAGACAGAGCATACTGAACCTGAGTGTAATTGTACAATAGTGTTTTTTTTGTCCCCTCTGTTAGTCTCTCAGGAATGTCCTTACATTCTGATTGCATCATCTGAGTAACCAAGTCGTCTAGCATGCTAATTCGTTTTTATTTTACAGTTTATTTCCACACACTCCATCCTTTTCCTTAGTCGGTGACTTTGTGCAAAACACCACATTCAAAGTTTGAGATAATTCACTTTTGAAAGCTATATGTTACGAATGTTCCATGCTTGGGGATCTGAACATTTTCATTTCGCCTAGTTACTCTCAGTTCCAAATGGAGGTTGTGAGAAAGAGAGTTCATATAGTTTAATGTTGGAAAAAAAATATTTTTGTATCATTTCACTTTTGGTGCACAAAAGGGGGGGGGGCTGACAGACACACTCATATGCTTTAGTCGATCATGCACATTTGTCTCAGTCCACAAATTATTAAAGGAGTCATATGATGATTTTTAATGCATTAATTCTGTTTTAGAGTGTAATTGTATGTGTTGTAAAAATCCCAAAGCTCATTTATTCTATCGAACGGAGAACACTGCTCCAGACCTGCCCAAAACGCGTCGTTCAAAGTCCAGTATTTACTTCAGCAAACGTCTAGGACATGGTGTGAACTTTTAACATAATCCCGCCCAAAAGGCAGCCACGAAGAAAGACGCAGAGGCTTCAGTGAGTTCTGGCGCCATGTCGTGGAGTGTGTTTCGGTATGAAAGCAAAACCCCTTTGTTTCGCCTTATGAAAACGGCGGGAATTAGGAATCATCCAACTATCCATCCATCCATCCATCTTCTACTGCTTACTCCTTCTCCAGGGGGCTTCGGGCACAAGGCGGGGTACACCCTGGACAGAGTGCCAATCTATCGCAGGGCACAATCACATACACAGTCACACAAACATTCATACACTACGGACACTTTAGACACGCCAGATCAGCCTACCATGCATGTCTTTGGACTGGGGGAGGAAACCGGAGTACCCGGAATTAGGAATCAGTGATTAGCATTCATTTATAACGCTGTTCCTGAGCAGTACAACCCAAAAGTTTGCTTGTGCACAGCGCATTTTACGGCGGATGGGTGAATGTGAGACAGTGTAAAGCGCTTTGGATTAAAGCTCAATATATGTGTGCCATTTACCATCTGAATCAGAACCTGTAAGTGTGTTTGATTATTTTATGACGCTATTGACTGTTCAAATGCAGAGTTTTGTTGAGGCCCAGGGTTCAGTTGTGGACCTCTGCTAACGTGCTAGCTAAACTTTGCTAAGTTTAATTTAAGTGTTTGTTTGTATGTTGGTGTTCTGACAGAGACGCTGATTGTATCTGTTGTTGTGAGTGTATCTTGAAACGGTTTATATTAGCCGAATCATGAGTAGCTATGTACACATAGCAGCTGTGTTCATAGCATAGTTAGGCCCACCGGTGGGCCGGCAGAATTGACATCGTATCTGAAAGGTAAGACTCGACGTTCCGCTCAAGTCGTGTTTGCAAAGTCGGTTCGACTCGATCATCCGTGTTTTCTGAATCTGACTCGGGCTCGGACTGACGCGCTAAAACCGACGACGTGTTGCTTAGGAGCTTAGAATTGCTTTAGAAGCCTTAGGAGGCTAAAGCTTACCCAAGTTGCGTTACATTTCCGACACACACTTGAGGTTTTTGGCCAATCAGAACACTCTGGGTTTTTCGGAAGGAGGGGCTTTGGAAAAATCGGAGCGTTTCAGGCAGCCTGGTAATAGAGGCACTGCAATAATGTACTGTATGTGACTTTTTTTTTTTTTTTAACCTTAAAGCATGTTAACCTATTTGACCCAATAAACAAAATAATTAACGTAAAAAAAAAAAGTTTCAAAATCATGATATGGCCCCTTTAATTTAATGTAAGAATTGTCCCCTTGAACATCAGGGAGGTTGATGACAGTCGACAGAGGATAATACACCGGGTCTGGGTCATTATATTTACAGTATGGTGTCCAAAAATGTACAGTTTTATCGGTACTCCTTAGTTGCTTCCAAATTGACCACTGGTAGGTAGTTTGTAACCGTACCATTTCATACCAGTGTTATCCCATACCCGTATAATAGTACTAAAGATTAATCCGACTTAGAAAGAACTATTTACATGTCAAATGCACAGACTCTGCAGAAATCTGAATCCGCTATTCACTGTACAGTACGAGTGGAGCTCTGGCATCTTTGATTTATGTGAACAATGTGGTCCTGTAATTTACTGGATATGTAACGCATAGCATGATTTAAAAGGAAACCCCATGGTGAAACACATTAAATATGTTTACATCGAAATGTTTGTGATGTGCTGAGCAGTAATAATTTTTTGCTTGGCCCTCTAATTTTTGCTATTCCTGTCAAAAAAAAAAGAAAGAAAGATAGAAAAGTCAGGTTTCTCTGTTAAAGATCTCTGCTTTTTTTTCCCCCTCGTTTAACGTTTTTTCATTGACGTTCAGCGTGAAATTAATAAATTGGTCTAGACCGATTATAAAAAGCTCTATGATAAGACTATGGTTAACTACTATATATGTAGTAAAAAAAAAAAGGCAGAAATGGCTACAAAAATGTTTAAATCCATGATATATAATAACACACAATTTAAACCATTCCATATTACACTCTTGCCAACGATGGAAAAAAAAAAGTAAGGCTTCAGATTCCTAAAGCGCAGTTTCACCCCTGCATGAAAGAAAACACACTATGCAACATGTAAACATATACATTTCATGCATAAAAGACTGCACTATTATTCAATATCAATCCATATTGACGTCCCAATTTTGTCTCTTTTGGTCCCTATGAGTCATCTCACTTGATGCGTCATCTCTTGATGGCGGTTATGACAGTGGTGGACACAGCTGTAGCTGAATGTTTAGCTGAGCTTGGAGACCTAACTTGTCTTCCTCTGCCAACTTCACACGCTCTCTCATCTCTCAGGATCCGGATGACAGGCCTCATATCATTTCGCTGCTGACAGAGTTTAGATGACAGCTTCTTCAGGCCCCTTTGCTGCTCATCAGTCTGCCTGACCTCCAGTCCATAGGGCCACTAATTAATGACTGAAGGCATAAATAATGCATCACAGATCAGATCGCATCAGTTTAAGACATTACGTGAACATGAAGTGTGGGTGATGATTCACTGAGCTGCCAATTCTTTTAGAAAACCATTTAGCAACCCCAAAAAAAATTTTATATGCAGTATGTTAATCCATCCTTTGCAGTTATGCATATTGAAAGACTGACCCTGTGAATATGGATGGAGTGTATATAATACGAATTGACCCTTGTAATGGAGATGATGGCTCCGCCCCTTTCCTGTCATTGGTCTGTTGTACCGATTGTATTCATCTCTCCTGTGTTACACTCTTGGCTGTATTTTTGTTGAATGTTTCCCCGGTTTCGACCCTTTCTATCCCAGGAACGAGAAGGATTCTTCCAGAGTGTCTTAGGAGAGGACGGGATTGGTCAAGAGGGGAGAAGAGGGCTGGGTGGAAATTAAAATAGAGTCCTCCGCACAACTCTACACCGGTGTCATTCTTTTGTTCAATTGTTCTTGAATGAATCTGTGAATCTATGAATCTTTATGAGCCAAGCATTCAGTAATATATTACAAAATAATTCACAAGGTTACAAGACTCTGTATAAAATTAGGCTTTGTAAGAATAAGTCTTATTGCATTAAGGGGTGGGTATCGTGTTGTTATTAAAAGCGACAGAGGAAATGAAACCCGGCGATGAGCGGTCTGATTATGACTAAGAGCTGCGCACCATTCCATCGTCTTTTATACGAGTGTCTTGGAGGGTCACGTCGGTATAGAGTTTACCATTTGACCATATTAACGCATTCGCTAATTACGAATGATTAGCCACAAAGGCTAATACACGCAATCAGGACGAACGGTCCCCCCGAATCTTTTGGAACGGCAAGGCCGATTCATTTGTTTGTGCTATACACCAAAGACATTTGGGTTTGAGATCCTAAAGATGGATATGAGACAAGATGTCAGCTTTTATTTCCTGGTATTTACATCTAGAAGTGTTAAACAAAACATAAAGCTTAGAACCTTTTGTATCAGACCACCCAATTTGTTAGGTGGGCAAAAGAATTGGAACAGATAAGTCTTGAGTTTTGGGGGTTTTCATCACATCTCTCACAATGCTTCTGTCATCAGCTGTTGCTGTTGTTGTTTTCCTTGTCCGACCCATTCGTTGTCTGTTGCTCAGTACACCAGTGGTTTCTTTCTTTTTCAGGATATTCCAAATTGTTGTCTTGGCTATGCACAATGCGTCTGAGTCTCCCTTTCTTCTCAGCTAAAAATGGCTTGCTTTTCTCCTACAGACATCTCTCTGATCTCCACGTCGGTTTATCCTTTTTAACAACAAATGCAGTCTTTACATTTGAAACTGAAGTTGTAAACAATATATCAAACAGGACACGCCTGGGTAACAAGAAACACCTGTCAGTCACATGTTCCATTTTTTTTTTACTCACCCACAAATTGGGTGGTCTGTTGTTGATTCCTCAAATGCAAATTCCAAAGACTTGCAGAATAAATTCCACCATGCAGTGAGGTCTTTTCCGGTGGCATCTTCTTATTAAGACGTTTATATGGAGTTTTTTTTTTTTTGGTTCTTGTTAATTTGTCACAAATCTGTAGTTAAGGTAACAGTCTGGCAAGTTCACTCTCACCTTCATTCTCACTGTCTTACAATTCTTAACAATTCTTCTGCAATAATGTGTTGATTGGGGTTTCAAATGTGTGGATACCATGTGCATGACATTCTACACACTTTAGTGTATAACTAATTTCACTCACTTTACTTCCCTTCGCTTCACATCTGGAATCATCAGAATCATGCTTCTCACTGGTGCCTCAATAGATACTTTTTGCAATAAGGCGTGTAAGTGTAAACCAAACGATCTTATAAGGTCCCGATTCTTCCGAGACCTTTATTTTCCGTTTGCAAGCATTCGACTCCAAATCAAGTTGATGTACAATATTTTCTACTGTTTGTCTGTCCATGCATCTTTTTCTGTCTCTAAATGTCACCATGTGCTGAGTGTACCCATGTTTACTTTAGGTGAGTCTTGAGTTGCCTTACAATATCTGCGCCTTGAATGGCGTTAGACGTATGTGTAGCCATGCTAAGGATTGGCTAAAAGAAGCCACTATGCATCATATGCAAGCCACATGGTATATTGGTTTACACAGGAAGATGGAGAATTCTTTATTTTCACCTCAGTTAATAGTTTGTACTGAGGTGAAGAGCAGAAGTGGATCAGCCACCTTGCAAGTTTCCTGAGCGTTTTGGTGGAAAACAGTTTGATAATGACTGGTTCGCCTATAAAATGACTTTCTGGCTACAACATGGTTTTTACAATCATGAAGACGAGCTATATGAGCTATTCGTAGTGTAGACCTTGGATGTATGCATGTAGGAACACAGACACACACACAAAGCCAGCACTACTATTGATATTCATTTAGTAATAATAATCATTATCATCATCATAATTATTGTAAACCGAGGAGATATGGCACGATATAAAAGAAAACATTTTATGTTTTGTGCTTTCTACTGGCATGAAGTGAAGTGTGACGCTTTCCTTCACTCATTTATGACTTTCCGATCTATGACTATGTTTACGTGGACAGAAATAATATAATTATTGACCTTATTCTGAATAACACAATATTCTGATTAAGGTGTTTACATGAGTCGCTTCTAGAATATTCCGTTCATGTTCCCGTTTTACATGTTATAGAACATAGATGGATTAACGGCACACGTCACTACGTCCCCGCGTCACGCTGTCTGACGTTCCCTCCGGAATTTCACGTATCGACATACAGTTCGTCTTCGTTATGGAACCGTAGACAGTTTTGTTTCATTTTTAATTTTACGAAAGCGTCACGTGCGGTTAATTATTTGTCGTGCCGTACGTGCAAATAGACGACTGCTTGAAGCCGTGGGCTGCGTCCCAAACCGTGTACTTACCGTCCATATAGTAGCCGAGATACATGTATCTCACCTATTATATAGCAGGTAAATACGCGGTTTCGGACGCAGCCCTGCTCTTAATTCGATTTGTGTTTACTTCGAGTATGACTTTAATCAGATTAAAGTCATCGATAATCGCTGTTTACATGCTAGTTTCTTAATCAGAGTATCGTCTTAATCGGGTTAATATCGGATTATCGTCGTCGATGTAAACGTACTGAGTGTTTTTAGACCTAAAGTTCTTTCCAAAGCTTTGCGTATAAGCACCCATTTTTTATAGCAGCAGGCTTACTTTCTGTTCTCATTTCTCTCACTGGTTTGACAGGTCTATAATGTGTCTTGGTAAGCTTTTAAGACCCACTTTATCTACTGGTATATCTTTCCTCATATCCTCTCCTTACCAGGCTCTCGAGCTCTCCATTTTAGCCTACTTTCTTTTTTTTCCTGTTCTCCCATGTGACAGATTCATGTCGTCCCATCTCTTCTTTAAATTCCCATTGTGCCGAATGAGTTGGCAATGTTTAAATGTTAATTGTTTGTTTGATGCACTATTTTCAGTTACAGAACAACAAGAGGTTATTGCTTTTTTCCCCCCCGACTGTGACCGATTCAGTGCAATCGAAATAACCAGTGTCTCATCTAAGGCATTCCTATTACCAGACTACACCCCTGACATCTAGTCACAGTTGTCTGGTGCTAGACAATCCTTGTTCATAGGCTCGTGCTGACATATGGACAGCTGAGCAGCGTACAGGAGTACCCAGCAAGCGCACTGACATGTATGCAATTGCAGTGACAAGTTCTCAAACAAGTACCCAGGCTGTGCAGACATGCAGGCTGACAGTAACATGAAAAGCCATGCAGACAAATTGGCATGAAGACTGCTTAACTGCTCGAATAGAAAAGTGAATCGGGGAAGATTTCTCCTTTGAATAAACCACTGACCAGGAAGTTCAGAGGCTAATATATGTCTATGTGTGTAAAGCAGTGCGACTATTTGTATCCGTATCGGTTTAGTGCTACAGATCTGCTTATTTTTAATCTTTTTATTTTCAGAGTGAAACCAGAAGTGGGCGTGGCTTAAACCAAACCCTATCACTATGCCCCCCAAAACCACTGGCGGGAAAACCTCCAGGACTGTGTTGATTCTTGCTCTGATTCTTGGCTCCTCAACGTCAGCTACATCACTCAAGTTCATATTTGCTCTAGATGCACAAGAATTTTCTTTTATATATATATATATATATATTTTTTATTTTTTATTTATACCACTCATGCAGTTATCATTTTGGTTTGCTTGTGTATACATACATGCAGTGTTTTCTAAAGAATTTAGTTGGTCCTATTCCCCAAAATCTGATCTAACTAGTAGCCTACTTTAACCAGGCAGTTACGAAGGACTACGATAATGAGCATGGTCTTTATCTGAGCTTCATGTCTGAAAGCTCACTCGCACCCGTTTGAAAGTAAAAACCACTTTGCTTGCGTGATGGTCCTGATGGATCAACACCTCAATTTTCAACCAGATGCCCTTTCACTGGTCTCTTGTATGTATTGGCAGTAGGCACTTGAATATGTTTGTAAAGCACTCAATAAAGTCTACTACAGTGCTTGCATCTTGGCTGGAAGTTCTTGGCAGGGTTACCTTCTCCATCTGTTACAATTCTGATGGCACCAGTATTAACTGGATGCTGCTGTATATTAGGGTAATTTTAATTGTGCTGAAGGTGCCTCATTACTTGGCTTGGAAATCGCCATGCAACTAAAACTAAATAGGCAGATTTTAGTCCCCCTCATCGAATTTCCCCAATATGGATATATTTCCCAGTAAAATCCATTGTTATTTGTTAGACGACAGGCGGAAATTGCTGTGGAAGAAAGCGCCATAAGAACAGGGAAGCAATCACCCAAAATGTAAGTATTATGACCTCGTTGGCTCTATATGCCAGTTCTTTGTGTACTTTTTTTTTTTTTTTTTTAAAGAACAGGATCTAATGTGTCGTATGGTATTTATAAATCTTCAAGTACTTAAGTTCTGAAATACACCGTGTCCATATAACTCTTATTAATGTTTTAAATCAAAATAGCTTGCCCCTAATGGACCACTTTGAGGAGAGTGAGGACAGTCTAGCAGTGTGGACACTCGCCAAGACCCTCATTAAGGGATAACTTCTACATTTAGCCCGCCCCGAAGCCAAAGGATTTCATCACTGTCAAAGAAAATCAATTGAAATGTCATCATTTTTAAACTTGCGGCATAATAATTCGAAAATATTAAGAGAACACTGAGTAAGCAAGGTCTGTCTTACTGGCTTTTAAACATCACGAATGCAGCACAGCTAATTTAGCGTAGTTTAGCGATTGTTAGGAATAATTGTTCGCTGTTTAACTAGCAGGTTATCGTGTGGATTCCACGCTGTGTCGGATAAACGGTATGGAAAATGGATGGATGGATGGATGATATTCACTGTTCAGCAGGTTTTACTTTAGACTACTTGTGTGTTTGTGTAGATTGATGCATAACGAGCATTCTAACCACCACCGTGCGCCAGATGACACAGTTTTCCTTTGACACAAGCGCTTCCACTTTGAATTCAACGAACGTCCTCTTTTTTTTGTTTTTGTTTCTGGTGGTTAAGACATTAGACTACTGACTGGAAGGTTGTGAGTTCAAATCCCAGCACCACTAAGCTGCCACCCCTGGGCCCTTGAGCAAGGCCCATAATGGCTAACCATTAACGGCTGAGTTTTAAATACGAGATAAATGTAAGTCGCTCTGAATAAGTGCATCTGCCAAATGCCGTAAATGTGAATGTGAATTAACGACCATGGATAATTGTGGGCAGTAACCCGGCAGGAGAAGTGGCTAATTCACCTGCACGTGTTTTGAAGAACATTACGATTTATAAAGTAGAAACGACATGCGGGTGTGCGTAAATGAATCTGATTTTTTTTTATGTGCAATTTAAAAGAGAGAGAGAAAAAAATCTCTTGACCTGTATCTGCATGACATTATGCAGTGTACTACTTGGATTGGCTGACTGGATAAATGTATGAATGGCCAGGGCATGGTACAGATGTTCCTATTAAAGTGGCTGGTGCACGTAGATGACAATATGAAAATTCACTAAACAAATAAACATCAAACCAAAGGAGGCTGCACACACAGACTTGCATGCAAAAATAAATTCCAATATATTGTAAAATGTAAAACAGATTGCATGTGTTAACAGGTTAAGAATAAAAGAAAAAAAAAGTAAGGTGGTTTAGTATTTAGGACCTATCCTCCTGGCCCATAGGTGGCGCTCTTTCATTTTCAGCTCTTTTCCTTTTAAGTTGGCATTCAAGGCCTTTCAATCACCAGATTGTTTGGAACTAAGAAGGATCCATCTAAACTTTTGGAAAGCCGAGTGGTCACTGCAAGCCTCTGTTGAGAATGTGAGAGGTAAGATTCACAGAAAAATAATGGAGATAATTAAAAATGGCTGATTAGTGTCACTAACTGGTGAGTTACATTGTTTGTTTTTGCACTCCTTCCTAGTGTTTAATCCAATTGGCTCTGGAAGCCATATATGGATGTTGGTAGCCTAAGAAATATAAACATTTAATCAAATATTAGTATAATAAAGACAAACAATGCATCCTTCTGTGGTTTATGACATGTAATTTATATTTATGCTGATTTTAACATGGGTGTGTCTTCCAAGCATGTGGTTAATGAGTCTGGTTTTAAAATGGACTGAGATTTTAAACTGTGAATTGATGTGAGTTTGTTGAAAGTGCACGGCTGTCCGTGTAGTATAATGTTCACAATGGCTCTTCTTCATCAAGAAAAACTTAGAGGGTCGATTTCAAGAACCGGGAAAGAGCTACAAACGATTTGAGTGCGATTGAATCAGATTCAGCTGCGTGCACACCAGCTCCTGCTCAGGACACGCCTCCAGTTTGGAGTAATTTGGGCCTAATTTGCATGGCACTCTAATTGATGCAGGTGTTGCAACACTGTGCCAATCCGACAAAAAAGTGTTCAGCAAGGTACCGGATAGGGGAACTTATTTTTTTTCTTCAACTTCCTCTCTAGGTAATTATCTGAGTTCCTAAAGGTGAAACCAATGAGGAACAAAACTGTTTAAAATCAGACTTGATCAATCTGAAAGCATCTCTGGGGATCTCACATGCATGAGACCTTTTGGTCTAATTGACATGAGTATTTCTGAGATTTTAATTTTTCAGGTTTTCTGATTTTTCTTTCTTTCATTGTATTCTCAAAACCATAGCCCTTAATGTCAAGTTCTACGTCTTTAACTGTAAATCTTACTCATAGCAACTGTGTATGTGATTCAGTTATGACTTATATTCCAATACTTCTGCTAGCTTTATACTCGATACCTGGCATGTTTCTTACACCCTAGAACTGCCGTTATGAAATTGTACAGGATGTTTGTTAGTTATTGTATCGGCTGTTTATTGACGTGGCTTTATTTATACTCGGCAGAAGCCCACAGGCAATTGTGCGTGCATAAACCAGGTCATTGAGCTTTACTTCCCGTTACCTGACTTGCTCAGCATAATACACTGTACAACACCACTGTAGTTCCCCAGGGTACAAATACACACACTGATATTAAAATATATACACACACATATTCAATCAAAGGTTTTTGAGTATCTGTTGCTTCATGTTTTACAGTATTATAACTTAATCACTATTATTGCCCCCAAACAAAATTCTGAAGTTTGGTAATTAAATCAGGAAAGCTAAACCTCTGTGGAGGTTTATTACCCGGTCGTCTCTGATCCTAACTGGCCAATAACAGAGCTTTATTAACAGCAGGTGCACTTGGTGGGTAAACCTATTAATACTATAAATACAAGGCTTATAGACAGTACTTATATTAACAGCTACAAGTGTTTAATTAGATTTGTAAACCTTCTGGTCAGGTAAGATTAGATTCAACTTATCCCAGTAACAATTAGTCTTCACTTAACATTAATAACATTAAATTATTCAAGTTTGTTTACATCATGTTCAGACTTGTTTTATTCCAGCAATTACAACTTTTACAAAACAAAAAAGTTGCTTTTATCACTTGTTTTAGCAGGTATAAAGGATGGTTCTCAGTGGATTTTTTTTTTTCTCTATCAAAAAGTTAATAAGCCAAAAAAATAAATTTGGCACCTGGTCACGTTACTAAAAGCCAGAAGACTGTGTCAGTGGTTAGAGCGTTATGTCCGAGTCTTACAAAGCATTGGTCCTGGAGACTCATTCCAAAAAAAAAAAACCCCATCTCCGTACGTCTTACTTGTTACATGTTTTTAAATCTGTTGATGTGGCGCATCAGCAGTGCAATTCATTGTACAAGTTGTTACTATAGAAACATTAATATAAACTTATTAATATAATGTATGTAAGGATACGAGTGGTCACCAACCCTGTTCCTAGACATCTACCTTCTTGAAGACTTTAGCTCCAACCATAATGGTGCCATCTAATCATTGCCCTAAGAAGCTCTTGGTGAACTAAAACAAGTGTTTTTTTTTTTAGATTTTGATTGGAGATGAAACCTGCAGGTGGGTAGATCTCTAGGAACAGGGCTGCTGAGTCACAATGCAATTAAAGAGTGATTAAGAGAGACCGAGAACAGAGCCTTGGGCTGAAAAGCTGTTTGTCACCATAGGATTCCTTTGTATTGAGTGAACTTGTCAAGAGACGGTCTTCTCCATCCGCTATCGGAACTAAATCCCAACTCCCAAGCATTGTGTTAATTGCCAGAGATTCCCGATATCACTGACACCAGGGCCAGCGACTGTAATTGGAGACATTAAACTCGATCTCCTCTCAGCGACGTGGCCATCAGCAGCTCCATCTAGACTTGTTTTAATTTGTTGCCTGATTATCTCATGCTAATTATGCTCCATCATAAGAGTAGAGACGGAGGCGGCAGTGCCTTTCGGTTACTTCGTCTTATTGAACAATCCAAAACCTGTCTGCGTGTTGAAGAGGGATTTTAATTGTCAAGTTGATTTTTCGTTAATTCTTGCAGATGGTCTTCCGGGTACTCGCTGAGAGAAATCTGCCTCTACAGAGAGATGGACAAGCAGAATATTTTGACGCATCGAAGGAATTCTGTAAGTAAAGACAAAGTACAGAGTAAGAAAGAGGAACTTGCCTACGAATCAGACCAGCAGGACCTTGAGGTAAAGTATAATTAAATGCCTTGATTCTTTTAAGGGCGATGTGCCCTCACGTCTGGTAGATCTCATAAGCTTTGTTAAAAATGTATTATTCGGAACGGGGTAACCACCTGGGAGCGAGTAGATTCAAGTGATATGTACTGGCCCATGGCACAGCACTGTGATTATTCTTCCTCTAAATGGGCCTTTTAATCAAAACGGATACAGATTCATTTATTTGTAACTCTTCAGCAGGAATGTTTTCACACTTACAAAAGCGTCTAGTTTGGGGAAAACTTTGTATCCTACGAGAGCTTGTTTAAATGTACATGTAAGAAGATTGACTTATGTAATGTATATGAATATGATTATATGAATTCCAAAAGCTTGTGTTTCTTAAAGTAGTTCATGATGGATTTTAAGTTAGGTTTGGTTCATCGTCCTGTTGTTTAAGCCAGTCTCTCTTCAGCTTCAGTTTCTTAACTGACGGGGTCACATTTGCTTTCAGAATTTGCTGATCTTTACTGAAATCCATTCTCCCATCTACTTCTGCAGTGGTTTTCTGTTCCACTGTCTACAACACAACCCCAAAACAGAATAGATCCACTGATCATTCTTTTCTTTGAATGGTAATTGTCGCCGAAGAGTTCTTTCATCAGTCCACAGAACTTATTCCAAAATGCCTCCGGATATAGTTTTCTTATTTCAGGTGTTGGCCTTTTGTGATGAGGACGTTTCCTTCTTATGACTCTTCCATGCAGATCATGTTTGTATAAGCGATTCTGCACAGTTGAGCAGTGCACCACCGCTCCTGTGTCAGCTAAACCTTCTCCCGGTCTTGAGAGTAATCTGTGAATTTTGCTTTGCCTTTCTGCCCGGCATAAAAGCAGTTCTGTCTCTTGTTCTTCCAGGTCTTGCCTTTTGTCCTCTGCAGATCTTCGTATTTCTTAATGACTCTTCAGACAGTGGAAAATTGTATGCTTTGTTATATTAGATTTTAATAGCCAGAGTCATTTTATAGACTCTGGAATAGTTATTCCTTTTGACACTTCTTGCCCTGCTTAACATGCCTTAATGAGTCAATTAAGGCCTAAAAAGTAAATTAAGTTCAGAGACTTGAACTGGAAGGGTGTCCAAACTTTCCACCTTTATTTTTTTTTATCAAATATAAACTAACTTTTGCATACTGCTGTATATGTATATAATTATACAACATATGACCGTGTTCATTGTTTATTATAGACATAACCTTCATCGAACTTGTTACTGAGAGAACCAGTAAAATATCCGATATTTACATGCACGTCTTTACAGTTTGGTGGGTTGAATTTACTGGAATATTTCAAAATATTCACCATCGTTGATTGCTTGAATTTCTTTTGGTGGGAGGGGGGGACACACCCCCATCTTGACTCATTTTGCATAGATAAATAAGTAGATTGAGTGAGTGAGCTCCTTATTAAGTCCTAGATTAAAAACAGAAGGTTTGTTAACCTGGTGTTAAAATCACAGACATCCTTGTAACCCCAATTCACTTCCTTTTAATTTGCTCACCATTAGAGCCATCATTAAAGCCCTAACAGTAGGGGAGGCCAATGAGGATTTGGAACAATGATGAGATCAGTGGTGGCCAATTTAGCCGAGGTCAGCGCTCATCGCTGCCCATTTTCATTTTGATTGGGCTGAAATTGTAATCCATTCCATAATGTCAACCTCAATATTCATCAGATTCACTGTGGAGAGCAAATCTTAAAAGCTTTTCATGACCACTCTGCTGCCTATCAGAGTATTTACTGTACTGCATTTGAGTAAATGTTAATTTTCCTTCCTGAAATGGCACGGGATCTGAGGCGGGATGAAGCAAGAGGCTTTGACTTTTGATTGCAAATTATACCCTCTAGCATTTTTGTCACTTTACTGAGATCTGATGCAGTAAATGTCTTATTTCCCCCATTTTGCCATTCACCGTATAGCATGTAAATATTAGCATCACGATCATGTTTAAAATGAACTCCTATTCAAGTTTTTAAAAAATCCTGTCCATTTAAACCAAATACCTTTTTTAATAGTGTGTTTCTTCCGAAATGTAAATTATTTCCACACTTATTTAATTTCTAATAGTAGTTTCATGTTTCAATGATGTAACACCCAGGAATATGCAGCAGTGAAGACAATGTTCTAATTTAACACGCCTCATTTTAGGTCATATCCCATAGTGGTGTTGAATGCTCAACTCTGATCCGTTAGAACGTGCTGATTTTCATGTTCTGTGACAGCAGATCCGACAGTACTTCCTACCTCAAGGTTTATATCAATGCGCTTGTTCTAAAATGTTCTCCTTTCCATAGAAACAATTTGCACGAGGACTGTATGGTGTATATTCGTCAAACAAAACGATTAGCATTGTCGGAGTCTCCAGTGTCGGCAGTTTGTAACTTGAAGGTTTTTCCGACAAGTCGAGATCTGTTTATATCTGCTATAAGGTAAGCGAGAACAGGAAGTAACTTATTCCGTGGGTGTTCTCGACATTTAAATGTAAGCGTAAACGGATAAATTCTGAGCCGTCATTCTTTCATAAATAAATTGTTAGCATTGCCAAATTTGATGTGGAAGAAAACTGCACATACTCTTGTAAGGAAAAATGAGAAGCCACCCTGTCGTTAATTATTTTCCTATAACGCCACACCCAAAGTCCTTCACTCCTTATATGGTCCATGGCAACAGTTCGCCTGAGAATAATGGGTCGTACGTAGATTTGTCAAAAACACACACGGATTATACACTCCGATCAGAAAAAAATGAATGTACAGGTTAGCAACATGTTGCCATATACCAATTTCACAGTTCATCAAGAATTATATGCTTGGATATTATATATAATATAGGCATATTGGTACTAGTCTTGTTTTTCCGTCCTACAAGCTGATATTTCAAATAAATCGCGTTATTAATTAGTTTTGAAGATAGCTTTGTTATTTTTCAACTGGTTTCACAGCATTGCTGAAATCTGATTCTTGGTGACTCATTTTCAATAGCCCCAGCTCTGGAAGATGTCCCAGTAGTGACTCGGATGTCGTTGAATATTTTCCAATAACAGCGTGCTCAACGTGGCTTATTCCTTAACGTAACATTGATGCGAAAATAAATAAATAAATAATAATTAAAAAAAAAAAAAATTCAGTGTGATTCATGATATGGTTCCTAACCCCATCAAGGAAAGTAGAACGTTCTACTATACCTTGCTGGATGCTTAACTGTTATGTCTAACATCCTTCTCGTCTGTGCAGCCAGCTGTGTGCTCTTCCTATTCGAATGCCATTTCCAATTTGCTCTTTATATTGACTCTATACCTGTTTGCAATTAGAGCAACAGTCTTTCACTTGTTCCCCATCACCCTAAATCACCTTTCCCGGGCATTAAGCACTGCTGACAGCTAGACGAACTGCTAGTGTTCTTTCAGAAAGAGCTAAACAAGTAACTATTGAAAAAGTAGATGGAGTGAGATGGGGGGAAAAGTGTTTCTTTGCTAAAGTTGAAAGAGTGAAAAGTCTTTTCAGTCCTCATGCTTCTTTGCAAGAAAATAAAAAAGTATATTCTCAGAGTTGCCATTGTTATCGATTTGTCAAGTAAGGAATAAAACCCGACCCACGTGATGTTATGGGGGGAGTTGGTCAGTTACCACCCTAAAAATTTTTCTTCTTCTTTTAATAACAGCATCTCCGGATGTTTTTATGCCTCTTATACCCCAGCAATTTGACAATTACAATCATTTGTCTATCCTGTTATAGCGGCTTGTTAATCGTCCCCTCATCAGCCCCCCCCTTCAATTTAATAAGAGACCTTGTTTGGGGGATGGGGGGGGGGGATAAAAAAAAAATCAGATCATTGAAACCTATTGACTTTTGCAAACCGGTGACACTGGAGACTCCTTCCATGCTGCATATAAGCACCGCCTTACAGAAAACGTTATCACATCAACGATTACACCTGTCATTCGTTTATTAGGCTACGAGTATGTTGATAGTCAACCATCCAATTCCCTGTGAAGGAGTTACTATAGAAACAGATGTGCGGTGTTCTGGTGCGTTCGAGTCCTGTCGGAAAGATCGTATTTGACTTGGCGTATAAACACCACCACAAAGTCGTCATTACGAGTGAGAAGCTCAGGATTTTCTTAGTCGGGGCCGTGTCGATATGAAAACGTGGTCGAATCGATGCATACAAGGTCTGCAGTTGACGTTGGAATTTAAGGTTTACTCGTCTCGGAAGCTGATTTCAGTTATTACGTGTTTGGTATATGCGGCAAATTATTGCCGGGCTTTTTTCTGTTCAATAAAAGTCAGCTAGACACATTCCCAGTTACTGCTACCAATTAACTACAAAGTGTGCAACAGATATTAAGAAAAATCACCTGTCAAGAGAGAGGGACCTAGTCTTGACGCAACATCTTGTTGCCATTTTTTATTTTTTAAAAGAAGCGTCCATGTTTCTCAATTTCTCAACATAGAACGCGGTTAAGGTTAGGCTGAGGGGTGGAGCAAGTGCTCGTAGCTCTTCCTTATGACTTAATTTGTCTAAAAGCCCAAGCTAAATCCTGCTTCCTCGTCAAAATCCCTATGAATTTTGCATGAGATCAGATTGCTCCACAGGACAAGACATGGCCAAATGAGTTTCCGAGGACCTCCCACCAAGGAGAACATCACTTCCAAATTCACCTCACATCCTGTCTGAGAATTACTGCTTTTGCTGTCTAGGTTAGTTCCACTGATTATCAGACTTGACAAAGACATATTACCTACAGACCTCAATCCATTTTTTTCCACCCCTTATAACAGTAACCTCTGGAAAGAGCCATCTCTATAAATAACATGTTTCTTTTGATTTAAGGGTTGCTGTCACATGTTAGGGCTTGTTCCAGGTCACTGCTTTTCCTTGCAGCTGGTGTGATCCTTCACAGCTGGCCTTATAGGTCCCCTTGGTGAGAGTCAGGACAGCGAGGGATGCTAATATTGGCCAGAGGATGTGAGCATGATGTGTGTGTGGACAAAGGAGGAGGAGATGCAGTACTAATTGTATTGTATCTCAGCTATAGCTATAAACTCTAACAGAAATGTCACAGTTAAATCTTACCAGGGCGCACATGCGCTGGTTTAAACGATTAGCCAGCTGAACTGTGAAAACCGTTTTCTAATCCTGTTCTCTTTTTCCAGATGGATAAAATCCGCTCTGTAAAACTCGAGAACTGGAACTACCTGCTTAGCTTTGAAATGACAAACGCAGGCCGGTGCGGGTTTTCATTCCACCCAAGCAGAAGCTGCACCTCTATTGAGTCTATTGAAAGCCAAGATCACCTGATGGGGCTCCTGCTTGATTGGAATGGAAAGCTGCACTCGTACCAACCCTTTGCAGATAAGATCGGACACCCCTGTTCTAGACGTTCCCAAACGCCCCTTCACTCCACCCCTGTCTCGATCTGTTTGGAGAGGGGGAAAAACAAACCAGGGTTGAAACCGGTAATCTGGCCATGCCGGTCAGCATAGCCAGATTTATTTAGCTAGCTAGCTCGCTGACATTTAGCTTGTTCTGATCCAAATCGCATTTTTACAGAATGTAGTCCTTCGTCAGTGCTCTCGAGTATCTCAAGCGGTCATGCTGTAGACGGCCAACAACGTTAATGACTACGACGAACACGGTTTCATTAATTTTTTTTTTTTATTTTTTTTTTCCTCGAAACCTTCCGTAGTTATTCTGTTTCGCCCTGCTAAGAGAAACGTCTTTAACGGCATTTCCATTTCTGTCTCGCTTGAGTAGATGCAATAAATAACTCCTGCCTTAACAGATGAGGAGCGATGAGCGACCGTACCCGGGTCTTTGTACGCCGTGAATTTAATGGCCGTGTTAATAAATGTACAAGTACGACATCTTGAATGGTTTCGAGTCTCACTACGATAATTTACTTGACTGATCGTTTATTTTACTTCTGACAGGCAAGCATCTGAAGGGTGGGGCTTTTTTTTTTTTTTGGTCCCATCTGAGGAGATTAGTGAAGTGTCAGGATCATCTTGGGAGATGGTATGATTTATTATTAGTAGGATGATGAGTGAGGAGCGGAGGAGCTCTGTCTTGGCAGTGGATGATTTTGTAGGTCGGTACGTCCATGCTTTCAATCGCAGCAACGCGGTCCGTCTGTGTCTATTTAAGGAAATCCGTGCTTTGTTAATGTCCTGGAGGACGTCATTGTTTGTTTGTCTGTGCGAGTTCTTCGGTCTCGGTAGCTGTGAGTGAAGTGACTGTGACGTGATATTTAATAGGTTTTGCTTTGTATCAAGCGCTGCAGTGATGCTAGGGTTCGTGTGACCTCTGACCCACCGTTTTAGTAAACAGCTTCTTGGTCTGCTAGCTTTTTCTTGCTGCTTCTATGCACAAAACTAGTCAATTTTTACGCGCGCCCCGTTGTGATTTTTCTCCTCGAGACGCTCACCTCTGGCTTGCTCGTTAGTGAACTAGATTCTAGCAGATTTCTAGAAAGCTGCTCAGTGACCATGTCTGTAGTTGAAAGTGCTTTATGAATAAAATTGAATGCTATTGGATAGATATGGTTTTTGCCTGGGGGGCTGTGTGTGTGTGTGCTAAAAAATGAGTTCTTTGCTGAACTTTTTCTTGCATCTATTTTTATTTCTCCGCACGCATTAGTTTCCAGATGTTGACTGTTTGCCTGCACAGCTGGAGGTACTCCGGAAGGTACCAGTAGATAAGTGAAAGATTACTTGCCCCATTACACAACAGAACACACACCTGGACACAAACGGCAGACATGGAGTTTAAGACTCGTACATGGTGATCGAGGCATTAAAAAAAGAAGGAGACGGACGTAGATCTGGACAAAGACGAAAGAAAATAAGGTGTGAGGTGTGCTAGGTGTGAGAAGGAACTGAACAAATCCAGTTTGGGAGCACGGGTGTATCTGGACAGTGCGGCGATGTTGGGATGAGTGACGGCAGGCTTTTCACTCTTTCACCCTCCTCGGAATCGAGCCCGCCCTGGAATCCTCATAGAGAGCTCACTGTCATCTTTAATTCATATCACTGAGAAATGTCTCTCACACACACTCGCACAATCCTCATTGTCTACTGATCTGATCTGCCCTCTGCCTGTTCTTTCAGAATTATTCACACACTCCAGGCTTTTTGACACATCACGTGTGATGGGCACGAGAGAGCTCTTGAGTGTCAGGCCTAAAGTATATTAGCAATTGTATTCGGTGGCTTTGAAGGTGTTGATTTTTAAAATTTTCTGTAACGGCAGATCTGACCGTAGTGCTGACTCGATGGCCATTCACAGGTTTATATTAATACGTTTGTTCTAATATGTTCTATTACGCACTCGGAGGCTCAAACCTCTATTACCCCGCCTAAATGCAGTATCTATAGCTCTTTCCGGTCGTAATGAAATTAAAAAATATATATATTACATTACAATTATTATAATCGGACCCATAAGGAGAAACAACTGCTATGAAATAATTCCTGGCCTACTTCCTGTTAATCTGAAATTTTTTATTCACACCTTTTTAGAAGCGCAGGGATACAATAGCTCCTTTTAGCAAAATTGCTGCCTTTTTTTTTTTTTTTTTCTTCAGCAAATGCTTTTACTCTCGTCCATTCCTTTTTGTACATAATTACATGCATGCATACCAGAGTCTCACACACACACACTCTGACATCAGATCCCTCGATTTCTTAATGCTCATCCAGGTATTGTTTTTTTTGTTTTTTTATATTAGCTCGTAAAACCCACCGATTAGAAACCCCTTGAGTATATAAAACAGTCCACTTAATAAAGTTTCACTCTTCTGCACGAGCATCAGAATGATGGCTTTGTGATTCAGCTATAATAACTGTATAATAGCTCGAGCACGTTCAGTTGATTAGTAGCATTAAGTTAAAACCTAGAATTTTACCCCTAAGGTCTTTATTTTATTTAATTTTTTTGTCTCTCCTTTTTTTTTTCCCCCCCATTGATTGCGCTCTTCCTCTCTGAAACTCTGGGGGAGAGAACGTTGTTGCTTTGATTGCTGTGTGGCTACGGGCTGTCCTCGGGCGAGCTGAGCATTTCGGCAGGAGTGTGTAGTAAATAATGCCGTCTGACGAGAAAGATGACAGTTGGAAAGGGAGACCGATAGAGAGAGACAAATTCAAAATTAAATGCCAATCGAATGACGACACCCGGCTTATTCCTGGATAGAAACGTCTGTGCAGATCAAGCAGATGCTCAAAATAAAAAGAGAGAAATTACAGCGCATAAGAAGTTTCAATTTAACCCGTTGCATTACTTGGATAATTAGAATGATATCAGAAAGAAACATCTGAGGAAACTAGAGGAGGAATGGAGGACGAGATGTATTTGGGGCCTTTTTTTTAAGGTTAGACCTTTTTTTTATAATTTATCCCCTTCTCATTGACCTCTAACTTCCTCAGCATTCTTTGCTTCTGCCCTTCCACTGTGCCCTTCCCCTTGTTTAATCTTCTCCCAAATGAGAGCTGACATGTATGAAATATGCATGCTCTTCATCAAAAGCACTGTTCCTTACAGAGCACGCTCAGAACAGGGTGTTGGCCAGATCATCTCCTTCACCGCGGAAGAATGGGTGACTGTCGCCATGGCTGGCTCCAGGCTAAGAAGTCAGAAAAAGTTACTTCAGTGGTGTAGAATGCATGAAAGGGCTTAGCAAGATACTTCAAAGGTCAGACGGTCCTCCAAACTAGGACTGCGATGTCCCGGCATGAGGGTGTACCGCGATTGTGTTCTGAAAGATATAGCAGTAGCTACTTGTACATTTGGTTAGTAGAGTTGTAGGAACTTTGAATAGAAATATGTTTGAAGGAGGATATTAGGATGCACTGTAGTACTATGCAGGTAATTGTTAAGGTAATATACCATAGCTGTTTTGTTGTTCCACCCTTAATTTGATGACTTTTAACATGAACGTAGTAAGAACCGTGCATTAAGCTCTCTAGACAGTAACATTAGAATGGGGTTCAGTTTTCAAAGGCAATAATTGAAGTATTCTTGATCTGCATGCGACATTTTAATACATTTAAGTAGGGTCCAAAAGCGTTTGAGGCAATACAGAACATCTCAGTGGGTGGGTTTGTGGGTGCTATTCATTTAATAATTGGTTTATTGAATGGATGGATAGATGATTGATAGATTAAGAGGTTTATTGATGGATGAGTGGGTGCACTGGTGGATTCATTTATTGGTTGGTGTATTGGAGGGATGGCTTGCTGGGTAGATGGATGGATGAAGGTATTAATCAATGGATGGCTGGGTGGATTAATTTTATGGTTGGTTTATTGGATGGGTGGGTGGATTAGTTAATTGGAGGGATGGTTGGCTGGCTGGGTACATGGCTGGATGAAGGCATTCATCGATGGGTGGATTAATTTATTGGTTGGTGTATTGGAGGGATGGCTTGCTGGGTAGATGGATGAATGAAGGTATTCGTGGATGGGTGGGTGGATTAATTTACTGGTTGGTTTATTGGATGGGTGGGTGGGTGAAGGTATTCATGGATGGATGGGGTGGATTAATTTAATTGTTGATTCATTGGATGGATGGATGCAGTGAGGGAGGAAGCAATTAAATGATGAATGGGTGGAGGTGTTGAGGAGTCCATCATTGTACCGTGGTATTGAAAATACTTTTTCTTTCTTTCTTTATTTAAACATTTAATACACTTGCATTGATCATATAGTTTATGACTTTGTTCCGTAGATATTTACTTTTATATCTAATAGCAAAGACAATAAAACTGTCCACCTTTTAACTTATAGGCTCCCAATCCATTGGAACTCCAAGTTGATGTGGTCTTGAAACTTGTCTGGACTCTTGCCTGTCAGACGCTATAGAAAAAAATAAAATCGCCACCAAAACGATCCGATTTGAGGTACATAAAGTCAGTATATTACCTAACTAGTTCATTCCAAGTGTCCAAACATTCGCAACTACTGTATTTAAAAAAAAAAATGATTGCTTGCTAATGGTATACGTTTGTGATCTTGGATCAGTAAACGTTGCTTGAAATATATTTTGAGTTGGATTCCAAAATATTGCAGTTTGTGATCACCTCAAATTCAAGTACTTTGTTACTCATCCAGGAAGTACAGTTGAAATAAAAAATAAAAAAAGAGAGGGGTGGGTGGGAGGTGTTCATTATTTATTTATTTTTAAGGTTTGGTGTAATAACTTGCTCTGTACAGTTGCTCTTCTGGGTCTGGCACCAGAGGAACATTGACTACAGTAGACTCAACTAGATAATGCATTGTTGGGTTTCTCAATACCTACCACCACAAAGGATTCTGTAGAGATGTAGGTACTTGGAAACTTGGATTTGTCCCAATACTCATTCGCCTTGGTTTCATAGTGGATACACATATGGCCCAAGCCCCCACTATTCCAGACTACGAGTGAGGATGGGAGTGCAGGGTTTCTGTTGGATAATTAGGGAAACACGATTGGTTAAGGGTTAAGTACAAAAACCCTGCAAGGATAAGATGGTCACTTTTTTTTTTATTTTTTCCATGGATGAGATATAACAACAGGGAGATTTGCAATCACTTCCCCTATGCTGAGTGGCTTTATGACCCGTAAAGCGGTCAGCTGCTGTATGACCCCACCCGTGGAGTTGTTGCATTGCTAAAGGCTCTGAAGTAGCAGCATGAGCAGAATTTGTTCGAGGATGATCCATGTTCAAAAGCTCCTTCACAGACCTGAATGCTGCAGGCAGCTCTTTCTGTAACCGGGATGAGACCAAGAAGTCTAGATCTGATCCAGACTAACCCACTCCCAGATAATGCGCACATCTATCAAACGCTGGCGCGATACGTGTACGATACGTCCTGGTGATGATGCTCGTTTTCTAAGTCCGAACTAAGATTTATTTATTTTTTTTAAAGCTTTAGACAAGTAAGAATATTTATTTGCTAACTGTAGTCAGAGTTACCAGCTCAGAAACTGGAGGTGTTGATAGGATGAATGTGTCAATCAGGTGAAGGTAAGGTGTTGAGTGTGCACCGCTAGTGGCTGGTGTGAGATTCATCAGAGGAGAAAAATGTCGGTCCGGTGTGTTCTTTAATAATTAGCCCCGGGTGACCTGCGCTCTGCGGTAATTGAGTGATCGATTGGGCAACTGTTTGTGTAATAGGGCAAATGTATGGGAGTAAACAATTCCAGCACAAAGCAAATAAGGTCTCGCCCTGCGCACATTCGTCCACCCACAGGTCAATGTGATCGAGACGCTGGCAATGCCACAAACCATAATCATCGTTCACAAAGGACTGAAGTGTGAGATGCAATTACGCAACCATCGCTTCTCGCTCTGTTTGGGCAATAGGGGCAATTTCTCCGTCACCTCCTTAGAAACTCTTTTTCCTTTGCCAAGCTTCAGCAGGTCCTGGCTTCTTGTGTGAACACGGGCGTATTTGATCAGTTGGAGATCCGTGATCGATTGTGCTAATCCCTTATGCAAGTCCTTTATTGCGGCTGATATTGACTTCAAATGTGCTAGAGGACAGAATAACATGGGTGTGAGGGGAAGCCCATGCTAGCGTGCTTCAGTTACCTCGTATCGATCGGCCACGGTTCTGTCCTATCGATATCTCCTTGCGTGTAATATAGCTGTCTGCCTCGATGACATGCTCGTTCTTAACAGGACAGGACGAGTAACGCGATTCCTTCGTGTGCCAATTAAACTCGGACTAACGAAACGCCGCTGTAGCCTTTTTCTGCGGAATCTCGACTGCGCGACTAATCGAGTTCGAAACACGAGGAAGGACGTAAGCGTGTCCTGCTTTCGCCGCTCTCGCGCAGATGCCTCGTTTGGGTAATTGTGTACTTGCACAGACCCGCATTCCAATCTGTCGGGCTAATTGATGTGCTGTGAAATTTTCCGTCGTTACTGAAACACCAATGCCCAGGAGTGAAGGGGGGTGGAAAATAAAGACCAAAAAAAATAAATAAAAGAAGACTGGGACAGAGCTTGAGAAGAATTCCTTCTTAATCAGTCTACAGGGAGTGAGAAAGATGACAAGTCGATGTGCGTTCAGTTTTTACACCACAAGGGCCTCTCATCTTCGAACCGAGACGGTCGCCAGTTCTTTTCTTTCTATCTAAAAGAAAAATGAGAACCGAGCTTCGGAATAACGAGTTTAGTTTGTGTAGTTTGCACATAAAGCCAGCCTTTGTCCTTGCTTGTTTTTGAAGCTTTTAATGAACCCCCCTCGCCCCCCCCCCCCAAAAAAAAACAATAGTTTTAAGAGCGAGGCGCTTAACCCCCAACTGCTCAGTTGTATAAACGAGAGAAACGTTGGTCGGTCTGGATAATGGCGTCTGCCGAATGCCGTAAACGGAGTATTCGTTTTATGATTTCAGCTCGGTGAAGCGTCTAACACCATGGAGTTTGTAAGTCCGACGTCTAAAGACTTGAGTAGTTTAATGTTTTTGGAGACCGATAATTGTCGAGCGCCGTCGATCCAGCACTTTCCCTACCGTACGTTAAAGCCAAGCGGCCTTTTCGTAAAGTCGTCGATTTTTATTTTATTTGTAAAATTGCGCCATTTCATTTGCTCGCCATTTCAATTCGCGACGGCGTTTGAACCCGGTTCGCAAAGGCTCCTGAGATCTGGAAGGAGCCAAGTTCTAGCCAAGTTCTTTATAAAAATCCCCCTGCCTTCTCGTTACCAGCACGCGACAGCTTTGAGGAATCGCATCCTCTTGGAGACGCGATCGGGTTTTCACGGCGAGCCCGAGGAAACGCGGAAGAAGTATTGAGATTTTGATCTTGTGGCCTCGCTACACATGAACACGCACTGAATTATTCGTTTACTCTGCATCTGGGATGTTGCTATATTGTGCCAGCTAAGAAGAATGGACGAGTTCACAAGCTCAAGGAAATAAAATGGAACCTCTGCCGTCCTCCAGGACTGATGCAATGATTGAGAAATCATTCAGAATGCTAAAGTGAGCTGGTTAAATGCACACTCTTTTAAAAAAATATCTACCAAATCTACATTATGCACTGGTGTAATTCAGGCAGTGGGGTTTTTATTACCCCCCTCAGCAGTGACATTGAACATGAAGGCTGTCACGGTCTCCTACGCTCTCCTCCATTTAGTAATTATCTAGTACATTAATTGGCTAATACAAAAGGCTCGATTGGTTTGGAGAATCATTGAAAGCCGAGTAGTAACTAGACTCGTGTTTCAGCGAATGATTTTAATAGCCCCCAAAAAAAAAAATGGTGGCTTTTAAAATGCTGCTCAGGGATGGGTGCAAATATCTCGTTGTTCCATCTATACTAAATACCAATTTTCATTTATTAATTTTTTTGGTAAAACTATGCCGGTGTGAACGAGATCTGTGATGGACTGGTATTCCATCCATGCTGTATATTCCTGTCTCATGCCTATTATTCCCACGACCCTGACCTGGATTCTCAAAAGTTTCAAAGTTTAGTTTGAACTTGCTTCAAAAATGCATATTAGCGCCACTTGTGATGAAACAGGAGATGAGCGCCACCCCCTCCCAAAGATACTAAAAGAAAATATGATGTGACGGTGCGGTAAACACCTGCAGCCCTTCCGATCAGGGCATGTGGTGCTTTCTGCTTTGCCCTGCAGATAATGGGGAATAAGCAAGGATGTGAATGATCTCTGTGTGCTGGGCTGACAGGGCCATTTACGGATCGCCCGCCTGCTATTGCGCCCTAAGAGCCGGCTCCATTTTCAGACGGCCATTAGAGCGCGCAGCTATGTGACACATTTTTGAGAGATGCAATTTCACAGATGCACTCGCTTACACCCGAATACTGACGGGCTCCTTGTCCTCTGAGTGGCTGTCATCAGCTCATATTAGAGTGTTTATCTGGATGACACAGGCCCAGCACCTCCCGGAATACATTAATATTTGTATGTGGTGCATCAATCACGAGTAGAATTCCTCGCCAAGTGGAAAAAGACAAAGGTTTTTATGGATATTGGTGGGGAGACCGAATTAAATCGTGCCGGTGGCAAATATGTCGGTAGCAAAACAATAAACTCTCTAGAAATGAGTCATACCCTTCGGAACGACGAGGAAAACGTTTTGTAGGAAATCGACAAACACGATTCTTCAAACGGTCCGCTCGGGCAACTGTTGACACTATTTAACTTGACACGTCTCGGGAAAACTCTACAGTACGTGATGGAATTGTCGCCGCTTTTAGCGAATATCTAAAAGAACTGCAAACTGATCAAACAATACTGGTGTTAATTTTCGTTGATCATCCAGGTAAGGACACACGGTGTTTTTTGTGAGAGCTGTTCATGAGTCCCTTATTTGTCCTGAGAAGTTAAACTGCCCACTGTTCTTCCGGAAAAATCCTCCAGGTCCTGTACAGTCTTTGCTTTTCCAGCATCTTCTGCATATTTGACCCCTTTCCAACAGCGAATATATGGAAGACTCTCTACCAGGTTTACGTAACGTGGTATTATGTAGTATCAGATGACGTTGGTGTCGAAGCATTATGTGTGAATAAGCACGGTATCTCGTCGATATCCGATACTAGCATCGGAATCGGCGCATTCTTGCTGGTTTGGGTTAAATCCCCATACCTGTGCTCCTGAATAACATCGTTCACCCGATCATCCATCTACTCACGTCTTCCACTTACTTCCCTTGGCGAACACTGTGGACGTTTCCAGAATGTGGAAGCAATTAATACGGCGATCATATTCAATTCATCAATTCATATTTAATGTCCGAGCCCATCGTTATTAAAAGGAAAAACTGTCAAAGAACTCAGTCAAGTCACCGTGTCAGTCAAAACGTGGCTAAATTGTAGAGGACCTCCACATGCACTCATGCAATTTGGAAATGGGGGGAAAATAACCGGTTACACGTTCCAGCAGAGCGTTTTTTTTTTTTTTGTTGGTTTTTTTTTTTTTATTTTTATATATTAATCACCCAGAGAGCTATGTTTTAATATAAACCAGGCATATAAAACCTATAATTAAAGAGCTCTCAGGCAATCTCATCGCCAATTAATGTTGAGTAAATGTTAATGCTTAACTGATTGACCTTTTTAGTTATTGGATTGGAGCACAAATACAACATGGCTTCTTTTTTTTTTCCACTACTTTGCACCATTACTCATGCTTAATTTATGGTAATATAAGAGGAATAAAAATATTTCTAATTTTCAGAAATGACGCAGCTGCTCTCGAGCAAAGTATAGACCGCTGTGCTAACACTGGCTATCATCAAGCCTCTACCTTGCTATTGTTTGCAATTCATCAATAGTAGAATTGGAACTTTGACCAATCGTGTGCCAGCACTTCCTTTTGGCTCGTGATGAGGGATTTGCAGCAATGATTAAGTGCCAGACTGTGGAACAATCTTTCGGGGGAAAAAAGAATGATGTTGATTGTGTTCAACATTATGAATTGTATTGCTTAATTCTCTTCAATGGTTTAGTGTTCAATGGACAGCTAGTATTTGGTAATAGAACGAAATGCATGAAAGATTAGTGTCTGATTGTCCGAGTGGTCCATTTGTATTTAATATTAAATAATAATATTAAAAGGCATGCTGTTAACCGTAACTCCGCTAAATGGTTCCACCGATTTAGGCCAAGTCGAGTCCCAATGAAATTACAGGGTCTAAGGAATGATCAGTTTGCCCCTCAAGTGTTTGCATCTTCCTGAGTTACGATTCGCTTATTTACGATGCATTACTGAAACGTCTCGTCCGCTCGCGTGTTCTGTAGGGGACCTACAAGAGACTTGAGCGACTTACAAGTAACCTACAGGGAACCTGATGTTTTCAACATCAGCTACTTTGCTTCCAGTTGGAATAAACTTGCAAGAACTGAAACCTCTTAGTTTGGTGGAATCTAAACTCCGTGAGGATTTCTTCCGTAAACTTCCGCTGGGTTTTCCTGTACACGGCCTCGTCAGGTAACGTTCAGCCAACGATGGGAAAGATGAGACGCGCGTTTTGTCGTTTAAAGTCATGGGTTAAGTATCGGCGTACGTTCCGTCTTCGACTCGAGCCTATCCGAGGACGCGTAGTCGCTACGTTATTCTCGTTGCTTTGTCGGCTCGCAATTGCTTCCGAGTAAAATGCCATCTATTAGTGCCCTTGAGTCATCGGTGTGCACTCGGCATATCATCACCGAGTATTTAATTACGAACATCAGCCTCTTACTTCACGTTTGAAAATTCTAATTGCAATGTAAGTGCACCTGCAGTGCATCTGTCCCTTCAACAGACAGTGTTGTCCTTAATGACTGGCTATCAAACTAGAATTTCAGGCTTTCTCGCATGGAGACGAGTATATAACAGTCTTTCGGTAGTGCTTAATTAAACTGTTAGACTGTAGTGTTTTGTGGAAGAGATGAGCTGTGGCAAACCTTAAGCTCTGGAAGGAAGTCGTCATTTTAGAAGCCATGCTGACTTGAATTTCTTTCTTTTTTATTTTATACGTTTATCCACCACCAGTCCTTGGACCAGAGATCGGGTTTCTACGTTGTCTTTACCACTGTGACAGTTCGGCACGTTTGCTCGTGTTCAACTCCGCAGTGTACGTAAATACTATAGGTACTATAGACACAAAGAATACACTACCAGGAAGTATCTGACTGTTTAGTAAGATTTAACTGCCAACCTCCTGGAATGGCAGAACATGTTGGTTTTCCAATCAACACTGTGACTGTGAGGTTCAAGTAGTCCGTTAGCCGCTTTTTTTCTGCTCGGATCTGTTGGAAAAAGTTTCAATAACGGGTTGCGATTGCTCGCTTTCTGATTTTGTCAGTCTGGCAATGGTTCGAATCTCCATTCCCGTTGAGATTGGCAGTTTGTAGTTTTGTTTGTTTGCTTGCTTTGTTAGCTGTTTATCTATCAATATTGGGCTGTGCAAGAAAATTGCTAACCCTGTAGCTCTGGATTCCAGTATGCACTGTTGAAACCTATTAAATCCTGCGCACACTGAGTGCTGGCTAATTTAGTCCAGTAGTCTATCGAGACCCATACAGTCAGTAGCTGTGGGATCTCTACATAAAGGGCAGCTCCTAGGGACGTGCTACCGGGATAACGGCGTTTCAAATCCCCTGCTCTCTGGTATCGGAGACTCCACTGAGCATCATCAGGAGAGCCAGGGAGTTGCTGAGAGATAATGATCTGATATTGGAATGAGGAGGACGAACTCCCTAGTGCACTTGTTAGCTTCCCGCTCTTCCCGCTCGAGCCGAGGCTGCGTACGAGCGCCGGAATGGCCAGGGCAGAGCAATTATTCATAAGCCAGCTCATTGTTGGTCACAATAGCACTAAATTTGCTGCCGCTGAGCAGGTCACGATACTCGTTCTAAGCCGGCCAGCTTGAACTCGTAACCGAATATTTATTTTTACGATGTGTGATAATTTTGTCGGAATTGGACCCGGTTTAAAGCAGGCTTAAGATTAAAATTCATTCAGCAGGAGTTGGCTGTACTGCGTAGTTCTACGATCATGCTAAACTACTAGACTGATACCCTTGGACGAGGGCTTATTGCTTAGACACATGCTTCTTCTGTATTATTTATTTATTTCTTTTTCTTTTTTTCTAGACAAAATAAAACCCACACAAAACAACACATGTCTGCCATATTGAGATCTTATCACGCCTGTGTTTAGCCTCACATATTGATCAGATTCTCCAGGCAGAGATTATCATGGGTCTAGCTCATTAAGAGCTCAAAATTGTTTAGATGGAGAACCACAGGAAAGAAAGAGAAATAGTGATTTTAAATGGGTTGCTTTCAAGTTCTGTGGTCCAGCTGGGTCCAAGGTTTGATCCTGTGCTCCAGTTACTGTCTGTGTGGAGCTTGGTGTGCTCTCCTGCAGTGAAACCCTGTGATGTGATGCTCCAGAAAACTACATATTGATTCTCTTTGATCCTACAAAGTAGTTATTAGTAGTGTAACTCAATGCCACTATATTTGTACTTGAATATGAATGATGGTGGTGGGTTTCCTCACATGAACAGCTGGCTTTAGCACCGTCTGCAACGTTGGATTAATCTCGGGACTTTGACTTGGCCGTTCCAAACCGTTAACGGTTCTTTGGTAGAACGACTTGTGTGCTTCGCGCCATTAATGATGCAAGTCGCCCTGGTCCAGGTGTGGCAAAACAGGCCGAAACAATGACACTACCACCACCATGCTTCACAGATGTGTTCAGGTTCTTATGCTAGAATGCAGTTTTCCTTTCTCCAAGCATAACCCTTCTCATTTAAACCAAAAACGTCTATCTGGGTCTCATCTACCCACAAAACTTTTTTCCATTCGCTTTCTGTCTTCTCCACGTGATCTTTAAGCAAACTGGAGATGGGCAGTAATGTTCTTTTTGGAGAACAGTGACCTATCCCGCCCCCCTTTGCCACCCTGCCATGCACACCATTTGTTGTTCAGTGGTGTTCTGATGGTGGACTCATGAACATTAACATTAGCCAATTTGAGACAGGCCTTTAGTTGCTTAGAGGTTATCATGGGTTCCTTTGTGATCTTGTGGACTATTACATGTCTCCTGGGGAGGCTAACAGTAGTCTTGAGTTTCCACCATTTGTACACAATCTGTCTGACACTGGATTGCTGGAGTCCAAACTCTTTAGAGATGGTTTTGTAACCTTTTCCAGACTGATGAGCATCAAAAACCTTTTCTGATGTCTTCAGAAGTCTTTGGTTCATGCCATCCCATGTGAAGATCAGACTCTGATAGATCCTTGTTCTTTAAATAAAACCTGACTCAAACTTCACCTTCAGATTAACAGCTAATTCTCATACTTTTGCCGCTCACGGATATGTAATATTGGATCATTTTCCTTCATAAATAAATGGCCGAGTATGATATCTTTGTCTCCTTTGCTTAATTGGGTTCTCTTTGTCTACTTTTAGGACTTGTGAGAATCTGATGCTGTTTTAGGTCATATTTATGTAAATCTATAGAAAACTTTCAAGCACCGCTCTACTGTATGCATTTTTACATGGTCTTATTTGATTTAGCAATTGCAGAGTGATGCAGTGGAACACAAAGCCATTAAATTAATTCACTAGTTCATTATAGAAATACTATTAACATTTTTAGCAGTAAAGAATAGTCTCTGTTTCTCGAACGTTGTTTGTGACTTGGTATGTCTCTTTGTTTCCCTGATGCTCTCTGGCCTATTCAATCTCTCGCTCTCCCTCATATTTACTCATTACCCATTCACCTCCTGCCTTTAATCCACCAGCCTTTTATAAATTCTCCTACTTCATATAGCACTTCCGGAAGCATCTGAGAGTCAGGAAGTTTTTAATATGAGCTTGTCTCTGGAGACGCTGTGCAGCAACGACTTTAATGAGTGTTCCGAGGACCTGAGTTCATTATGCCTCGGTTCATTACGACTCTTCCTTTGTCTCTCCATTTTTTTTACCAATAAAATCCAATTCTGGGTTATTATTATTATTATTATTATTATTATTATGTATTGAAAGTTCACTTGGTCAGCATGGTGGTGTTCTGGCTACAGAACTTTCAAGGTGTGTGTGTGTGTGTGCATCAGTAGTGTGTTCCTGACTAAGATAAAGCGTTTGCTCAACATGAATGAATGAATAATTTGTGTATCTAAAATCTATCCATAATGGCTAGTGCCACAAATATAGCAGTATGAGGAGGGATAAAAGGCATGTTAAAATGCAGTGAGACCCAGGAAAGCCCCTGGCCAACAGGGTAAGGAGTGGAATTGCTTATATTTAGACTACTCTCCTCTCTATTTTTCTCTGTTGCTCTTTCTGTCTCTGCTTTTCTATCTGTTTGGCGCTCTCAGCAAACAAGAGTGCCAATCTAGTGAATTAGTGTCAGGACAGGATGCTACAGCGTCTAACCTATCATTTAGCGAGAGAGAGAAAGGGGCACAGGAAAGTGGGAAAGTAAACAAGGTGCCACTATTCGAATACCTTTTAATTTATTTAGTTTTATTTTATTTATTTTTTTATTAAAGAAGCGATGCATTGAATTTGAATACGTTATACTTGTGCACAAATACCCACCAAAAGGAGAATCTTGGAGATTCGGAAAACCTCTTAACTTGTTCCTTTATACTGCTGCTAGCTGAAGATTAGGCCCAGGCCATCTCTTCAGCCGTATATTTAAGCCCGGAAGGGTTTTTATACGTGTACGTACGGGTGGTTTTTAACAGATTTTTAAAAGTCAAACTTGCTCAAAAATCCATGCGATCCTTGATTGCTGATATTCCCCGTATTTGCTCGCCAAGCCTCTTCTGGCTAGCCATTCAGTCGAGGAGCTAATGAGGGAAGTTGTATAAAGGTTGTGGTGTGTTTATGTGCGCGTGCCCTGCTGTTCAGAGCAGCCCAGATGCAGCAGCATACTTTGGAAACGAGAGCAGAGTGCCGGTTTGGCAGGGAGAAAAGGAGCGGCATCTGGACAATCTTCTCTCTAGGGCCCATCATCTGGGCCTAACAAGGCTCAAGAATGCAGACCGTCCAGCAGTGACGGCGTCCCGTGCAGATGGCGGCCGAGAACCTTTTAAAAATAGCAACCGGGGCAGGAAGCGCTAGCTTCTTGTGAGAGCATGAAAGTGTGATGAGCACCGGACTGCCTGAATTAGACCGTGAGAGCAATACAGCTGTCATAATGCAATATCTCTCAAATGCCACGTTCTCAAAAGAGAGTCCTCCGAACCGGCAGATTTAAAAGGAAAAACGAGGCAGGGAGATTTCTTTAAAAAATTATTTATATATTTTTTTTTAAGGTGTGTAGCAAGCCATTAAAGATCTTTTCTCTGACGCCTTCTTCAGCGAGGAGAGCATCTGCATTGCACATCTGTCCCGTTTGCACCGCCACACATATAAAATTAAAATGTGCTGTTCTCCTAATAAAGCTAGTTCCTAGGGGGGAGGGAAAAAAAAGTTATGGCGCCTTCCGTACTCATTAGGCGATTCATCAAAGAGAAATAAAATTTGTTTAATCTCGGTTAAAGTATGGCCTTAAATTTAGAGTGCTGTAAAACAAAAGTGGTTAAAAAGTAATTGGTGTGTTACGGCTTACCTGGGATCCTGCGTCCGTGTGCCAAACCGCATATCGTTATTCGATAATAACATCGCCACGGCTGTAATAGCTTCACGCAATCTGCGCTCTAGCCAGCCACATGGTCTTAGCTTTAAGTAAAAGGTAAGCGTGTTCACTGGAACGGCTGGCACCTGCTTAATGTGTTGCACGGTTTGCCCTTTACAAAACGGGTATTGTACTCCATAGCGTAATACTCCAGCAGGCAGTATTTATTTATTTATTTATTTATTTTTTAAACATTTAACTCTGACATGAGGTTTTTTTTTTTTTTTTTTTGGCAGACAATGCCCATGATATGATTTGTTGTCACAGAGGCACCTTAGCAGCTTCTTCACATGTTGCTCGTGTGAACGAAATGCTTTACAATATCGTGTCGGGAATTCCTTACTGCTCGACATGCGACACCGTCGGTCTATGGAATCCGAAACGAACACCGTAATTGCCGTGTCGCTTTGAGCTGTGCATCATTTTATAGTCAAGAATGACCCTAAAATGCTTGCTGTGAATGAATGCGTTTCAGGAGTGGGTGAGATTTGATGGCCGCCGAATTTGTATTCCAGTACTACCATGCTTTGCATAAATATCCCCCCCCAACACACTTGAACTTTCCCCATTGTCTAGTTTTGTAACTTCAAGCTGAGATGGATGCTTTTGCGCATTAGGGTATACTGTGTATAGTCTGCACGCTCTACATGCTATTTGTTCTGCTAGAACCGCAAATGAGTACAAGATAAATGAGTGTTCTTTTCTGAGCAGGATGGCTTGGTAACTTGTTTCCTGATCAGACAGAATGTCATTTACTGCCTCATTACTCTCGCACCCAGTTCAGCACTTTTTCTACCTAGATCCTCGGATCACTAAACAATGATGAACTGTACAGCTGGTGGTTAAAAATGTTTTTAAAAAAACAACAAAAAAAACAAACGTGAGAAATATTCAGGTATTTCAGATTTTTTTTCCAGTCATGTATGCAGTTATGCAATTCCAGTTTTTAATTTTTATTTTTTAGATTTGCCATAGCTGTATTTATCGTACGGTTTCATTTACGCGTGGACTAGGATGGAAACCTCAACCAAGGCCGCTGAGATCACTATGACGTACGGGGTTTTTCTATTTGCGCTAGTAATATGGGAGTCCCAATAAAATAAGCTGTGTGAAAACCATGTATATCTTTTAGTTTTATAGACGGTCGGCTCTGCACAAGATCTGGCACTAAACTACCTTACATCATCTAAACAGGCTTTTTAATTTACGTGAACGGAGGGTTCACAGTTTATGAAGGATTTTAATCATCCAGGCCATGTTAAGCCCCAATGAACGGATATTAATTATGAACAATTATGGTTGGAGGTGGAAGATTGTTGAGTCGGGTGAATCGTATCCAACTCCACAGTGATGGGCCGCCAGTCACAGGAGAGAAAGATCGTGAAAATGGATGTTGGGGTGATGTGCTTTTATCTTTGCTGAACAGATAAGGCCTTAATCTGTTCCCTAAATGTGTAGGGTACTACTGAATGATTGTAATTGTGTGGAATTTACATCATTACTCAGTTCGATAGTTATTTTGTGAGATGATGGCTGGTGAGGAGATAAGAATTAACATTTTGGTATGGGGTTTTGTTTTTTGGGGAGATTTTAGTAATTAAAACTGTTATATCGGCATGATCGGTGTAGTTAGTCATCTAGCTTATTCCCCATTAGCCCTAGAGATGGCTAATAGTTGCACTAAGCAGTAAAGCTATTTCTGAAATGGTTAACATCCTAATAAAAACACAATCTAATTGTGAACTAGCATTTGTGCATAAAGGTATAAGGGTTCAGTACCATTCTAGCCCAACACTTGTTTTTATGCAATGACCAATTTCACCAAGGCTATTGGTGCTTAAATGTATTCCAGCTCTAAATGCAGTCAAAAGAAATGCCTATAGTGCCCATTTTCTTGTAATTTGGCTCGAATCTTCTGAACACTTTGAGTGATGAGAGAGAGAGAAAGCGTCACTGTGAGCGTGCGTGTACGTACTTGACAGTATTTAGCATTTCATAAGCAGTCAGTAACCTGGTAGCCCTTTTATGGTGAACACGATCGTGGCAACGTAGAAAACGTCAATCCCACAGACGTAAATTATGCCGTGTGCACCCAGTGCGTCTCTTTGGCACTGGACGACCTGTGACCTTTCTGTAGCTAGCACGTAAATTTAGCCATCATCGACACGACAAGCTGAAATATCCTGCTACCTCATTAGCATACGGAAATGATGGTTGCTAGAATGCTTTAAGTGCAATTTGAATGCACTACAACAATTAGAAAAACGGAGCACTATCGTTCATCGCAACTGTTGGCTAACTAATTTGTAGGTGCATGAAAAGTACCCAACCTTTGCTAATTAGTTATACCAGTTTGCCACTTGACCGTCAGAGATCGTTGCTGACGAGGGAAATGAAATATCAGAAGGACCAGGTGTGCAAGAAGGAACTAAACTTGAGAGCTTTGGTCTGTCCAGTTGATTCTCTCTCCTAGGTTGCCGGCTGCTAACACGGTTCGACATAAATAACTTCAAACCAAGCAAAGCCACGTGACCGCTAGTCCCTTCTAAATCATCTGACGAGATTAGATGACGCCGTATTTGACTGCTTGTTTCTCAGACCTCCACAATCTCTACAACTTTAGACGAACTACACCATTGGCACAAAATAATACAATATTTAATGAGGGGGAAAAAGTTGAAACATGAAAGTAAACACGAAGTAGTTTTATTTGGCTTTCATTCTCTGCTTCCTGAGAGTAAAAAGAATGAGGTAAGAGTGGTTGAATAACGAACATAATGTGCCTGTTGGATACGGCCATTATGCTCCTACGTCTTGGAGACCGTCTCCAGTGCAAGTCCGCAGGCTGTAATGCAGCGGTATTGTAATTAAGTTACTGTGAATGAATAAATCACTTGAAATGACTCGTTTAATTAAATAAATAAATTATTATTCACATGAAAAGAAGTATTCAGATATCCATATTTGTGAGAAATCAACCTCCTTTTAATCCAAGGTTGAGGTGCTTCAACACTGCACTTAAATTATAAAGATCCATTGCTTCCTCCTCCAAGGGATGACCATTAGCCAAAGCCCTGCTGAGGGTTAACTTCACTGGTTTAATATTGCACTCATCCTCCCACTAAAATGACAAATAAAGCTTTGAAACGGGCAGGGGAATCCTTCTGAAGCTCCTTTATAGCGCTAATTCCTGCTTTATTGCAAGGCTTAACCCACTCTGGTCCAGGTCATTATCTGGCTTAAATTTCTGCAGCAGTTCTCAGCCTAATCAAATAATGGTTGGAGGAGGTAGAAATAAGGAAGTTGGTAAAACGGGTAGCTGCCCTTTTTGTCTTTTTTTTTTTTTTTGGTTTCTTTGAACTTTTGCTGCCAAAGTGAAAAAAAGATTTGTTTACTGGTTGTGTTTATAACTTGACCGCTATACGGAGAGGGGCACTGTGGCTTAGTGGGTAGCACGTTTGCTTCACACCTTCAGGGTTGGCGGTTCAATCCTTACCTCTGCCCTGTGTGTGTGTGTGTGTGTGTGTGTGTGCGTGTGTGCGCGCGCGCGGAATTTGCATGTTCTCCCCATGCTAAATGGATTTCAGTCCACAGACCTGCATTGTAGGCTGATGATTTCCGATTTGTCCGTAGTGTGCGAGTGGGTGTTTGTGCCCCGCGATAGGTTGGTAACCCGTTCAGGGTGTTCCCCTCATGTCTCGAGTTCCCTGGGATGGGCTCCAGGCTTCCCGTGACCATTTGTCAATCTGGGATGGATCGCAACCCGAAAGGCTGAGGAAGCTCTAGGCATACTCTGTCCAGTGGAGAAATTTTCATGAGTTTGTCTCGACGATACAAAAAGGACAGACTTGATCTGCCCAGATATAAACCGAATCAACAATGCAATAAAAACACAGCAAGGCTTTGCAACAATGGAATTAAAATGCTCTGACTGAAATGTCCCGTTAATCTGTGCTCCTTGTGGGTATATCTTTACTCCTATTTCTATGAATATTTATATATTTATAGAAATATATATTACATTTTTGGTATTCTGTTGGCTATACACTTGGTTGACACTTTTTATTCAGGCCTGCCCACATGCCCACACGTCTTCGGCTCCATGTGCTGGTGTGATGGTTTGGACACGTCATAGCCTTGAGCTCATGATTAACTGTATGAGAAGAGGCAGGTGAGGTCATCCTCCGTTGTGTTACTGCCCCGGGCCAGATACTGTTTCTGCCTACCATGATTTCTACTGTGTTTTTGTTGTTGTTGTTGTTGTGTTTTCCACAGTATTACCAAGAAATAGTTTTCTTTCTCTCTTTTCCTCATGTTATGCTTCATAACAAATTGGTAAATGCAAAAGTTGAGTGTATGAGCAAATTCATAAAATTTTATTGTTGTCAGTGTTTCGTTGTTGTTGTTATTTATTATTATTATTATTATTATTATTATTATTATTATTATTATTATTAATAATAAGCTTTGTTTCAGACAGTGTTATTTTGAAAGACTGCATTTTTTTTTTTCTTCAGGGTTTTTTCCCCCTGCCCAGGTATGGTAAAAATGCAAAGCCATCTGGTACATTTGTCTCAATATAAAATGTGCTGCAAAACTGCTGCACATGGAGTCGTGGGTTCAGATCTCTTTAAGGCTAGCTGTACTTCCTCATGTTCTAGACCAACAGAATAGCTTACTTTGTTTATACTTGGCAAAAAAACAAGCACAAGTGAAGACTCCGCAAAATTGTCACCACTTAACAAGGACCTCCCATGGGTAGCCTGTATAATGTCCAAGCTAGGTAGCCTTCACTGCGTATCCATCAGATTCACCATTCTAAGATTCATTTGTAAACCCGCGTCACTGCGTTGCATGCTCATTCTGTGGACGGACCCGGTCTGATCAGGCCCGTGTTAATAAGCACGTAACGTTGATTCTCTGTCCAAAGTGAATTCTCTAACACTTTGGGTAACGATGTGGTTACTAAGGGTAATGCCCCTTTAGTTTCAAGTTTGGCTTCCAGTTTATGTCCCCTTTGAACCATTTGCCTTTTCGCCACATTTGTCCTGGGAGGTTAGAGGTCGAAGGGTAGTTTTCCCTTCCGAACAAAGAGAACTTCTAAAGATATCTAAATGAATTGATTTATTTTTTTTCTGGCATCTTTAGACTGAATCTTTCGAGTTTGGTCCGTTTTACTCATTTACACCTCTTTTGATATCTTCTAGCCTCGGTTAGATTTTCTGGTTCATTGTCCTACTATATACGTACTTAATACTGCTATATACGTACTTAATACTGCTTATGTGTTCATTAGTGATTTACTTTTGTTCATCATTTTTATAGTTAAATGTTCTCTTTATTTAGTTCCACATGGTTGCTTTTCCTTATTTTTGCTTTATAATCTCCTCAACTTATCTCACTTTGTGGTGAACTGTGGTTAGCTGTTGACTTTTGCACTCTAAAATAAATCCTTATACGATCGTGCTGAGACACAAATCTTCTCAATTTTACAGAACATTCCAGCATGTAATACCGAGTCTTTGTTGCTCACATATACATTACAGCACAGGGAAATTCTTTTCTTCGTATAGACCGGCATGTTTGGAAGTTTGGGGCAGAGTGCGGGGTCAGCCATGATACAGCGCCCCCTGAAGCAGTGGAGGGTTAAGGGTCTTGCTCAAGGGCCCAACAGAGGCAGCTTGGCTGATCCATGTCATTATCATACATTGTTTCGATCCCTGTTGGACCACATCACTATTCAATTCTCGATGGTCAAAAGGTGTCTCGACTATAGCTGTTATAATAAAAGGTACCAACATGTTTGTCCTTGTTCCAACATTAAACGTACCGTTTAAAAAATAATAATAATAATAATAATTATACGTAATCGTTGGAAAATTGCTGTGGTATGTGTGGAATAAAAAACATTGAGGTGTTTTTTATTAATCTGTAATTGGAATAAAATGCAGAAAACCAAATAAAAAGAGTACTGTGCGATATGTAGACCCACAATCATTCAAATAGACACGCTCACTGACATAGATAGGACCAGCAATGCATTGAACGTTAGCATGCAGTTCTTTGTGTGTTCAAGTCTTTGCATAGCTTTCCGTCAATCCGCTCAAGCCTAAACTAAGTCAATGAGAAATTACAGGATTCCGTTACTACTTTGCACTCGCTAACCCCTACCACCCAGTGCTGTTACAAAACCATGAAAAGCATGCAGCAACCATGCATGTCTGCTTAGACCGGTCCTTTTTAAAAAAAAAAAAAAAAAAAAAAAAATTATTTTTTTTTTACCCACACTTCAAAAAGCAGCGTTTCCTTTTTGGCGATAATGAATGATTTCTGCTGTCGTCTGTGGAGCTCGCCAGAATAAGAAGAATGACATTAACACCTCCGATTTTGATTTGCATTTGGCAATAATTTTATTGCGCTGTTGCTCCGTGTCGGGATTGTAATAACGTTGTCACACTGTGAGGCAGATGAATACGACTCGGCCGTGTAATAAAACTCGCAGGACTGCTGAATTTTAAATGATAAGCAGGGTTTTTATCTCGCGTTCCTCGAGGAGTCTATGACTGTAACCGTGGACAACTTTTTTTTACTTTGTTGGGCTCGTTAGTGAATAGTAGCAGCAGTAACACAACCCAGATAGGACTGTTTCTCAGTGTGAGATCAAGTACGTCATTACGAGATGGTCAACACTATGGTCGAACCATACATTCCCTAGCGTTTTCTTAATGTCGCTTAAAAGAAGTTATACGTCCGAAACGTTCCGAGAGAGTTTAAAGTCGTTTTGTATCAGTTTGAACAATGTATTATCCGATACGACGCGTTTACGTATATTTAGTAGAAACGATCTTGCTAACGATAGGACCATACAAAAAGTGGTGGAGTATTAAACAGTTTTTAAGCTGCCAAGATGAACGATAACCTTTAAAACTGTGATTACAAGTTCAGTGAGTCACGGAGGTGCAGACTGGTCTAGGGCACATTTTCGGTTAGGCACTGATTTACTAAAATCTCAAATAAACAGACTTCTTGTTTTTATTGTTCTGGAGGCTGGAAAAGGGAAGCCGTTCTCTCTTAATGCAGAGATCGTTTCTATCTCTACAGCGGGCAAATCTGAAGTTTATGATGGCGAGGACACTAGCATGCATGCCACACCAGTCACAAGGCACAGGATTTTCTCTTGAGAAAATGACACAGAACAACAACAAAAAAAAGTTGTTCTCTCACGATCACGAGCAACCAGCTTTTGTTATGTCGATCACGAGGAGGGAGAAAAAAAAAAAGCTCATGGCCTCTTAGGGCTTCCGTAGAAAGCCCTGCCCTTTTTATTTATTTTTTATTTTTTTGTGTCGCTACAGCTACATTTTTAGGTTTAAAACATGCTGTAAAATCACAATGACCGAACGCAAATAGCGTGTGCACGTTGCACGACACGATTTCCCCACCATGTTTCACGTACAACTGATGAGTTTCCAGCTGGACGCTTCTTGTAGAATGGACAAAATCCGTTTGACACTTGTTCCTTCATATCATGAAAATGTCTGTGTAGACCTTTTGCGTGCGTGTGTGTGTAAGCCTGCTCCTCAGTGAGCCCAGCAGCTCAGGATATGAAAAAGTTGATAGCATCACTCCATTATTAGTTTGTTTGATGTATTCCCTGCTTTCCAAGTATATTCAATAGAGCGGATAAAGAGAACATTGAAATGAGCTTCTAGACACCGTTTACTTTGTGTACGCGTTTCTCCAACCTTTTACTTACGCTTTGCACCGTTTTTGTTTGTGCCGTTATTACGTTTATTTTGGTTCCTAGGCCGACGCAATACAAAAACGTCGGACGAGATTTAAGCAACCGAACGGAGCGCGTCTTTCTCACTTTTCTGCCTGCTGACAGGACCGTCGGAGCTTGATCGACATTGTCAAGCTAATTCGATGACAAGTGAGTAAAGATCAAAGCGGGGGGCGGGCGGTCTAATTAGAGCGGGCTGCAATGAGCTGTTGACATTTAGGGTGGGTGTAATGAGTTTCGGGGTCAGGTTCATACCGGTACAAGCATAATTACAGTGTGTGTGTGTGTGAGAGAGAGAGAGAGAGGGCGCGAGAGCAAAAAAGAGGACGAATAGACACGGCCCTTCTTAAATCATTGGTTCCTAATGCGGTTTACGTTCTGGCACGTACCATCTCTCTACGTCGACAGATACCAGCATGCTATGAGTGACCTAAACGTGTTCTACTGTGCCCCGTATGTTTCAGGTTTATGTAAATGTAAAAAGTTTAGGATGGTAAAGAATGTTAAACAGATGAGGGCTGGGTAATCCTGTTACGTGCTACACCTCCGGGTTAAAATATCGGTGTGCTGATATGAACCGGTGGCGTTTTGCCGATCGCCTACGTGGGAGAAATCAATTGAAGCGCTTCATTAAGTTGGTCTCCGGTATTCCACCACGCTCCATAATCACCCCGCTAATAAGGTGAATATTGGAATTTATAAAACCTAAGCTTACCCTGATGGAATTCATTAAGCCACCGTCTAAATAATGGCCGCGTGTCTGATTAGAGCAATGGTTCCCATTCCTTATCCGCGAGTACCCTTACGGTGCACGTCTGAGTGTTTGCTCGAACGCCCCCACATCGACTCGTGCAAATGGTACAGAAGCCGGGAGACCCCATTAAAAAGTTTTTCGTTTTTCTTCCCCCTTTGTTTAAAGATAAACAATTTAAGGGGGTCGATGTCCATTTTGAACACGACAAGAATAACGTTCAAAATGCGCGCGGTAGCCATCTTGCAATTACACCCTGGGTGGCGATAGCAGTGCCCTCGCTTACCAGTTTAATCCAAATGCTCTGTAGTGAAACGTTATAAACTACATCTAGTTAATCTAAGCTGTTGGCTGCATGTTTATCATTAACTCGTATGCACGGTCTCTGTCGCTACTGTATATCCGTACCTTTTCGGTTCATCTGCTGTTCTGGTTTGGTTTCACGATGTGCGGAGATGCAGAATAAAAAAGTTGAACATATCTTTTGGTAAGTGAACATGGAAGCAACGGAAATTGGACTGAGCACGGAGAACGAAGCCATGGAATAATCTAGTCGAGTCACCTTTATTTATATAACGCGCTTTTAAAAGACGAGCGTCGGCCGAAGTGCCTGGATCTAACCGCCAGGATAAAAGATGAGTAAAACGAGAGGGGGGAAGAAATCTAATAAAAGAACGAACAGTAAATCGAAGGAGAAATAAAAACGTTGAAAGACAAAGCCACAGATAAATGACGAGACAAAACAAAAGACCTCATACCATAGATCTTGGACATATAAATGCCTGGGAAAGTAAATATGTTTTTAGATTGGATTTTAAAATGTCTCTCTGTGGAACATCTTTGTTTTTCATAAAGGCATCCCGTACTAGCTCAGAGCTGCGCTAGGAAAGCCCCGGCCACCTTCGAACTACGTCCGAGTCCCAGGAACGGATAAAAGTAGTGGAAAATCAACCGGCTGGAGTTGAGGGTGATGACCCGGCTGTGAAGTCCTTCTTGCAGGTTTTCGGACATCGATGTGTTCCGGTCATGGTTCTCCCTGGGAGAGCCCGACCACCCTTTGCGACAGGATGCTCTAGCCGATTGTTACGCGTCTTTTGATCCTTCCGAGTTCCTGTCACAGTCTCTACTTGTGGGCCTTAAGATGTTCAGCAAGACTGACGTTTCCACTGCTGCATTCAATACCTCTTGGAACCATAGACTGCAGAAGTCTCTTGTCCCTACCTACAACTTGAGGTGTAATGTGGACAATTCGGAAGTAATGTAAATTATTCATGCATGGTCAGCCTCACGAAGTCTTAATCCGTGTGCGATGACGCCAAGGAAAACCGTTTTCCTCTCGGTTCTCCAGTTTCCTCCTTCACAAACCCTTCCAGGATGGGTCTTGGATCTACAGCAACAACAACAATAATATGGGTGAAATTTATTTTTGTTCAATAATACACAGTGGCCCGAGCAAAGCATAAATAAGAGATTTGCGACCCTTGTTTTCACGTTCCTTTCTGCCGACCTTTTTACTCGTTTTGTCTGGGATTTATTTTTGTCCGGTAGCTAATGCAGTTCACTAACTGATGTTTTCCAAAGTGGCGCTGAATGATGTGTGCTAATGGATGTCTAGACAATGGCCTTTCCCTTTATGTACAAGTGTGTGTGTGTGTGTGTGTGTGTGTGTGTATATAAAAAAATTTAAAAAAACAAACACCTCAAATGTTCCTATATGTATCCAGAACACCTGTGGATGTAATTGGACGATATAATATCTGAAGCCTTGTTTACAACTGCGGTATTCCAAAACAGCTAATACATATAAACATGAGATTTAAAATGAACTGTTCCGATTTTGACGTGCCTTTAACTAGCTAATAGGGCGCACTTCCGTGACGGTTTAAAAATACGTCTAACTCGGCTTCGGTGTAATTTATTCCCCTTCAATTCTGTCGTCTACTTTCCTCTGATCTTCCTCGGAAATTTGGCATCCTAAAGCCTTTAGAGGATGCAAGGCGAGATTTGAAGACGAAACACCAGCCATGATCAAGTCCATGATCATTTGTGTTCTATATTGCAGACATCTTCGCATGTCTGTCGATGTCAAGGCCGAGTCCTCAGATCCCTGCATGATTTCTTTATTCTTCACAGGTCTCGGTCTGCCTCTGTGTCTGTGTGTGTTTGCTCTTGGATGGTTCTCAATTTTTCCTCCCATTGCTGGTCTTGGCCAGATCAAATTGACCCCGGACATGACCGGAGGTTTCAAACACCGCAGACAAAAAAAAAAAAAATCCATAATTACACTCCAAGAGTATGTGGTGTAACTCCCACCCAGCAATAATTCTGACAAATCTGTCTAATATGTGAGATTTACCTCTGCTCGGTCACTTTGAAATGAAAGTGTCGCGTCTGATTGACCACAGGGCCGCGCGAGGGCTAATGAACCGAAAATAGTCGCATCGGTTTATTCTACGCTTCCCTTCGTGACGATGACCCTTGCGCTACAGAGTGTACACGTTAGCACGAGGTCTTAACCTGTGGCTGAGACAGGAAGGCAGTCGGAGAGGAGCCGAACCAACAGAAATGGCAAATTTCAAAGAGTCTCTGAGGCCCAGATAAAATGGAGATGACGTGAAGCGTCTATGTGTGGGCCTTTTATTCATCATCGATAGGTTCTTCTTTCTTTATATATATATATATATATATATATATATATATATATATATATATATATATATATATATATATATATATATATATATATATATATACACATATACACACACACACACGTTCTGTCTAGATGCGAGTCTTTTGTTTGAGATCTATGCCAGTGGGTAGTGACACATCCGCTTTTATGCGAACTCAAAAGAGCACTTCCCACAAGGAAAAGGCGTCTTCCGACAATCTTTACCATCTCTTTGACCGTTCCTGCTTTCTTCTATTCCATGCTCCTGACTCCCTTTCAGGGAGTGTGTGAGATCTGTTTTATTACTTTTCTAGCCGTGCCATTTGGGGTGCTGAAAAGGAAAGGAGATGCTATCTGCCTTTCAGCAGGGAGATCTGCACTTCAACCCGTACCATAATATCTGTCTTTATATAGTCGACGGAGCGTTCACGCTAACGGTCTGAGCACATCCGGCGTTGACGTGCTTAGTCACGTATACGTCGGTCGCGCGTCGGGTTTTTCCTCACGTATGTCGGTAATGCACAAGCATCACTGGTAATGAACGTACACTTTTCACCACAATTTCCTTATTTGCTCTTAAATGATCAACCAGCACCAGGATGATCGCTGGCACGTTCCATTGCATCCTGAGAACACAAATTGAAGGAGTGGAAGAATGGTGCTCCGTCCCAGAGTTTTTCCGAAAGGTAGCTCTGAACGCTTAATGCTTTTCAGGGCTTTCTTCTCAAAGAACCTTTCTGAATGACTGGATATTATTTTCAGCCCAGGGCGATTCGTTCTCGGTCTGGTTCGCGGCCATCCGAATGTTTTGCGGCGGCTCGCTGAACCGTTTCTGACCGAGGGAGACGTGCGACGTGAAAATCGTCCCTGTGATTTGTCATCGGCATCACTGCACCGCTGACTGGGAACGACACACACGCTCGTCCCATCGCAATTGTGTTAATGTAGCGATCATTATGGATAAATGTCCTCGGTTCTGTAAGCGCCGCAATTACGGGAAACATCTGTGAACGGCTGCTTCGTGCTGAATGATGCAGGCGATTCGATGCGAATCAAATACTTGTTGATTATTTATTCCCCGTAGTACTTTCTTTTATTAGTATCCTGGGAATGAGTAAAATGTCGGTATACAATTAATTATGGAAGACTGAATTGGGGGGAAGAGTCTGATGGTAGTCTGAGTATTAGGGGTGTAATGCAACGCTACCGTCTGTATGAGGTTCTTTAAATATCTGTATATGGATTTAAATCTGAAGTGGGTGTGGCCTAAACTGGCTTTTTTTTTTTTCTTTCTGTTCTACATTTAAATATAAACCCTATACAGACTACACCTGCAGAAACACTGACAGTTCCTCAACCTCATCTACATCACTCGAGGTCCTAGTTGGCGATGTTTTCGTAACGAATTTATGACATTTTCTTATAAAGTCAACAAACCAGTAGCCTAATTTAAACTAATTCTGAAAGCATGAACACCCGAAATGTCTCTCTCTGCTCCTCAAGCTAGATATCGGACTGCTCGACGTGTTGTCTCGAGTTAGAGCATGACGCGACGTTATCGTTGCATCTTGCACGCCTCCGGTCTCGGCAAGATGCCCTGTGGACCTTCCTGACAACTTGAAGGAAAAGTGTGGAGTTCTCGGTGTCGAGTTTTGAATAATGTGTTTTGTATTCGGTTACATCCATCATGAGTAAAATGATGATGGGTGGCTTTTTCCATCGTGGCATATGGTGGAGTTTTGACCGTGATGGCCAGAGGTCAGGCTCCGAACTGATAAGCTGATGTCCCCTGGTAGGTCTGTGGGAAGGAAAATGGAGAGCGAGCGTAGGTTAAGCACGCTGCGTACATTTGAGCAGTTTTCAGCTGGGATCTTCGTTCCCTTTGCTGTTGGTTCAAAGTCTGTTTATTCCTCCCTGCAGAGACCGGCAATGGAGGAGCCTTGACACAGTTATTGTTGGCTAGCCGTGGAACCCTGACTCTAACTCTGCTTTGGTTTGTGTGTTTGTTTATATGACTGTCTGGCCTCAGTCAGTGACTCGTATAAGAGAGGCTCAGCATCTTAGCGCGTGCATGTGGATATTACTCACTTGATTGTAAGTGAAGAATCCTTTCATATTTGCTAAACCTGTCTGTAGGCCTAATTTCTACTTTTAGCTTTAGGCTAATAAGCCTTAGCGTGTGATAAGCATGCTGTTTGCTCTAGTACTTGATACTGGTACTGTGTGCATGTACAATAATTGAAATAAACTATTAAAGTGATTCCACTTTGTTCCTCTGTACCTCCTTTCGGTGTAGCCCTGAGCCATTCTTTCGTCCTCTTTCCGTATGTTAATGCTTAAAGAGGCTGCTGTTGTGGAGGGGCCTAAGGGAACTCTAAACAACCCATAGATTACACTGCTCTTCTTCAGCCTTCGACAGCACTTATCTATACAACGCTCGGTTTCATTTCAGAGCCTGACATTTTGTTTTTCCTCTTACCCTTCTGGTTTCTAGTTCTCTTGTGAAGACGTCAGTCGTGTCGGATACTCGTGCTGATACTCGAAGTAAAACTCTCGCTGCTAGCTCTCTCTCTCTCTCTCTCTCTCTCTCTCTCTCTCTCTCTCTCTCTCTCTTATATATATATATATATATATATATATATATATATATATATTTATATATATTTCTAATGGAAATGTTTGAAATGTTTTTCTCTAAATTGCCTCTATGGCACGACTTTGTATAATTTTTTTTTTTTTTAATACAAGAGAGATTTTTATATTTTTTTTAACTTGCTGTGTTATCTGAAATGTAGCAGCTTGAACGATGTTAAGCTCTGGCCACTCGGGTCATGTCATTTACATCACTGAAATGCTCGTTTCCTGATGTTTTCCTTTATATACCTTATAAGCCTAACTAACTATCCGTCTTGGGAATACTTGATGTATTATTAACGAAAAACACTCGTTCCGATGCAGCTACAGTTAGGAGCCACAATGATTTGGTCTACGTATGTTGCTGATTATGATGATCATGTAGAATTGTTCTATAACGTGAAGGTCAGAACCTAGGAACCGGGGAGGGGGGGGATCTAACCTTCAGCTGAGAATAACTCCACTTCCCTTCAACCGGTTATTGATTTGTTGACACCGCAATGGTTTTGCTGTAATGGAATCTGCATGGTATGAGTGTTTGAGACATCAGTTGAGCAAGAAGTGCTTCTTTTCTTGTACTTCTGGTTTTCATGCTAGATATTTACTTCTTGATAATCACCTGTGCTACTTCAAATTCCAACACGTTACGTTATCTGTCCGAGTTATACTCCAACCTAACGGTGAAACCATATTTTATTTCCGTTGACCGAGAGTTGAGACGTTGACGGGGGTTGGTTATAATAAGCTCAAAGACCGAGACGAGTTTCCTCGGGTGCTTTTGACTAACAAATCTGCCAAAGGGAGTTTAGGCCGTCATTGTGGGACCGTACGGTAAATTGTCTTGCAATTCCCATACATTCACACCCGTGCTACTTTCAGAGAAGGAAGGTAGCAGCTGCGTTTTGAGGCGTTGGGAACCGGAGTCGAAGAAACGGCGTGAAACTCGTATGATTTCTCAGATAGGTTTGGGACCACACCATGTAAATTGCTCGGCTCCTGCGGATGCGAGCCAATTTCACACGTTCTGCGTAGCTCGAGGTCCGTCGAGACCTTTCAGGGAGCCTTTCATGAAGCGGGGTGCTTCATGATTGCGTTTTGGGTTATAATCGGAGCATTGAATATAGATCTCCTTAGAAAGTTAGCTTCCAAAAACTTGTTTTACCCATACCATTTGGGGATATTATTGGAAGTTGGGCTGGTTTTTTTTTTTTTTTTAAAACAAAGAAAAAATGTACTTTGCAAGCATTTTTAACAACGAGTGGTGGCCGGTTTTGCAAGTCATTTCATTCACCTCCCAAATCTAAATGTGAATCGGCAGCATGTATGTAGGAACTGCAGACACGTCCTCCTCCCTATACAATGAAGCACACCATTTAGCTTCATTAGTTGCTAAAATATGTCTAAACCAGAAGGCTTGCATAGAGCAGGGTTTGTCAACTGGTGGTCCTCGGTCTGGATGTGAATCCAGCAAAGTTCTTGAGAAATACTGTAGCATAGCCAATAAAAAAAGTAATTGGCAAAAACGGTGTTTAAAGATGAATGGACAGAAGTACGAGTCTTTAGCGCAAGTGAAGAGTGGTAACACGAGGCGCCACTATGAAACGATACATTAACATCGACCTGTAGCCATAAACTTATCGTTAGCAGTTAAGCGTTAAAAGGTGACCCGTTGTCGCCGTTCCGTTCTGTTGGTTGCTTATCCGAACCATTTATAAGCACGGGATTTTATGCAACTGGATTTTTACACATTTGAATTGAATGATATTTAGAGCATAACCTAGAGCTGGCTGACATGAAACCAGCACTCAGCTGTTTTTGTATAGATAGAATACAGGTGAAATAAATGTTCTTGATGGTTTATTAGTCCAGGTTTTAGTTTTGTCTTGAAAAGTAATTGTTCCAAATAAGCATGCGCTTTGTGTCTGACAAGTGAACTCGTCTATGCCAAAAAAAACAAACTAAAAATGCTAAAAAATCATTTAATGTGTGAGTATTTGATGTCTGAAATAAGACGTACTACTACTGCTAATAATAATGATGATGATGATGATAATTCCCTCCCCCTCGACCCCGGTCACTGATCTGTCAGCAGCACGTCAACGTCAATATTCGTGTGATTTGTCCTAATAATTAGGGTGACGATGCGTGTCTCGTGCAAAAGAATATGGACAGATTTCTTAAAAGAGAAGCTCCAGATGCTTCCGGACCATCAACTTCATCCTCGTGTAGCTAACGCTGTCCAGCACTAGTGTTCGTGTAGGGTGCCACAAAGGTTGGGTAAGCTGATCTAGGCAGTTACACATGCACCAGATCACCCATATCTTTCATTCTGCCCATACCAATGAGCTGTTTTTTGCTTGCAGGTCATGGCTATCAGATGTTTCTTAATACACAGGGGAATCTGGTCTTGCTAGTTCCTATGTCTGAATGGAGAAAAGTCATGGTTATACTACTTGTAATTCGGTGCAAGCACAACATCTATTAGGATGGATTGATCTCTTGGGAGACAGACAGTGTATGAAAGGTCAAAGGAGAGCAAAATTATGCAAAACTGTTGTGCACTGGAACTCTTGAATGTTGAGGAAACACTCAACAAGATTAAAAAAAAACAAGAGGTAAAAGGGAGAGGACAAAAGATGAAGAATAAGATGAGAAGCCTGACATGGCAATCTCAGCCTGCTGCTCTTCTGTTGACTTAACAAGTGCAACTGGACACATGGTGCAATTGGATTATGACAAACTGATCCATTTAAATTTTGGAGTTGGAAATATGGCTGATTTTTTGTTTTTGTTTTTACATACTGCTCTCCATTGGTGCCACATAAAGCTCCTTTTATTTACTGCAATTGCTCACACCACATGCAGTGATGAGTCCAGCAAGCTTCCATCTCATCTCATCTCCTGAGGACAGAGAAACCTAGTCTAAGACTCACAGAACCCAACAAATTAGCTGCATGCTTGTCTTAGAGCTGGGCACCCCCAGTTCCTCCTCATCTACCAGGGTGGGACATCCTTGGTGTAGGCAGGGTGTCATTGGTGCAGGTCTTTTTGAAGTGCTAAAGAGGCCCTGATGCAGGTTTCAAGTTGGTCAAGAGGGGTCTGGAACTTCCATTCTCCCTTTCCCTCCTGTCATCATCTCCCTGTAAAAATCTTGGCTTGGCACGGGTTCTGGAGACTGTAGCTCAACCCACCCGAAGATTTTCTATGCGAGGCTCCCTTCTGGGTCCATAAGTCCCACCATGTTCTCTAAACCCGATGCCCCTGAATCACCAGGTTTATTGACCCACTACCGAGTTTTACTGGTAAGCCAGAATACCATGAGCCAAAATCGCGCTCTCTCTCTCATATCAGTCTGAGGGTGATCTAACGCATCCTGTTGTTTTCCCATGGGGTCATACTTTTGCATACACTTTGAGTCACTGTGTTCTTGAGGGGCAACGTTTTCCGTAACTTGCTAGTGAATGAGGTAGGACACGGACGGGTGTACTCGCTGAGCCCTTTATTTGGACAAATCCAAGAATCGTTCTCTTTATCCATAGAGGTGGTCAACAAACACGTAGGTAACATCAAACAAGGACAATCCAGATACCATTACGATGAAGATTCGACACAAGTCGAAAGACCAGAATACGAAGAAAAGAATATAAGGCTCAGAACCGCACTATGCAAACGACAAGACTTCTTGACTGTCAAGACGCGTCGGGGTATAAATGGGCAGAAAAATCAAGGGTTTAACACAGAACAGGTGAACACAACAGGGCAACCGACCGATAACAGGCCAGGCTTGGAGACGGGAATAAACCACCAACAGAAGCACATAGATAAACCACAAACGAACGCAAGCAGTGCTGGGAATCGTGCAGAAGACCGAGAGGGAATTTGTCGCGCGTTTATGACTTATTGTTGAATAAAATAAAAGGTGCAGCCTTTAGTGTTTTTGTGGACTCATTCCAACCTATATAGCCATGTAAGAAGTGAAGAAATGGCCTGCAGTATTTCAAAAAGCAACCGTAATGGTGATTTAGCTTTATTCGTACTGGATGAGTAATTACTGCTAAGTTTATTGCACTGTGAAAACACGTCCTGACCCGAGCATGCAACAAATGAGCAGAAACGGGAGCTTCGCAGTAAGGATATAATTTGCAGTCTGGATGGGTGCTGCAAGGAATTAGTAATGAGAGAACGCTGGATACGGATGAGAAACAACAGGGGACAAGCACAAAACGGGGGAATAATAATCGTTGCCTCTGTGGCAATTATAATCAGCGCATGTGGGTAATAAGCATCTTTATTATTGTTATTGCTGTGCTAATGTTTGGGGATTTCAGAGACAGGTGGTGGCAGTTACTTCATCACTGAGGGCAATAAACAAATTGTTTATTGTGCTTTTTTGGGTATAATACTAAAGACCAGTTGAAAATCAGTTGAGGGTTCGAGAAAATTTCATATCACGATTTATTGTGACCAAAACAGTATTATCACGGTGTTGTTCGAATGTGCTGAAAATGTACAGAAAGTACTGAAACGCACAGTGAAATGATTGAAACGGGTTTTATGTTGGACTCTAAAGTGAGTGATTGGTTGTCGCTAGGCTTGCTGCGATAGTCGGTGTTCCCGGCGTTACACGGCGTTTGGCCGCGCACCGATTACATCACATCCCCACTGCGGTACCGCCCCTACTGTCGTTTAGATTTTTGTTTGTTTGTTTGTTTAAGGTAATAAAAATTGTTCGGTTCCGTTAGAGAACATGGCGGAAGGCGGTGACGGCGCTCGGGAGAATTTCCAACCTTCCAAAAGGTCTTGTGACCTGCAAGTCTCCAAACGCTATCGGGCTTTAAATTGCGATACGTTTTGTGTACGAGTCCGTACGGTATGAAAACCTCAAGCCGAGACCTACATGAACAGTTTCGACTGGTTTTATGACCGCATGTCATTCTCTTCAAGCGCTATTGAAACGTGTTTAACGATGTCGTACCTAACCGTAGAGACGGGCCCGTAATTTGCGAATGTCTAACGGTGGTCAAGCCAACTTTATGCGCCCTTTTCCCGACTCACTTTTAAATCGCATATCACTTTAGCTTTCGAATTAGCGGCAATTCGAGGGTGGCTTATTACTTTAATGGTGGGTTCATCATTATTCTTAAGGGAAAAACACAACAGAACAGTACAATGACCAACTCGCTTATATTTAACCAAATCTTCTGCCATCATCTAGTCAGTCAGCTCGCCTCGCTCTTTCCGTCACGTGCACGGTTTTAATGATAATTAAACATGACCTGGTAATACTAACCGTTTGGGGAATTTTAGCATGAAACCGATAACTTTCATCCCTACTGAGGATCAGTTGAAATCTTAATGGAGTAGGGGCCATTATGCTCCAATTATTAAATACAGTAAAAATTAAGTAAAATATTTCTTTTGCTATAAAATGATATGATTGAATATGGGTTTTGCTTTTAGGCTTGGTGTTATGTTCATCATTGAGTTGAAAGTGAATATAACAAAAAAAAATTTAGATGGATGCGTTTGTTATGTGCGTCAAATAATGTTAATGTCTGTATATTGGAACTGCTCCAATGGAAAATATTTCCAGGATAAGTATTGCAAAACTTGCATAAAGTAGGGTAATGGGTAAATGGGCCTGGGTAAAACGGCATGGGTGACAATAGTGTTAATGTTTATATAGTTTAATATAAAGTAGTACAGTCCCCTCCGGAACTATTAGAACGGCAAGGTCAATACATTGGTTTGCTATACATCAAAGACGTTTGGTGTTGAGATCAAACGTTGGACATGAGGTGAGAGTTTTACGATTTCAGCTTTTATGTCCTGGTATTTATATCTAGATGTGTTTTTAAACAATATAAAACATTGAACCTTTTTGTATCAGACCACCCAATTTTTAGGCAAGCAGAAGTAAATAACAGTTCATATTTGGTTGCAGCAGCTTCTTTTCGTTGTTGTTGTTCTCCCTTCAGTCTTGTCTTCAGGAGCTGAAATGCTGCTCGATTGGGTTAAGGTCTGGTCTAAAACCTTCCACTTTTTCCACCTGATGAAGTCCCATTGGGTTGACTGTGTGTTTTGGCTGCATGATGAAGTTCCTCCTGCTTAATTTGGTTACATTTCTCTGTAAATTGGTAAACGTCTGAATTAATTCCGCTGCTACCATCATGAGTTAAATTATCAATAAAATTTAGTGAGCCTGTTCCAGAAGCGGACAATCAAGCCCAAGCCATGACACAACCTCCACGATGTTTCACAGATGAGCTTTGCCTTTCCGTTATTTTGGAAGAGGTTGATCTTGGTTCCAGAATTTATGTGGCTCATCTCTATTTCTTTGTGAATTTCAATCTGCCTTTCCAGATCTTACTTCTCATGAGTGGTTTGTATCTTGTGGTATGGCCTCTATATTTCTGCCTTCGAACTTGTCTTCTGAAGGTGGATTGTAATAACTTCATCCCTGCCCTGTAGAGGTTGTTGTCACTGGCTGTTGGTTTCTTCACAGCTCTCACAATCGCATCTCGTCGTTGTTGTTTTACTTGGCCGACCAATTTGGTGTCTGTTGCTCAATACACCAGTGTTCTTTTGCAGGACATTCCAAATAATTGTGTTGGATGTGCCCCATTGCCTCTGATTTAGATCCCCCCCCCCCCCTTTGTCTGCTTGAAATGGCTTGCTTTTCTCCCATAGACAGCTCTCTCGTTTTCGTGTTGGCTTGTCCTTTTTAACAGCAAATGTAGTCTTCACAGGTTGAAAAACTAAAATCAAGAGCTGTTCAGGGCTGTCTATTGTTTAAGTAGTCAATCTAACAGGACACTCCTGGTTGACAATGTTCCAGTATTTTTGCTCGCCCACAAATTGGGTGGCCTGATGCAGAATGTGCTATTTTCTATGTTGTTTAACATATCAACATGTATGTCAACAAAAGCTGAAATTTTAAACTCCCTTCTCATCTCCATCTTTTGATCTCAAAGGCAAATGTCCTCAGTCTACAGCAAAAACAATAAATAATTGGCTTTGCCATTCCAATAGTTTTGGAACTAGTTTTTTGTAGAGTATTATTAAAGTCTCTCTCTCACTCACACACAGTCCTTGCCTTTTAACGATCTCTTCTGGATTGCATTCCTTTTATTCTTTACCCGATTTCCATTGTTTTTGAATGTAATCTATTCTGTAGTAAGCCGTCTGCTTTGGTAAAAATTCTGCATACAAACAGATGTTATGTGGTTAGAGCAGAGCATGTCCTGAACGACCAAAACAGCGGAAATTGTGTCATTGGGTAATTACTCTCAGCCTTCACTGTAGGTGTGAGGAGCGCGATGGTGAGAGATGAGCAGACGTGTGTGGGTAGGGAATACCACGCTGGGACAAGAGCTTGTGGCATCCAATCAGGAGAAAGTGAGCACCCGTATCATCCTGTTGTCCACCCACCTTTTGCTCTTATAGGACTATCGAGCAACACGATGCCATCACTTCTGATTGGAACGATGGAGGACACCTCCGAGAGAAAGCAATCAGGCTTGCGTCTTGCTATCTTTTTTTTTATCCTTCTTCTATTCAGCTGATGGTTTTTGGAGCCAGTTTGACTTCTGAGCTCTTCATAGAGAATCAAATGTCAACTGCAAGTCCCTGTAGAGACTCGGTGCCACTCATATATGATCAAAAGTTGATGTTGAGACATCAAGGTCCATGTCAGTGTGTGTGTGTGTGTGTGTAGGGTGTAGGAGCCAAAATATGGGATTATAAGTGGAGGAAAAACACTATTGGGAACTAACTGGAATTTGTACAATGGGGGGGGGGCACACATCATAATTTTGTACGCCGAAAAAATAATCACGCCTTAAAAGAGGGAACATAAGGTAAGGAATGGTCGTGATGTCTTTCGAGAATGGAAAATTAAGAAGCACAGACAAAATTAAGAATGGCAGCCAATAAAAAAAAAAAAAGAGCCAGACTGCTTTCTTATTGTTGGTGCACTAATGTTCTCACCTCGGCCAAGTGCGACGTCGATTCGCGATTATTCAGCTTTTTTTTTTTTTTTAAGTTTTCTCGGGAGCAAATTCAAAAATCTGGTTTCCTGTAGCATTGAGATGAATAGAAGAAAGTGAATATTAAACTAAAATGAATGAGCGCGTTTGCTGTCAACAGGGAAAAATTCCCAAAACGTCTCCCCATATTTTTCGTGATTCGCCTTTTGTACCTTTTGCTGAATGATTCATTACAGACTTTTTTTTTCCCCAATGCCACTACAACCATCAGGCGAGGTACACTTCCATTCTGCTTACTAGACCCTCATTAAATCTTAAATTCACCCCAAACATGTCTTTCCTTAGTTTCTTCAAATCATCAATTTCTGTCTGAAGTTTCCCTCCCTTTTTTGCTTGCTTCTTTTGTTCATTCCTTAGTTCGTTAATTCCCTTCTTTCTTCCTTCCTTATTTGTTCATTCATTTCCTTCTTTCATTCATTAAATTTTTTCCATCCTTCCTTTTTTTTCATCTTCGTCCTTCAGTCATTTCATTCAATCATTTCCCTCATTTCCTTCCATTAATGTTCCTTCATTCATTTCCTTTCATCATTCTCCCGCGTTACATCGCAAATTCACTCTAAACCCATCTTTCCCTTCTTGCTTCCATGCTTTCTTCCTTCAGTCATTTCCTTCTTTCAATAGCTTCCTCCCTTTCTTGCTGATTTCCTTCATTCTTTCATTTGTTCATGAATTCCCTTCATTCATTCATTTATTAATTTTCATCCTTACATCTTTCTTTCCTTCCTTCCTTCATTCCTTTTTATTTAATCATTTCCCTCTTTCTTTCCATCCAGCCATCCATCATTCCTTCCCAATTCAGTTCCTTCCTTGCTTTCTTTCTTTATTCATTCATTTCCATCCAACCTCCTTCCCTTCAACCTTCTTTCAACCCTTCCTTCCATCCTACCACTCAGTCCATCACGCCTCGCAATTAGACATTAAGGTTCACATGTGAGGCCTCAATATTTAACTACATTACATAAATACAAGTATTTAAGACATTTGTTTGTTTTTTTGTTTTTTTTTTAAACCGACACATTTTGGTGGAAGTAACAAATCAAAGCATTTTCGGAAACACGAAAGCAGTGACCAAGAGCGTTCAGTAACTTTTCAGCCAAGATCTGTTCTCCATTGTGTTATTTGTCCAAGATGTGTGTTTGTATTCCAGGATTATTACATTAAAAGCATCAGTTTGCTGTGCATGTGTCATCTAGGAATGTGATATATTAAAGCTATGTGAGATCTTTAAACTATTCCAATTTCAGTCCTAATGCTAAATTTATGCCGCTGGTTCTAAACACATGTTTTGTTCTAATTAAGTCCATGGATTTGTCTTTATTAGACTCGGATTAGACATTTCTAACTGTAATTACAACCAGCCTCCCTGTATAAACACGTCGTTTAATTTAATTGCATTTATTAATCTGTGCTTGAGTGAGAATGTGTGTAAATGTGTGAAGGGGCAAATAGACTAGAGGAAACATAAAGCGAGGGGTGGTTATTTGTTTTTCCTCCGAGATATTCGTTGGATATTGCATTGTGCCTTGCTGCCCTATAATTGGATCTGATAATGATAAATTATGGAACATTTCTTGGAGATAAAGCATCGCTGAGACACTTGTTTGAAGCCGGGCTCATATACATCAACATGAATGGAAAATTTGCACTTCCTCAGCACGGGGAGGTGGAGATGCGAGGTTCATCAATTACTTTTATTTATTTTAAGGAAAGGCAGAATAACAACCATGAAAAGGCAGCTCTTTCTCTGGAATAGGGAGATAAGGGGGTGGGGGGGTCTCATTCCTGCAAAGGGTTGGGAAAGGGACGGAGTATATATATATTAGGTTCAAACATCCGAGTGCAGTATCAAGTACTGAGGTTTTTTATTTTTATTTTATTATTTTTTATTTAATTTTCTATCATTTCTATTTCAATTTTAATAAATTTACTCGTCTAGCATTCATTACACATGTTAATTGTCTTTGAAACCCCCCCACCCCCATGCAGTTGTCATTTAAATGGAGGCACTCTGTCGGAACGGTGGCTTAGCACTTAGCACGTTAGCTTTGAGCTGGTGGAGGAAACCGTGTACCCAGAAGAAACCCCTAAAGGTGGACCATGCAAGCTCTGCGTACACGGAGCAGGAGATGTTTTTGGGGGTTCGAACCCGTTTCCTCCAACAGCTCTGATTTCCAAAGTTTTCTGTAGTGTCTGAACGGGTGTGTGAATCTGTGTCCAGGGTGTTCCACTGCTTCGTGTCCCCCGAGATCCCTGACATAGGCTCCAGGCTCACCTGTGACCCTGTGTGAGATGAGCAGTATGGGAAATGGAAACGCTCGTAACACAGTCAGTTACTTTAAAAACCTCCCTTTTCATAGATCTCCATAAACTTGCGAAGTCTTTGTAAAAACCCAATTATGAGACTTGGAAGCTGTAGCTACATTACAGGAATATTCTTTGGTGATGATTAATGTCTGGTTTAAAAATCTTGGTTAAAATTAAGTAGATAAAACAGGTTTTTGTGGAAATACATCAGGGTTTTAAGACGATACAAAGGGGTTGTGTCTGTGTATGAAATTATAAAATATGCATATCTTTCCAACTTAAAGCTGCATCAGTTAATTATTACAGAAAACAAATCCATCACTTTTTAGATTTTGTTTTTAATAATACTTGTTACGGTATAATAAAATGTATACTGCCAACTGATCTCATATTCAAGAGATGTTTATTTACATGACCATTAAATGCAAGTCCTAGACAATAGGAGCCATACTGATGTGATGAATATATGGTGTAAAAGAGCAAATATCTTCTTTAATCACAGTAATATATGGCAAAGGGTTCATTGAACTGCACAAACTCATTTAGGGTGCAGAGTAATGCTGCAGGTATTTGCATAATGACAATGTGGAAAGTGCTTGTGCTCAGCAACCTCACTTCACCCTGCTTTGTGTTGAGCCTCGAAAGCCTTAAAAGTGAACAATGTTTCACGTGAGCAGCTCTCCGGTAGTAAATCATGTTGGGTTCATGAAGAAAACTTTTATTTAAAAACTCCAGGTTCAGGATTTCTCAACCTGTTGAATCGATGAATGAATTCTGCCCAGATCTACCTCATCAATCTTTATAGCGCTGAAGTGCATGGACAAAAATCAGCTGGTACAGCTACATCTGTCAGAGAAGCTAATATTGACACACTCGGGTCTTTTTCACTTCAGACAGCTGAACCCAGCTTTTCTGCTAAATATATCGGAGCCGCAACATCATAAACCTGTCAAGCTGCGATTGTGTTTGCGTTTGAGAACTTGCACAGCCCTTGCACAGGTGACTGCTAGCTGGTAGGTTACTGATCAGTTGTTTCTGTGCTTTGCGAATAAAAAGGATATGGTCTTAAAAAAAATTTTTTTTGTTAAATAATAATAAATTAAAAAAAAGTATAGAATACAGTATTCGCATTTTGAGTGATTCTCATCCTCAATAGAGAACAGAATCAGCTGCTTGAGTGATTCCCATCCTCAATAGAGAGCAACGTCAGCCCTTGAGTGATTCCCATCCTCAATAGAGAGCAACGTCAGCCCTTGAGTGATTCCCATCCTCAATAGAGAGCAAGGTCAGCCCTTGAGTGATTCCCATCCTCAATAGAGAGCAAGGTCAGCCCTTGAGTGATTCCCATCCTCAATAGAGAGCGAAATCAGCCCTTGAGTGATTCCCATCCTCAATAGAGAGCAAGGTCAGCCCTTGAGTGATTCCCATCCTCAATAGAGAGCAACGTCAGCCCTTGAGTGATTCCCATCCTCAATAGAGAGCAACGTCAGCCCTTGAGTGATTCCCATCCTCAATAGAGAGCAAGGTCAGCCCTTGAGTGATTCCCATCCTCAATAGAGAGCAAGGTCAGCCCTTGAGTGATTCCCATCCTCAATAGAGAGCAAGGTCAGCCTTGAGTGATTCCCATCCTCAATAGAGAGCAACGTCAGCCCTTGAGTGATTCCCATCCTCAATAGAGAGCAAGGTCAGCCCTTGAGTGATTCCCATCCTCAATAGAGAGCAAGGTCAGCCCTTGAGTGATTCCCATCCTCAATAGAGAGCAAGGTCAGCCCTTGAGTGATTCCCATCCTCAATAGAGAGCAAGGTCAGCCCTTGAGTGATTCCCATCCTCAATAGAGAGCAAGGTCAGCCCTTGAGTGATTCCCATCCTCAATAGAGAGCAACGTCAGCCCTTGAGTGATTCCCATCCTCAATAGAGAGCAAGGTCAGCCCTTGAGTGATTCCCATCCTCAATAGAGAGCAAGGTCAGCCCTTGAGTGATTCCCATCCTCAATAGAGAGCAAGGTTCAGCCATCTACTTAATTGTTAAACCACAGTTATGAAGGTAAACTTTAGTTTTTAAACTTGACTAGGTTTGATCAGAACAAAAGGTAGATTTTTTTTTGTCTAGTAAAATCATGTGTTGAAAATTAATGGTGTATTTGAAAGGCATTGATTTTCCAATCATGTTATTTATAAAGCTGTACAAGTATAAATCGCTTGGCATACAGAATATTTTCTACATATCTCACCTTTAGAAATAGGGTAATTATTTTAGAACTGCAGTTAGAGGTTTCTGCTACATGATGGTATTTAAATCTACTCTCACTCCTTTCAAAAAAAAAAGAAAGGGGGGGGGGGCCCTATTACCAAATTACAGCCTTCCATTTTCCCATCTGCTTTATTGCATCCATCTAATTAACACAAGTGGGCTTGCGCATCTCTGTCTTACACTCCATAATTAGCATGTTCACCCTGTTAGGATACAGATAAAACTGAATAACCACACACAGGCTGGCAGCAGGTGAAGCCCTGTGGAGAGGGGGAGGGAGGGAGGGAGAGAGAGCAAGAGAGAGAGAGAGAGAGAGAGAGAACACAAGTAAGGTAATCAAAAAGATATAAGCCAACAGCGAGAGAGCAGAATGTTGAGCCCACATCTGCTCGAACCCCTTTTTCAAAAATGTTTTTTTTTTTTTAACCCACCTTTTAAATAGATGAAAAAAAGATTTGGCCGATTTATTCTAATGAGCAATAAGAGTTTTGATTTAATACGAAGTTACGAGTGAGCGAGGAGCTGAAGCATGAATACCGTGTGTGTGGAAAAATTACTTCCAACCTGAAACTCCATGTACATCTGTATTAGTTTTGACTTGTTGATTCTGGAGGCAAAATATTGTGTCCTTACACAAGTGTGGAGCTAATGCTGTTTGCTAGAAACTGGGTATTTGCAATTCCTGCTTTTGCTGTCTTTTTTAGCTGCTCAGATCTATGCAGCCTGAGATTTGATTCGGATGAATGTGTCCATGAATTGTATAAATGAAACATTTAATTTGAACCCCCCGACTTTCCGATCAGTAACCCGGAACATGGCAGTGCCGGGGCTTGAACCCCCCGACCTTCCGATCAGTAACCCGGAACATGGCAGTGCCGGGGCTTGAACCCCCCGACCTTCCGATCAGTAACCCGGAACATGGCAGTGCCGGGGCTTGAACCCCCCGACCTTCCGATCAGTAACCCGGAACCTGGCAGTGTCGGGGCTTGAACCCCCCGACCTTCCGATCAGTAACCCGGAGCCTGGCAGTGCCGGGGCTTGAACCCCCCGACCTTCCGATCAGTAACCCGGAGCCTGGCAGTGCCGGGGCTTGAACCCC
>CM022755.1:4610502-4685502 GCA_012411365.1 Ameiurus melas | reverse complement strand
AATGTCCCCACCCCCCATTGATCCCACTCTTCTTCTCATGTGATTCCATTTTCACCCAGCCCTGGTTATTCGCACCCCGAGGAGCGGAAGATTGAGTAAAAATCAAGAACATGTGCTCCGAGAGGCCCGACTCTACGCACGTACACACACGAGTCACAGAGCTAATTTTAACCTGCACTTGCTGCTTACCTTTTCTTAACTCTGTTGTAGTGCAGCACAGTCAGGTGGGAGAGCAAGAAGCGCACACACACGCACATGGCCCTTTTCACCTGGACTCCGAGTCTAATCCTGTTTAGATGCTCCTGGTTTCTTATGAGAGATTCTTTCACGCACTAGACATACTTTCCCGGTTCAAAGCCTCATAATCTCCTCATAGGCTAAAAAAAATATCTCGGCTTTTCTCTTTAAGAACTTAAATTTAGCATCCAATATGCGATGAACCCTGAGCATTTGTGATGTACTGAAGCCGCACGTTTGACTTAAAAATGTCATGCAATTCATGCAAGTCTGATTTAGACGTGTGGAAATTATCCAATCAGTTGTGATTACATGCCAAACAATAGATATGAAGCAAAAACTATCCTCATTATTCCTGTTGGAATTATTGTTTATCCCCGTCAAATCCAGTTACACTGGTTTCTCATATCCGATTACCATTTTTCTCTCCGATTATTCATTTAGTTTCTTTCTTTTTTTTTTTTTTTTTAATAGAATTAAATGCCTTTTTAAATAAATCATTAGCCAGAATTAATGTCCCTTCATTTTAACAATTAGATTATGAAGAGATGGTTATGATGAGGTTAGCACGCGCACATTCTCACACTGTGGTTTCCATAGAGATGCTGTCAGCAGGTTTCATAATCATGGCATACTCCTTTTCATGTGCTGAAACACAAACACTGTGCTTGTCACTTGCCTGGTGCGCTCGCTTTTCTTCGTGTCTTTTCCACATTCTCTGCTTCCTTCACAATCCCTGTCATCCTGTCTGTCCCTGTCAATCTAAGAAAGAGATCTAAGCCGAGACCGAAGTTTTACATCCAGTCACTCCCCACCCCACCCCCCACCCCCGGTCCAGCGCCATACCCCATGGCTGTATAGTGATGTACACAAACGATTCTTTTTGTTGCTTTTGAATTCAGTTGCTGCTGATGACCTTCACACTGAAATGTACATATCGGTAATTCATTTCCTCACAGTACATACACACACATCTGACTTGAGGAGTGGTTTGTGTAGGTTTACTATCATGTGACTTTTGTTGAGTGACTCCTTTCGCCGTATCGACTCGAATGACCCGAGTCGCCTGTACAAAGATTCGAACGCTTCATCTAAACCTAACTCCATCTGTGTCGGCCTCCGTGTAGGATTTTCCAAGCACTCGTTCTTATATGAATGACGAATAAAATTGGAATAATGTCCTCTAAATACGCAGATGTATGTGTACAGCGTAGCCATAGTGCATGAATCACTGAAATGTAGCCGCCACTCCAGGAAGTGTGGAAATTGGGTGTAAACCAGTTTGATTGCAGCGGTGTTTAACTTTGGCTATACAACATATTGGTCATCCAGGAACTCGTCAATACACGGCAATGAATATGCATCGAATTTCACATCATAGAAGTACATGCAGGGATAAACTGCCCCGACTGGCTGAGGCAGTAACGCAATGCAACCGTTACTCTCGTCTCTAGCTTTTGTCCCAACTCCTCCTGACCCGGTATTCTTTTGTGCTAAATCATTCAAGTCATCCTCATGCTGGAGGAGTCTCAATGACATGTTCTGTGAGATGTGTCCCCAGGCAGATTGGTAACTTGTGCTCTGTTGGATGTTGAGAGCTGGTCTACAAGTGGCATAAGGGTTTAGATTGAATGGTTTGGCGCACTCCAGTCCCGACCCGTCTCTGTAACATGGACGGCCTCACTTCGGTGATTGAGGAGGTTGGGCTGGATAACCGGTGTCCGCTCACAATACCGCGCACTTGATCTCGACTTCCTCAGCTCACCTGAGACTGCAGAAAGCCCCTGTCACTCGGTGAGACAGTCTGAGCTAGAAGTAGAGAGTAACACGAGGTCACGGTGCAAATTGTCTCAGTTGGGGATGCCTATTATAGAGCCATTGTTGCCTTTCTTGGGCCTTTCAGGATCCCAATTTGGAACGTCATTTGAAACCGTGCCTTAGGAAAACTTCACAGAGGCACTGCTTCAGGATTGTCCACGAGGATTAATTTGAAGCACTGCCACCCTGCCGATCTGTCTAATGGCCCGGCGAGATCCGACGCAATTATTTCGGAGGGGATTTTGATAAGGGGGAGAGAACTTGGATGGCTGCTGGATTCGCCAGATGACAGTCACAGCGAGATGTGCGCGCGCACACAACAGGTGTAGTGTATTATCTTGTCCCAGGTGCCAAGCAATGGGATTATAATGGTATTAGACTCAGACTCTTGGGTTATATTGTACACAGAACTGGAATAGAGATCAGGAGAATGAAAGGGTTTCACTAGTAGGTGGTAAGGGGTTTGGTGGGCCGGTTTTCTTTGAAAATGTTGGACACTGTGTATTTTATGGTCGATGCTATTGTAATATTTATTGCTCTTCACGTTTTTTAGATCAAACCCGAGACGTGTCCTTTTAGACTCGATGTAGTCATGCTGTGTTACTAATACATTATAATGTAACATACATCGCATGCGCGTATATTTCTAGGCGCCGATGGAAGGACGAGCTCTGGAGGAGGCGCGATTGACTTGCACCGTCCATTCGTTTCCTCTGCTAGGGTTCTGTAATCAATTCCTCTCAGTGCCTTTCGGGTGTGACATGGCCTGGCTTCCTCCCGATCGTGTATGCGCGGTAACGCTTTGACTTTTCGATACCGGGTTACTAAGAGTTGGACCGTCAAGAGTTGCACATGAACATTTATTTGTATTCGATCATAATGTCGGTCTCTAAAGTCAGAATTCACTACCCGAAACAGTTAGCCAATCTCGATCTTTACAATTCAGAAACTCGTTAGCAGTTTCTATGAAGCAAATCAGGAGCATTCTTTGGAGTTTGATGGAGTACTCGTAGCCAGTTTTACAATAAAGTGTCTATCAATAAAGACCATGTTCATCCTTAGTAACCGTCTGGTCAGGGTTGCTTTGCTGTTTAAATTAGGCTATTAATTTGTTTATACGTAGGCACGTTGAACCAACTAGTCCCAGCAACCACTGTGTGTTAGCTGAGGTTGAGGAATTGTCGGAGCCAGATTTCACCGAGCATGCCGACGGTGGGTTTATTTCCAGTCCTTTCCAACATCTCTGGGGGTACATTTTAATTAAAAAACTAAATCTGGTTTAGGCCACGCACACTTCAGGTTTAAAAAACAAATAGTGGCATTTTGTCACCCATAGTTACTTTCATATGCAAAATGTCCATCGCTTAAAAATTAATAGTTCTTGTTTGTTAACAAAACACCTTATGTCGACTTAATTGCAATATCCTCGATGTATTTCGTGGTGTTTGCAATACCGTGTTCAGTAATCATGTGACACACACAGGCTTGGCAAAGCTCACTGTAGCTGATCCTGTCAAAGTTTGTCTATCCATGTGGATCTGATGGCCATCTGTCACAGACACGAGACACGAATCCAAAGTGAAAATCCAATATTTACGATTATACGACAGTGGGTTCTGATCCACTAATTTGATTTGATTGAGCGGCGTTCCACGCGTGTTTATTTCCTATAACCGCACTGCGACGTTTCACTGTGCATCAGGTCTGTGTTCCCACGTAAAATTCCACTTCCTAGTTCGAAACCGTTACTAAAGTTGTGTTCGTGACCTCATCAGTCGCCATGGCCAACGCCATGGCCATTTCAGGAATATGAAGGCTATGTAAGAAGGGGACACATCACGGGAATGTACACATCAGTGTGAGCGAGTGTGGCTTCAAGATCTATTTCCGCTAGCAAAAGAACCCCAAACGTTCGGCCATATTGTGGAAAGATTTTACTTCCTTATTCTCATATATATATATATATATATATATATATATATATATATATATATATATATATATATATATATATATATATATATATATAAAATATAAAAAATCTAGTTGATATCCTGATCTTGGAATCACCCAGACTTTGCTCAGTCCTTAGAGTAACGTATATTAATATTTTTGAGACAGTTTGTACTTCCATGAACCTCTCTCTCTCGTGCTCTCTCTCTCTCTCTCTGTCTGAGACATGGGCTAAGTTCATCTCCTCCTGTGAAACAATCAGCCTACTTCTCAGTAGTTTCCTGTATGATTTATGCCAAGGCACCATTAAGGTCAGCAAGTTAGGAGGCAGGTAGAGGAGAGTGCGGGAGATGGAGAGGGTGGAGGATGGCAGAATGTCCCAGAAAAGATGGTGAAAGATGGTCTGTCCCACAGCGAGGTGGCAGGAGCAGGTAGAGCTCAATATCTTACTCTTGTATCTAAAATATGTCCCAAAAACTAGTGCTACAGGATTTCCAATGTTGGAACGAGTAAATAAATAAATAATGTCAGGAGATTTCGAAGAAAATTCCACAAGAACAAAATTTTCCTTGGTCTCCCCGGTCAATCAGTGCGATATTAGCCGATCTTGGCTGTTTGTGAGCTCATGTTGCCAAAGAAGACACTCGGGACACGCTTTTCCTCCGAGTGCGTTCAGCCGTCCTTTTAATGGTTCATGAGGAGCAGTTTGAAAAGATACAGTGATGCCTTTATATAGGAAGCATGTGTTGGCGAGTGTTTGGGGTCTCAATTGCTAAGGAAACTTTCTAGAAATGTCCAGGAAATGATCGCCATTGACTACAGGCTGAGTCTGGGCGAACAGATCCTAATCTTCTCATCCTAATCAAAGAAAATGCTCTTTTGATGGACGAGTGCTGGATTCCACTTGGCTTGTACAGGTTCTAGACGATTCCTAGGTTACTGACCAGTCGGACATCCCAAAGCGAAAACGTACCAGTTCCTGCTTTGTAAAGTAAACACCGTGTCCTCTCATGTCTCTTCAAGAGCAACGTGTGTGTATGGAGTATTCTGGAGACACCGTTAAAGACACCGTGTTATTCGCTGCAGCAGATCTGCTGATGACGGGGGAAAATCAAGCTTGTTTCGGTCGGTTACAGGGGGATTACGCAGGATTAAAGCATTTCTAGACACAGTTTTTCAACAGGACCATTTCCGTACATTTAGGGATCCTATGCGCCGACCGTCCTGTTATTTTATATGTAAGAATTAATATGTTATCTTGTATAAGGGAAAACCTTTTGTTTAATAAACGACGATGATAAAAAACAACTTCAGAACTATATTCACAAATGGTCTTAATTTCATTACGTCACAATATAATGTTGATTTTATAAATTTGACCAGCGATGTATAAAAAGATCAGCTGTGAAACTGATGCATTTTTTCTGTCTTTCTCTCTTTACACACACCCACACATGCAAATCCAGTCTTTTATTACGGTCGGACCTACAGCAGAACAAATACAGACCGCTACGGCACATAAAAATCCGATCTGCTGTCTTTCTCCCGGCTGGATAAAGGAATGTTTTCAGAATGGCAGGTTTCAATCCGGACCCGGACAAATATACCTAAGGAGACGGTGAAGATTTTGCAGCACTAGTTTTCTGTGAGCGGTGGGGCTCGGTTCACTCGCTACATAGAATAATAATGACACGGTCATGTTCTCTGAATACAAAACAATAATAACAATATTACAAGTGCTATCGGATCATCTGTGGCCTGGAGCACAGAGTATTCACCATCCAGTAGTTCTCTCGCACATGCAGGATGTATGTGCGTGTTTTGTTCGGTTGAGAGCATCAGGAAAACGTGTGAAAAGGGCAATCAACGATACGTGAGGCAGATTCCCTGGGCTAAAAATATCTGAACTGTAATTAAAAATAAATCATTGTAAAATAAACAGGAATGGGGAAAAATAGCTTTCGATGTTCACTCTTATTATTTTCAATATTAATAAATGGTACTGTTTTTTTTATTCCTATTTATAAATATATTATTTATTAGTATTACTATTGTTGCACATCAGGATTGTTCCGCTCCATTTAATGTATGTTACAACCGAGCCTATAGTTTCTACTTAATCTCCAATATTTTTGTATACGAGGATGGGTGTTGTGTTGTGTTGTCTGAGGTGTGTGTAGAATCTATCGTGTTGTGTCCAATCAACAAGAAAAGCTCCTGAGGCATGGAAACGTAAAGTGTACATATCGAATAAAATGCATCTGATTGTGACCCGTCTTGGATGCTTCTTCTCTGGCATCCTTGGGGGCATGAACTACACAGAGGTAATTTACACCATCTAAATTGGGAGCCCAGAAAATCCACTTCATCAGCGTGCAACGACTCCAATGAATGTAATACTCGCGTAGACTATTATTCTTTTTTTTCCTTCTCCTCGAATACAGCCGTATTTCGCTATGTAAATGTGTGCGTGTGTTGCATCCCAGCGGGAGTACCAAGTTGCTATCTTCCAAAACCTTATCCTGCTTTAGCGCTGTAACGGTCTTCTCACCCTGATCTGCAATCTGAAGAACACCACGGCTGTCGGTGACGATAAAGATCGAAGGGACGACTGCGAACGCGTCGACGTTCATACGGCGGCGTCGGTTACACACCCGTGCCGTCTGACGCAATTTCATCGTTTTCTGACTCCGTGAATTGGACTTGATGGATGAAGTGTGTAAACTGTCTCAACTCAAGAAACATGCTTCAGTCTTGTTGATTTGCTCTGAAAAGCTTGGAAATATTTCAACACGGTTTCTGTATTGTTCGCTGCAGGGTTGACGAGTGTACTGGCAAATGAATCGTGGCAGGATGATTGACGCGTGGCTCAGCCAATAAAAAAACAGTTGAGACATTGGAATTAAAAAGGCTACAGGTTGCCATGTAGGAAGACATTTTTTGATTCTCACTCTCTCCCCCCTCTCACCCTCTCCCTCTCTCCCCTCTGCCTCCTTTACCCCCTCTCCTCTCCCCCCCTCTCTCTCTCTCACACCCACCCACTGTGTCTAATTGATGGGACAATCCAATTTGGGGTGTGAGCCTTTGTAATAAGTGGTCACTTTGGAGGGAATGAGTCTGATTGAGGATTTAACAAGAAACTCCTCAAGGCTGAATGAAAAAAAAAAAAAAAAACACAAGGTGTCGATTGAAAATCCATACAGAACAGAGAACATTCGACACGTATTGGAGGTTTTTCTCCCAAGGTGTGTTGGGCTTGGTGACGCTGCAGGACGGTTGGCTTTTGGCTGCGAGAGTGCAATTTTTTTCCTGAGATTCTCATTAATTGTGTGTGTAATTGTCTTCTCAACGCTTCTGAGAAACCGAAACCACCTTTCGTGAGGTTCGCCCGTTGTGTGCGAATTCTCCAGTTTTGCAGCATCACGTGTTTGTCTGCATAGTTCATCCAGCATCCATGTAAGCAACATGCTCCACTTCAGGTTGTTTTTCTCTGCGGTTGTATATCGGTGTACGCCGACGTCACACAGACGTCCACAAAGCATCTCAGATCCAGACCTTACACTGTGGGAAAGGTTATTCAAAGGGGCGATTCATTCATATGAATCAGTTCTAGTCCTTAAAATTGACACGGAATAATGTCATGATGGAAGCGTGTTTGTACTTTTTGTTTAAAAAGTTAGTGTAAAAAGTTTTAGATTTACAAAAAAAAAACCCCTCAAAACTAGAAATCTACTACTAAAAAAAATATAAAAATAATAGAACATGAAAGAGACTGACGGGTAATAAGCTAGAAATGTTGTACCATGTTATACCAAAGTGAAAACCCCCTCAATTTTTTTTTCTTCTCCATTTCTTTCATTCTTTTCTTTGTGTTTTACACAAATCACCTGCCTGTTGTTTTTGTTGTTAAAACTGGAATAAGTATTCACCAAAGAGTGAAGAAAGCAATTGGGAAGGAATTTTTCTTTTGTTCTTTAATAGTTAATTTTTTTTCTTCTTTAAACTGATGCTGAAAGTTTGTCTTGAAGATGATCGATTGACACTTGCAAAGATGGGATTTAAAAAAAAAAAAGAAAAAAAAGGAAATCATTGTTCTGACTTAAAAACCTTAAATAAAGGAAGCTTTTTGCCTAGTTAATGGGCATTAACAGTATTTCTCTCCTTGCTCACACAACTGAGTTTGGTGTCATTCTGTCAAGTGTTTATTATTATTATTATTATTATTATTATATTAATGCTCCGTAAGAATCTTGAATTCACACATTTCTTGCAGGCTGTAGTTTTATTTGCTTATTTAAGTGGTTTTCAACAGACTGTGGCTCATGCACTCAGGGATATTTACACCGATCAGCCATAACATTTAAATCCACTGACTGGTGAAGTGATTACCTCGGTACAATGGCATCTGTCAAAGGGTGGGATATATTGATCAGTTAGCATGTGAACAGTCAGTGTGTTGGATGCAGGAAAAATGGGCAAGCGTAAGAATCTGAGCGACTTTGACAAGGGACAAATTATGATTCTTGACAAATTATGACTTGATCATCTCTGAAACAGCAGGTCTTGTGGGGTGTTCCCGGTGTAATGAATCACTTTTTTTTTTTTCTTTTTCCTTTTGTAGCATGTAGATGGCCAGGTGTGTGTGCGTCACTTACCTGGGAGAGAGATGGCACCAGGATGCACTATGGGAAGAAGGTGTGATGCTCTAGGCAATGTTCTAGGAGCACAGAGCGGGAGGGAGGGAGAAAACAAGACTGAAAGAATTGGAGAAGAAACCGGATGATGGAGGGAGGGGTGAATGAGTTTGAAAAGTGCAGGATGAAGATGGGAGGAAGAAGGAAAGGATGGTGCGGGTTAGGTTTCCGTCCTTGGGAGGGTACAGCCCGTGGGATCGTTAGAGGAGCCAAGACGAGGCCGAGACGCGAAGATCGGGTGGCATCGCAGCCTCACCAGCTTTGATCTGGGACACAAACAAGGTCATGTACTGATCCCAAGAGAAAGAACGATTGATACAAAAATAACAAAGAGAGAAAGAAAGAAAGTGAGAGCGAGAAATTAGCATGTTAATGATGAAACGTTAATAAGTTGAATGAGATGAAGCGTGGAGAAAAGGTGCATCTTCTGCCTCGGGGACCTCCAGTAGTTGGTGTTTTTTCAGGAAATGTACAGTATGCTCAGAATATTAATGGCGTAAAACACTTCACCACGAAGGAATGTCACACTTTAATGCTGTGCAATAAAATATCCCGACGAATGACTTAATTTGGCGCTTTTAGAAAATGAACAAATCAGCTGGTAATCACATCATTATTTAATCATAACACCCTTCATTTGACCCGGGTTTTAGCTCTGGGGCTTAAACGCTGCAGACGCAAACTGACTAGCAAGCGAGTGCCATTGGCGGTTTGAAATTGAAATGATGATGACAATGAAATGAAACCGTTCTTGTTTTTGGACCGAAGATGAAAAAAAATATTTTGAGACACCATAAAAGCCCCCAGAACATTTTGGAAGCCCATCTCTCTACACTGAGAGAGTTGTTCCCCATTCTTCTACGATTCTTAAGATTGGTTTTGGACTGTTGAACATGGTTATAGGATGCAAGTAAAACACTCTGAGGCAACATCTTGACTGAACTTTCTCCCCTGTACATTGTCTCTTCTTCTGCAGTTGAAGAGAACAATCGAACTGAATAATGGTAAGACCACCCTCTAGTGGCCAGACTCTATAGGCAGTTCATAAGGCTTTGATTGTTGGAAGGTAAATCCCCACCACGGTCTCGAGTCTCGCGCAGACTGGAACGCGTTTTCTTCCAGCATCATCCTGTATTTAGCTCCGTCCGTCTTGCTTTCAACCCTGACCAGTTTAATAGTCCTTTGTGAACAGAGTTTAACTAGGGTAACTGTATTCGACGTACTTTTTCTGATAACACTTAAATTATATACACGTAAAATGTAATGCGTTTCATTCGAGTAGTTACCGATGTACCTGAGCGTCGGTAAAATAAGACGACGGGGGTGTTGTAATGTTGTATCTTATGTGAACGGAGGCGAGACCAATCAGACAGGGTTTATAGGAAAATACATGGAAACACTCGTGCGTTATTGGCTGACTGCTCTCAATTCTCCCAAAACGCTAGCTCAGTCAGTGTGAGGGGGTGTAAATGTATTTATTTATTTTAAACCATTAAAGGGGTTGAAACTGAAACGCTAACATCCTCTCATACTGAGCAGGATAACAAGGAGTGTAAATGTCTGTATGAGTTCTAGTGTACGTGAACCTGATATGAGCAGAGCATGAGGAAAGATAATGCAGGTACTCTGCATGGCACTGTAGCAGCTAAACCCGTAGCTTAGTTGTGCCTCCTCTTGGCTAGCGACACCAAACGATCCTAGTTAGACAAGTTTTATGTTTTATCGGTCTGGTAGTCTTACAAACAGTGACGACACCGAGGCAGTTTTATGATAAATCCGACTTTTCTTTTGTGGTTTTTTGTAGGTTGACGGTAACTCAATGATCTGTAATTAATCTAATTAGTAATTGCAGTAATTGATTAAAATTGCGATTTGATTACTTTTTACATGCTGTAATTAGTAAAGTAGTAATTAGTAATCTGTAGTAGACTTTTTTTTTTTGAGAAACTTACCCACAATGCTACCACCACCATGTTTCACCGTATTACTTATTAGATGTACATTATATTTGAGCTAAATACGTTAGATTTTTGTTATAATTCATATATAGTTATGTAGTTATAATCCTAGCCAAGTCCAGTTCACTGACTTCGCTTATATAATGCACTTTATATGCAGGCATTTTATTTATTTATTTATTTATTTATTTATTTATTTATTTATTTTTAAACATGATGAATGAACTTTCTCAAGCACTGCCTCCGAGTGCATAACAGCTTACTATGTAAATAGCAAATACGATGCTGAGTCTTAGCCGCCGTTGTTTGCATCCAGAAGCCCCGTGACATTTAGTCTCCTGGTGTTCAGACAGCTGCGTACGCAGCTAAGAGTCCAGAGGCTGTGCAAATTGGACATGTGCTCATTTGATTGTCAATTATATGCTATACCATCGCCCAGCATGCCTTGGTAAAGTGTAGAGAGATGCTGTTTGATCTTTCAGTTGGACTGCTGTCAACGTGCAGCTAAATAATGCTTTCATACCTATTTTGTTTCAGGCACCATGCAGATCCTGACTCGCAGTTCGCCTTTTTAGAAAAAAACGTAGAATTCAGGATGGGGCGAGGGCTTGAAATCTGATCAAACTCCGAAATGGGCAATTGTTAAGCTTGTTCGTTAATTAACGATTTAAAAGAAAAACTTAAAATAAGCAGTCACATGGTCGTGTTATAGGGCCTTTAATCTAGTGGAGTTAATATCACCACTCTGAAGTTAATAATTTTCCTAAATCACCATGTCTTGAAGTGATTTATCATCTTATACCACTGCAATTTGCCTAACCAGCCTCTTTTTATAAATTTTTTTTCTCCCTCCAAAGACTTCCCCATAATCAGAAGACTTGGTTAAGGCTTTACATCTGAGTGCTATAAAGCGCTGACACTGGAGACTCCTTAAAATGTTGATTACATTTATTCATTTAGCGGACGCTTTGATCCAAAGTGACTTACAAATGAGAAAAAACAAGCAAAGCGATATATCAAGCAGAGAACAACACAAGTAGTGCTACCATAGAAGGTCTTGTAATTGAGTTCTAGAAGAAGCAAAGTGCGCAGAGTAGAGGTGTTGGTGCCAGAGTAAATTTTATCATGAGTTGGTTAGGTGCTCACGGAAGAGGTGGGTCTTTTTAGCTGTTTTTTTTGAAGATGGTGAGAGATTCTGTGGTCCGGATTGAGATCGGAAGTTCATTCCACCACCGAGGAACAGTTAGTTTGAATGTTCTTGAAAGGGACCTCGAGTCACCCCGAGTAGGAACTACTAAGCGTCGGTCGTTGATCGATCGAAGGTTGTGTGAGGGAACGTAGGCCTTGTGGAGATGGTTGAGGTAGGAGGGTGCTTTTCCTGACCAGGTCTTGTAGGTGAGCACGAAGGCCTTGAATTTGATGCGGGCGGCTACAGGAAGCCAGTGGAGGGAGATGGGGGTGTGATATGGGTCAATAAATGTCTCCATACTGTAAACCTCACCATGTCAACAATTATACACATCACACTATAAAATAAAAACAATACTACAGTATAGAATTTTTTTGTTGTTGTTGTTTGGTGGTTGTACCAACGAATGCAAACTTTGTATCGCAGAAATATAGCCAGTGTCATTTTTTTTTTTTCCTTTAATGCGTTTATATCTAGTTCCCTCTCCATCATCTTTTGCTTTCACTCGAACCCAACAAGCAGAAAAACTATAACGTCAATCTGATCGATTCCTGCTGGGAGATCGTGAATGGTTTAACACTTGTATGTGACATTATTATCCAGTACAGTCCTTGTTTTTTGTTCGCACTCTCAATTCTCTCGGATTTTGGAGAGCTTGTAATGATGGCGAAGGCTGGGGGGTAGGGTAGGGGAGGGGGGCGTACATGATGACATGTCATCTTTGGGAATCTCTGGAAGACTCCATATGAGTGGAAATAAGAGAGGATGTGTAGCAGAAGCCGGTGTTAGAAAGTGCAGCGTTTTCTCCCCTCAAATTGTGTTCTAGGGAGGTAAAATAGCTGCCTGGGCTTTTTCAACTCGGTCCTCGACTGCTTGTGCGCAGCGTCGACTCGGGTTCCTGTTCCTGGCTGACAGGAGAGGAACCCAATGTGGTCTTTTGCTTCTGTAGCTCATCCGACCCGGGGTTTGATGAGTTGGCCGTTTTGAAATGATTCAAAGGATGTTGAGCAGAAAAGCAAGTGATTAGAAAAATGTCAAAGGTACAAATGCAAGCCCTTTAGCCTTAACCTTTCTACAAATGAGCATGAAAGTATTTGCAAGCCGTACATGACTCATTTCTTCACTGAGCTTTGGAAAAATTTGCCTCCATCATCGTTTTAAACTTTCTCTCCTGTACATGTACTCTCTTCTCTCTCTCTCTCTCTCTCTCTCTCTCGCTCGTTCACTCCTTTAATTTCTCATTTGTCTATCTGATCAATGGTGTACGGCTGCGTCCCAAATCCGAGTGCAAATAAGCCTGAATAAACACACAGCCTCTTGTTTTACACGTTATCTAATCCCATAATCCTTTGCGTGCACGTCCTAACCACCTTTTCCCTGCCAACACCAGGCGCTGCCTGCTCACCCGAGAGACCCTGATTATTGATCACCGCTTGGTTGAGTCAAGATCACGTCGTCGCTGTTCTTTGCTGAAATTTTATATCGCCGTAGATGGGCCTTAAGAACTCAAAACGGAGGGGCAAGCCAGTTGGCGTGTGACTTCTGAAAAGATCAGAAGGGAAAGCTTGACCGAAGCTTGATTTGACGACCGAAATAGTTACCGCGTTCATTCATCTTCAGCTCGTAACACGGCGCTGTTGAATTCTCAAATCCGATTGCACAAAAGGTGTTTGATTTAATTTCCTAGAACAGGTTTATATCAATGCACTCGGGCTAATACATCATGGTTTCTATAATGACGACACGGGGACTTGGCAGACGCTCCACGTAAACCGATTAAAAAATGTCATTTATACAGAGCAGGCCACTGTGAGAATCTGTAATATACGTTCTTGAGGGGGGGTGCTAGTAGTGGTTAGAACTTTTGTCTCGCACTTCTGGGGTTGCGAATCCCTGTGCCCTGTGCATGCGGCGCTTGCATACGCTCCCCGTGCTTCAGGGGTTTCCTCAGAGTACTCTGGTTTCCTCTCCCAGTCTAAAGACGTGTGCTGTAGGCTGAAGGTTCATTTTCAAATTATCCGTAGTGTGTGAATGGCTGTGCCCCGAGATGGGTCGTCACCCCGATCAGGGTGTCCCTCGCATCGTGCCCAGAGTTCCCTTAGATAGGCTCCAGGCTCCCTGCAGCCCTGTGTAGGATAAGCGGTATGAAAAATGGATGAATGGATTTTTGAAAGGAGTCTCCCGTGTCAGTGTTTTGTAACAGTGAGAGGTAAAGCTGTAACTTTTTTGACACTTATTTCTAAGCAATCCTCTTGCCTCTGCCGCAGGTCGCCCTTCCTCACCGTGTCCTGTTCTGCACGGCTCCCCCGGGGATGCTGGGTAACTGTGGAATGGATAAACACGCAGGCACTGACGGCGTTTCTGAGGGTAAACGTCCGTGACGCGTGACACTTGTTCAGTTTTCCCTCGCTGGCTCGCCTCAGCTCTTTAGGAAGCTCTGACTCCACAGCAGCACTAATTAGTCAGCCAGGGCCGAGCAAGGCGTGGATTCCCTCCGTAGCGAACACGCGCGTTTACCATTTAAAAATCCATCAGTCTGATACAAATATTATAAACGTAGAATGTTGTGAAAGAAGGGATTGCATGTGTCTTCCCGATTAAAAATTTATTTATTTATTTTTAAATACGAGGAGGTAAAAATAAACAAACCATAAAAAATAAAAATAAAGTGAGAGGAAAACGGAGTAAAAGATTGTGAAGGAAGAAAGAGGAAGCGTGGAAGCGAGGCATGTCAATAAAGCAGTGTGAGCTGAAGGTTGTGTTACTGCTAGTTTGACCGTCAGCAGGTTGTGCTCCATTTTCTTCCCTCTCTCTCTCTCTCTCTCTTTGTTGTAGCTGAATGAGAGAACCGAGTCAGTTTGACCTGTGCACCATTTCTCCTCTCTCAGAACACACTTGTGCGACTTGAGTGGATTAGTAAGTGTCATGGAGGAAGGGGGGAGAAAAAAAAAAAAAAAAAAAAACCCTTGAACCTATGTCTTTCAGGCGTTCATGCTGTCCGTATCATCATGTCAGTGTATTTGTCTCCCTTCATCTTCTCTCTCTTTCTGTCACTGAAGGAGATCGTTGTCATGATGTGATCTGCAGGCGATAGGATAGACGAGACTGTTTCTGTTTGTTTTACTTTAATTCAGCACTCACACGGGGATAGACAGCCTCGGTTAACATCAAAACCCGCCGAGAATTATAATGAGAGGTGAACGCAGAGAGAGAGACAGAGCGAGAGAGAGAGATGGGGATAGGATGTTTTTAAAGAGGAATGACAGTCGATGTGGAGACTCTCTAAATGTGTGGGTAGAGAGAACTGTAATCTGTAAACAGCCAGATTTTGATCAAAACACATCGGACACTTCATTACCCTCCCATTTCCCTCACAATTACTCAGCCCACACACACACACACACACACAGTATTTAACTCCTTGGTCATGCACAGTCCTACATTCTACCCACCGTTTTTACATTCTCCCACAATCAGCCAGCTAGATTGCTAGCCAACTGCAATACAGTACAAGAGCCGTACTGACCTCCCCTGACCTCTGTGACCTGATGTGTGACGGACAGGCGAGCCCTTGAAGGGTCACGAACTAAAGCTATTCATTTTTAAACGTATTATTTATCCGCTCTGTCGAATATCAGCAAGAACCTAAGATCGGAGAAGTAGACTTTATATCCAGATCGTAGGAAAAAGAAGGCCTAATAGAATCGATTCCGTTTTATTCACTGTCCAATGACTTGTGAGGTGGCCTAGGAAAACCCATCCGAGTTAAAAACTCGATTCGAATCGGTTTTCTCTTTGTCTGCTTGAAGAAAACATCGATGTGTTTTTTACCAGAATGACTTGGAAAGGTTTTACTTATTTATTTATTTGATTTATTTTAAATTTAGACTACTTTCTAGCCAGATATCTGCCTGAACCGATCATGTTGGGTAAGGCCAGAAAACACTGTAGTGAATGCAAATGTAAATGTCAAGAGCTTCGGTTAATGTTCTAATCAAACATCAGACTCTGGGGGGACTTTGATTGTGGTCTGGTTGTTGGTGCTAGACGGGCTGGTTTTGAATATTTCAGGAAATGCTGATCTCCTGGGATTTCAAGACACAGCAGTCTCTGGACTTTAAACAGAATGGTGAGGGGAAAACAAACAAAAAAACATCCAGTGAGTGTCAGGAGTGATCAGATATGTCAAATAGCACAACTGAAGAAAATAAGTACAGTAATATTCTCTTGAGTTTGGAGATTTTTATTTTTATTTTTTTCCCCTCACTGTCCATTCGCCAGTATATTTCAGGTCAAGTAAGCACGGTCTCTTTATTGGCAGCTGACACTGGCAATTTCAACCACCTTAACGTTTCAGATTTTTCACTCCTTTATTTATTTTATTTTTTTATGGGATCTTCAGTGACCTGGACGATTTATGACACAATTTTGCGCACACAGAGAGAAAAAGTTGTTTTATCCTTGAGGAATTTAGCGAGAAGAGGGTTCAGGCATGTCTATGAGTAGAGGACAGGGACAAAGTGAGGGTGGTGAGGGGGGAAAGGAGGTAGAGAAATTTATACATCCTATACACCTACCCAGTTTTGGACCAAAGCCACTAGCTGTAAAAGAGATCCTCGAGGACGACAAGTAAATAAAAAATAAAAAGGGAGAATGTAGTGGAAGTAAAAAAAAGAAGGAATTGTAACCAGCAGACTGTTGGGAAGAGTGCACACGTCGTGCTCTTGGAGGCTCTAAATCAGTGTTTGGTGTGAAAATATTCGTGTTTATTGTATTTTATCCAGATAGGATCAATTCCAATACGTCTGTATAATTTGACTAGTGTGATGTAGCGTCGCTATCTCCATGTTCCCTGGTTCAATCCTGAGCTCAGGTGAGTCTGTGTGGATTTCGATGTTTCCCCACATCTCTCCATGTATTTCCTCCAGGTTCTCCAGTTTTCTCCCGCTATCCATAAAATAAAAAACAAAACTGTCTAAAAGCGGATTGGCTATGCTAAATTGTCCCAAGGTGTGAATGAATGGAACGGATCCTGGAACGGATGCCAGTTCATTGCAGGGAGAATCCGCATGGGGTTCCTCATGACTGGGCTATTCGTTAGGGATATAAATATGAATCTGGGTATTGGATCACTGCAAAACTCCTTTCTGCGAACGTCTATTGTTAAACGTGCTGCTAACGAACAGCAGGGAAGCCCTATCGTTTGAAGGTTTCATCCAAAGAAAGCCATTCACGGCCGGGAGACAAGAGAGCAAAATTGGCTGTGCTTTCTGGGAGGGAGGCGTGGTATTACTTACTTCCCTGCCAATCACAGTGACGCTCATGCACGTAGAAGAGGGCAGAGAGCGTAACTTGGCTACTCGAGTCTGCGGTTCTTTAGCTCTCAAATGCCAAACTCCGAGCTGGTGGATTTGCAAGGCATCCTTTCATCCCAGAATGAAAAGTAATGGTTATTTCTCTTCACTAGCTTTCCGTGGACCAATGGCTTTTTGCAGAGAATCATTGAGCATCTGTGTAACGGATGTTCTCGGTTATAGATTTCGAACGGTACATCTGTTGTTTAGGATCACGTTAAGGACTATAGAGCTAACGGTAAATGATATCGACACTACACTGTAGTGTGCGGTTTATTATTGAATGTTGGTTCTTGGTCCGGTCGATCGGCAAAACCGATGACCTGGCGACCAGACCAATTAACTAGGCCGGTTAAACCCGACCACATGGACCTGCAAGCAATTATAGAACCTTTCTCCTGTAGCTCCATCGGGAACGTTCTTAGACCCTTGAGTAAATGTTTAACATGGGGAAGGAATAGGCTATAGACCAGAAAAAGCATTCCTGGGAGCAAGTACATAAATCAAAAATTACTTTCAATATTTGCTCAACACTGAGTCGTTTAGCCATCAGTCTTTATGCGAGTTATTGTCTTTCCTGTAAGAGATGGCATCAGCAGATTTCTGCCTTCCTCAAACAATGACCGATGTCTCTGTTTCCATGGGTAGTTATTTCTATCGGACAAATCAAGTGAGCGAGTAAACATAAGGAAAAGGAGGTCATGTTCATACTGGAAACTTTGTCGTATTTTGATGATAATTTCGAATATCAACTGGTTTCACCTCCTACAGCTTCAGGAGCACTTTCCTTGCACCCCTGATGAAGAACTTTTTGTCTGGGAACTTTTTGAAACCGGTTTAATCCCGGGCATCTGGTATAAATGGGCTAGCAGGGCTTTCGTCTTTGAAAGATGAAAAAGGCTTCCGTATGAGAGAATTTAGTGCTAACAAATGTCTTAATGTGGATTTTTATTTATTTATTTATTTATTTTTGGATTTGCGTGAAACTGGATGCAACAGCGCCACCTATGAAAAATACAGAGAATGGTATAAGGCTGATTTTCTTTCTAGCCCAGACTGTAGATTCAGGCAGCCTGTCGGTGACGGTCCTGTCCCGTGATTACTTGGAGTGAAACACCGTCTGTTTTATCTACATATAGGTTGTTTTTCCACCTGCTTCACCAGCCCAACCCCCCCCCCCCCCCCCCAGAGAGGAAACTTAGATCAATTAAACAGAAATTTTATTAAGTTTGTGCTCTTTTGAGTGTAATGGTTTTAGCATTCAGGGAAATGCAAACAATCTACATGATATTCCAACACATTCGCTTATTAAACCCTCAATGACTCATTTCCTGTTTCGTTTACCCCCTTTATTCTACCCCCATGATGCCATTGCTGACCCTACATCAGAAAATCCATCCGCATGGATTTCGTCACTCGTACTGCTCCATGTTTTCCACCTAGAAAGTACAAGTATAATCGCGTATAGCGTAAACCTCAATATAAAAGCAGTTTGATCATTTTATGACACTCGCTCGATCAGGTTGAAGCGTGCGACTTAAATAGGGAAGGTTCAGTGCCGAGTTCATTTTCACTTCTCTTTCCTTCTTTTCTCTGTGATCTTTGATTATTAATCTGTGAAATCTCTAATGTAACTCTGCCCTTTCCGCATGCTCTAGAATCCATGTAAACACGCACCTGTTCTCACACACGCCATTTTTGATTAATAGTACAAATGCTCTTGTAAGCATGGACATGTACAGCTATGTGTATTTGGAAATCAAGCTTCGATCTTTAATAAAACGTGCATAACCAAATGCATCAATCTAACCCTGGGCTAAAATTTCACAAGTTATCCCTACATTGTTCAAGCAAGTGCATCGACCATTCAGAATGGCTATATGTTCTGCTGGATCTTAGCGCAGCATTTGTTACGACTGATTTATGCTATTCTTACTGAACTCCTAACGCGGCATTTTGGCATCCGAGGAACTTCCGTAAGTTGGGGAAAGTTCTTCAGCTTCTATCACCTGTGGGGTCCCTCATGGTTCCATTTTGGGTCTATTTTTGGCTCACCCTTGGTTCTATTTTTGAAAATGTGGTGTTTTTATTCTGACGGTACACAAACGTACCTCCCTTTGGACGTTGGCGATGCCGTATCCGTTAAATCGGAGTGCTGGATGGACAACGACTTTCTCCAGATGAATGACGAAAAGACAGATGAGGAATTTTTGGCCTCGGTAGTAGTCAAGTTTGACAGGCAAATAAACTTGGTTGTGAAGGATAGTTTCTTTCGAGTGCGAAATATCGTTAAACTTAAATCTGTCTGATCATTTCATGACCTGGAGAAAGTACATCAGGCTTTTATTACATCACGCCGTGTATCCTGGTGTAAGTCGGTCTTCGTCGTCATGCCTGCGAAGAGTGCAGAATGCTGCAGCAAGGTTGCTGACTAATACAACAAAGCGGGATCGTATATCCCCTAATCTGGCATCTCCGCACTGGTTACCGATTCAATTTAGAAGGTGCTGTTGTATGGTCTTTATAGCTCTTCCAGATTATATTTCTGAGTTTAGTGTCTTCTACCGCTCTCAGAGACCTCTTGGATCTGACAGCCAGCTGCTTCTTGATATTCCTCGGTCACGCTTAAAGGCTAAAGGAGATCGCACGGCCTCTCTTGCTGCCCTAAAGTTGTTGAATTGCGTACCGGTGTTTATTAGATCCTCGACCTCTGCGAAGATGTTTAAAACCCGTCTTAAGGTGCGTCTTTTTTATGAAGCCTTTGCTACTTTACAGTGATCATTAGGTGTGGTGTGTGTTTAGGTTTTTAAATGGTCTTTATTTCTTCCTTAATATGATATTTTTGTAGATGTACAGCACTTTGGTGCACTCCGGGCTCTGACGTGTTTGTACTTGGGGGGGACTTTGAGGCATGATGTATAATTTCGTTTTCAGTGTTCACGATGATCTATTTCAGGATGTTCGAGTAATCGATCTTTATTCTTAATTTGTTCAAACGAATCGAATCGGTTCACAGCGGTAAAATTACCAGCAAACAACGGACCAAATCGTGAAATCTGTTAGAGGCGTCGATACGCAATGATATCCTGGTATAGGTTCAGAGGCAGTGGTGTGCAGAAATGGGCTTTCCTCAGGGTCCGGCAGCAGGGAGACATGGGAAATGAACAATGAACTTGCGATGTGAACGCCGTTATTAAAGACTAGTTTGCATTGAGAGAAAGAGGTGGGAGGAGAAGGAGAGGTTGAATTGATGGCTTTGTAATAGATCACTCTAATGATCCATATTTCACTAGACTGGAGATGTATTTAATATTCTGGAAACCTTCCTCTCTCTCTCTCTCTCTCTCTCTCTCTCTCTCTCCAGTAAGGATAAAGTATTCGGACACGTCTGTTTTTGTTATTTAATATACTTCGTTGCTTGTAGTTCTCTTGTTCCTGCTGCTTTCAGGTTGTCCTGCAACTCTTTTCGAGTGACTGCTGGCTTCGCTTCTCTCTTACTTTCCTGAACATCCGACCGAGAGAACGTTGTGAAATCTTGTGTGTCCGGGAATGATTGGATGTGCTTTCATGAACTATCCACCTGCTTATTGTCGAAGCGATTGTACAGATGGGGACGTTTAAGGTTAAACTTTTGTCTTTATGGCTTTTCCCATTCGAGCACTGTTTAATCATGTCCCCTAAAAGCTTAGGAAGCTCCTTTACACTCAACATGACTGCTACTTGTTGCGGGAAATCTTCCTAACCGATGGTAACGTCTTGTATAATGACACCAGGTGCACTTTGCATGTTTTTATTAATACTTTTTTTTGCTTATCAGTGTGTATTTCCAGATATTCTGTTTTACTGCCTTGAACCTCATAATGACTGGCACTTGTTTGTTTAGTTTTTTTTTTTATATCACGGATAGATAGGTAGATAGATTCCTATTTCTCTGGAAATGTTGTGTACTATGCAGTGTGTGTATATAGATTTATGGCTTCCTCAAACAAGTGCCTCTAGTCACAAAAATATTTAATAGAAGTTGATTAAGTTTGTTACAGAAATGCCAAAGATCAAGGTTTAAACAATTAATGGCGGTGGATCTTGGAGGAAAATACAGTTAGAGGAAAACAATGTGAGAACATGTTACTGTATAACGCTGATTTTTAGATTATAGAAGTTTTTTTGTTTTTTTTTCTTGTTTCAACCACTATATTCATTTTCCTTTTGTGGAGAAATCATAAAAGGAAAAACTTTGCACTGAGTTTAATCAAATAAACCGGTACTTACCCAAGCCATTATATAAATAAACATAATGCTATGCCGTTTCACACCGAGTTGAGTTACTATTATAACCCTGACAACGATGATTTTCCCATAACAGTCTGAAGGTGTTTTAGTCCTTTTATATCACAGCAGTTACGCAATAATTAATTCTTTATTTTGTTTTTGTTGAAGATGACTCTGTACATTTGATCTATTTATGACTATATATGGCGGCCTCAAAAAGTACAAATGGATAGGATAGACCAGGGTCTGCTTAAAAAAAAAAAAAGACTGATTTATGTTTTTTGCTATTTCGCTGCTAGGTGGTGCTATCCTTTTTACACTGGGGTTAGTTATCCCACATTATGTTTCTTGGGGCTGCGCTGTTCCCTTCACAGTAAACAAACCAGCTCGCTTTTATTTATTGCTCATTACCATGAGTGATTCTCATGATTTCATTCACCGTGACCCTGCCACCAGATAAGTCCCTGGGAATAGCTGAGAGTAGGTGTTACTATAGAAACGATACCATATTAGAACAAGTGCCATAATATATTATGAATATACCACAGAGTTGCTGTCGACCGTTCTGAATTCTTATACTTTTTTCAATTCTGTTCAATTTGTTTGGTTTAGTACTTCTAACAATGGACGTTGTCACAGAGCAGCTTTGCAGACATGTATAAACACGGGATACAGATTCTGAGCGAGTGAATTTATCCCTATTGAGTGAGCCGGTGGTGAGGGGAAAAACTCTGTAAGGTGATGTGAGGAAGAAACCTTGAGAGGAACCAGACTCGGAAGGGAACCCGTCCTCATCTGGGTACCGACGGGTAGTATGAAAGTCAAAGAGCGTTCATTGTGGTTTTAACGTGACATCTGTTTGCTGAACTAGTCCACTGTTCACTGAAGGAGACCCGAGTACAGTACAGCACTGTGATAATTGCGGTCCAAGCGGTACCATCCTAAGCATTCTCCAGGCTGTAGCCTCCAGTTGATGAGCGCTCCATCCACGAGAGAGTTCATATACCAAGCTGTTGTACAAGAATTAATAATACATGTTTACAATGGGATTTAAAAGTCCCACTAGTGAAAATGCTTCTCTTTTAAATTCTTCTAAAATCGAATACCACCATTTTCATTACAAATTATTATTTGCGTGATTTGAAGACGTTCTTAGTATTTGGTACGTCCTTTTTCACCTTACCGTCCGTTTTCATTACGTCAAATCCGTCGGAGTGTCGTCTGAACACGTGCTTCGGTAGTAGAGATCAGACGCGTGGTAAATCGGACCTTTTGTACAAAGCCGTTAACGGGATCAATATCGCGCATTTGCTTACGTTTAAATAGAGACCTATAAATATTACGGAATCTATATAAATGTGAAATATTCAAGATATTGAACGTTTACTTGTTTAAAATACAAAAATTCTGAAGCCTTCTGTTTATGCCAGCTTTTCAGTGTGGTCTCGTGGACTTTTTTTGACCACATTTGATTATTTAAAAAAAATATTTTTTTTTTTTTAAAAAGAGAGGCGAGGGGAGCCCAAAAAAAAAGTGCTTTATTTTTCTGTTCATTTTCATTCCCTTTTCTCTGTGCGACGAAAAAAGACAGGAGAGGTGACTGTGGAATGAGAAAAAGAACATCGCGCGCACGGTTCACTGCAGGACTGCCATCTTTTATATTTGTAAAATTCGACGGAAAACGACCAGAGCTTTGAGCGTTCGTTTAAGAGAGGCAAAGCGGAAAGAGATGCTTGTTTCGCACACTTTAAGCGCACGCTGATTCGTATTACGGCCGGAACAGAGCGAAACGCCAGACTAGTCTTCTGATCGTCAATCACGAAAACCTGAATCGCGTGTCACATGCTAACGTGCGATATTTCATCTACAACTGTGCTTAGTTTACAGCATTTTTATAATCATCCTGGTTTAAAATGTAGAGGACGAGAGCAGATTAAAGTTATACATGGTATCGATCCTTTATCCTCAATACCTCCTCCACTGGCTATTAATATGGCATCATGGGTAATGAGAATGAATGGGCACGTGCGTTCGGAGTGTGTGGGCTCGTTTCTCCTTGGGAAAGGACATGGACGGTATCCTTTTATTTTTATTTATTTATTTATTTTTTTTTTTTAACTGCTTATTGATTCTGCAAAAAAAAGAATTGTGCACTGAATATGTAGCAATACATACATTATACAATAAAGCACGCTGAATTAAGATAAAAGGTTGATGTTTTTAAGGTTAAGTCTTTCAGCTCTTTATGGAGGTTTCGCTCGGAACGTTTGCAGAAAAGTCGCTCTTCGGATGAGTAATCAAATATTGACTCGGCATGAAGGGCATGCGCTTTTATTTCTCCATGTGACGTTCATTGATCCAACCCAATATCATAAACTTAATTTGGAAGTTTTGTTCATGATTAATTTTGCACATTACTTTACATGGTTCATTTATTTTCACACTTTTTTTATTTATTTTGTTTTTTTCACGTGAATTTTTTTTAAAACATGATTTGATATTTTTGATGTGAACTTGACACTTTTTTTTTTTTTTTTAACATGATTAAATTTTTTTTTGGCAAATGATTTATTTTTTGCATTTAACTTTTTACCCACGAAACACACCGTGTTAAAAAAAAAGCATGCAAAACATCGTTAAAAAATCATGTTTTAATTCTTTTTTTTTTTTTTACACAATTTTCATGATTTTTATCTTATTTATTTTTACACCTTGTTTATTTCAGTGTGGGATTTTGTAACACATTTATGGCCGTATAGTTTTTCCACACGTGATTTTTGCATGATTAATTTTTCACATCTGACATTTTACACGATAAATGTCACTTTTTTTGTTTGTTTTTTTACGGTTAATTACTTTTCATCAATAGGAACCACTCTGCTGTCGGGTTCTGCAGAGAATCTTTAAGTGCTCCGACATGGGGACCAACCTGAAAATAACGAGAGATGGAGTGATGGATAAATGTCCACGAACGAGTCCAAGCACAACCACTTTCCAGCGTTGTTAATTGAGCCGGGTGTTACCAAGTTGGAGACTATTAATTTGCCTTAATGATGCTGTTGTCGTGTTTAACATCACTGAAGACTAATTAGTTTCTGTATCGAGGCCTCCTTGTTAATCCTAACAGTTGTTTGTGAGTGTAGTGCCGTCAGAGAGAGACACTGATTAAAGGCTCATGGCTGAACGACTGCTAAACACACAAAACACAGGACAGGGTTATGAGGAAAAACAACTTGGGTAAGTGCAGTAATTAGCATTTTATATGCATGTGACCTTGCGTCATTGACTTTATTGTTGTTTATTGATTGATTATTTTCCCAGCCTCGCTATATATATATATATATATATATATATATATAATATTTTTTTTTTTTACATGTGTATATATTAAATACAATACTGCATAGGCCTGTCTCAGTAATTGGGTTTATGAGGATGTACAGGTAAGACTTCTCTGTTATCGGGAACTCTGAAATAGTTAATGTTCACAGTATGCTTCAGTAATACAGAAAGATTTTTAAAAAGGCGGCTAAAGTATAAGATTTTTACAACAGGATAGCTGAAGAAAATTATTTATAAAGAAAATGATTACAGTTGGTAAGTGTTGACTAATTTCTAGGGGGTGCTGGGTTGATCTCGACGTTTCCTCTTGGTTTTCCGGTTTCTTCCCGCCGTTCAAAAAAGGATTCCCCCTAGGTCTGAATGAGTGTGTGTGGAGATTGGTGTACATGGTACCATAGACTGGTGTCCCTTTCTGGGTATATTCCTACCTCACACTACCTCCCCTATATATGTATGTGTATATGCTGAATTATCCAATTTTCTGCAGCAAAAATGATTTTATCAGATGTAAACTTGTTGAAACTGACTCACTGCGATGAACGAGTTGATGGGGCAGGAACCAGGCGCTTAATCTTAACACTAGATTTATTATGAGCCTTACAAGAGTTGTAGTTATTGCCCAGAGTAAGGGGCAAAGAATAGGCAGGCCACAACAAACGGGTAATATCTATATTCAAACTCGGAACATAAAACAAGAAAAAGAGGTCAGGATAGAAATATGTGCAAGATAAAAGAGAAACAGCAGGATATACACAGAGAAATTAATTAAGGGCTAAACACAGAACAGGTCAACACGATAGGTTAAAGTGATGACAGGACCGTAGTGGAGACAGGACTTCAACCAAGACAAAGGGTCAAAAGAACAAGTGCAGGCAGCATTCCCCACACTAGGAATCACACCACACACATGCCATGAGGGGGAATTTGGCATTTTATCAGCTAAACCATGGTGTTTGTAGGCTTTTGTTCCATTTGCTTATTTACTTCTTGTACACTTTATTATTTTGAGGATAAAAACACTGATATTTTACGTGTTGAGAATGAGAAACGTCATGTTCGTTTACACTTACCTGCTTTTGAAGCTTACCTCTTCGTAGAAATGTTCTTCGTCAAATCAGACACTAAGGTCTTACCATTTGCTCACCTCATTTTCCCTTATTTCTTGTGGTTCTCTCTCTCTCTCTCTCTCTCTATCTCTCTCTGTATCAGTTATTTGCTCCCTGGCTTTAGCGTAGTCAGCGAAAACTCTGTAAAACGCATCAGTCGTATTACCACGGGACAAGCAAGCAGTGATCTTCCATCCTCCTCACTCTATCTTGGAAAACTAAAACAATAAATTCTTTTCCCTGCAATCTCTGCCACCTCTCTCTCTCTCTCTCTCCATCTTTCTTGATCTCTTTATTTATTTATTTTTATTTTTTTTATTTGCCGTACGCAGAGGAGCGTAGTAGCAGCTGAGAGGCTGAACTCGTCCTCTGCCGTGTGGTCAGTGGTGACAAAAAAAAAATCAGCTGTGTGAGCGGAGGATGAACAGCGAACAAGAGCAGTGGACTTCAAAATCACTCATCGACTGTATCGGTGTGTTTGTCCGAGACGGATGGTAGATCTTCTATGAAACCTCTTGTACAAGAATGAATGAATGGGTGGGCCTGTTGTAGTGATGGAATACACAACTAATAGACCATTATTCGATATTCAATCCAGTTGTTTTGTCAATTAGCCAACATCTGGAGTAACATTTAAAAAAAAAAATAAAAATAAAAAAAAAAGACCCCTGCTATTAGCCCAGGAAGCCTGCAGAGAGTCAGTTTGGTTCTTAAGATCAGATGAATATTGAGTAATATTTAGTGCTCTAGTACTAGGTGTCAGTTTAAGTGATGGATAAAACATATTCAAATTGTTGGTTTGAAATCAGCGTTCTGATGTACTAGAATAAGTATTAGATAAAGGTCTCTATCAATAGATTACATGTCCTGGCCCTGTCTCCTTCTCTGTACGTTAATGAACACGCCTTTCTTTTTGTATCGCCGTGCTGGAAATTCGGAGGTGTAACCATAAATCTGCTTTAAAGAACGACGGGGTGCATTTGAGAGATCTGCAGAAATGGAATTACACTCAACTGATGAATAGAACAGTGTTAAATCCAACAGCAGGGCTAAAGAAGTTTATGGATTGGGTGGTCTAGCATAGTGATGACTTGATTTAACTCCTCTCTCTCTCTCTCTCTCTCTCTCTCTCTCTCTCAGTATATTACGGAAGAATTTGTAGTCTATTTTTGCTCAGCAATCCCTACATCACGCAGAGACACAAATATATTTCTCTTCTCCACCACTGTTTTTCTTGTAGCAATTTATTTCTAGTCATCTTGAATAAACCATAAATGAAATAAATAAATGTAAATTATAGGCAGCTTCACTCAGCAATACACCCTCCCTCGCTCTTGCACACTCTGTACCTCTAGATACACAACTATAGACCGATTGAAAACTACAATTTTTTACTGATCAACATGATTACTTTTTTAGTTGTTGTATGTATGTATGTATATGTATTGCACTGTTCCTTTATTTTCACATGGGATTTTTTCCATTTGTTTTCAAATGGGATTTTTAGACGATATATAGATAGATAGATAGATAGATAGATAGATAGATGGATAGATATAATATTTATTTATTTTTTATTTTTTACATGTTTTGAGGTTGTTGTTTTTTCCCCTCCAAGATTCTTTTATAACGGCAAGGCCAATTCATTTGCTATACACCAAAGACATTTAGTTTTGAGATCAAAAGTTGGATATGAGACCAGTGTTTAGGATTTCAGCTTGTATTTCCTGGTATTTACGTCTAGATGTGTCAAACAATATAAAACACGGAACCTTTTGTACCAGACCACCCAATTTTTAGTCGAGCAAAAGTATAGGAACAGAGCAGTCTTGAAGTAATTATAGTAAATAGCACTGAATATTTGGTTGCATATCCATTCTGCATCACACACCGGCATCACACACCGACATCACCAAATTGTTGCCTTCTTCTTCTGTGATGCTTTCCCGGTTTTTACCGCAGCCTCTTTCAGTTGGTTATTTGTTTCTGGGAGTTTCTCGCTTTAGTCTCCTCTTCAGGAGGTGAAATGCTGCTCACTTGGGTTAAAATCTGGTAATAGACATGGCAAATGCACTTGGTTGAGTTGGCAGTGTGTTTTGGATCATTTGTCTTGCTGTATGATAAAGTTCCTCACGATTCATTTGGATGCATTCCTCTGTGAATTGGCAGACGATGTTCCTGTAAACTTTTGAAATCATTCCGCTGCTACCATCATGAGTTACATCGTCAATGAAGATTAGTGAGAATTTTCCAGAAGCAGCCGTGCATGCCTGAGTCATGGAACTACTTCCACCATGTTTCACAGATGAGCTCGTATGTTTTGGATCATGAGCAGATCCTTTCTATCCATCTCTTTGGTAGAGGTTAATATTGGTTAACCTCAGAGCTTTTGTGCCTCATCTCTGTATTTCTTTGTGAATTGATTGAATCTGGCTTACTGCCAGATTGAAATACATCAGCCGTCCTTACTGTTGATGAGTGGTTTGCAACTTGAAGTATGGCCTCCTATGTTTTGCTCGAAACTCTTCTTCGAACGGTTTGAGGATACCGTCACCTTTTCCCTGTGGACATTGATGGCACTGACTAACTAACAGAGCTGTGAAGAAAATCCCCAAAACAGTAATCTTTCTGTGATCACCTGTTGTTTTCCTTGGTCGACCCATTCGATGTCTCAATACACCGGTGGTTTCTTGCGTTTTCAGGACATTCCAAACAGCTGTGTTGGTTATGCCCAATGTTTGTGCAATGCCTCTGATTGATTTTCCTTCTTTTCTGAGCTTCAAAATGGCTCGCTTTTCTTCTACCGAAAGCTCTCTGATCTACATGTTGGCTTATCCTTTTTAACAACATATATACAGTCTTCGCAGGTGAAACTGAAGGCTAAAACCAAGGGTAGCTTTTCAGGGCTATTTATTGTTACAGTCCATCAGGAAACCTGTCAGTCACATGTTCCAGTGTTTTTGCTTGCCTACAAATTGGGCGGTTTTATTTTTCACATGGGTTTTACATAATACTTTTTTTCATGTAGAGTATATTGTGTGTGTGTGTGTGTGTATTTACCACAGTTAATGTTTGAGAGTATACTACGATGATTTCGTGTGTATTTGGTGTATAGCTGGCGATCACTGTGTAATCGTGCCATATGCTTGAGGCTTAGGCAATGCGTAAAAAAGTTACATCAAGTGCCATGTCATTAATGCCCTGCGGCTATTCCTAGAACCTTTTTAAATCACCTTAATTAAGTCCAATTTATGGGAGTGTAACTCGGCTGATTAGCATTAGTATGTGGACATGGACTCTGATGATAATGAGCTAACAATCCCTGAGTCATGCAGATGCCATACACCTTAGGACATTTAAAGATCTGGTTTAAACTACTGATCAGAATTTACACTATAGAGCCATTTCTCACGTTCTGAGATGAATACTTTGTTATATACCCCGAGTTAGTGTGCGTGGATTGCATGTATTTGACGACTACCCCAGCCCAACATCCAAACTGCTAAAATATTGACTTCCATGAGAGAATAAAAACGGAGAGACCATGTAGATGCATCTCAACCTCAAACTGTCATGCCAATGGACAATCGGCTGCGGGATAAGGTCATCACACACCTGGTACGAGAACAGTGTCGTCATGTACCTGTTGAACAGTCTCGTTGTGCTGAACATCTTGTCCCCTGGCATCTTGAAATCGTTGACATGAAGTTCCAAGACACCTACAGCTGCATGTCCAGCAGGCTTCCCAAGCGATGTCTGGATGTCTAGATCACGTACAACGCAGTGGTGAGCATGAGTCATTTTTTGACACTCGTACCACTACTTTTTGGTATTTGCCGAAGGGTTGTCTACATTCCAGCAGCTGTCAATAAAGTCGATGTGTACAGGGAAACTCGTGCTTTGTGGCTGTTCCAGACTCTTTATACAAAAAAAAAAAATTATAATGTGCACCATCAACATCCAAACAGATATCTCAAGGCACTGTCACTCTGTGCCCTTCAGTAATGGTCCATCAATCATGTCCTAGCATTTCGAGCCCAGGCATGTGTATGTGCAGCATGTGTTTAAAAAAAAAAACTAGCAAGCAAGGGAGCTAGTGTCTCATTTCTTTTACAGCCGTCGTCAACATTCGTCTGTGAGAAAAGAAACAATATCAATCTGAGAGGCAATTCTTCATGTATGTAACGAACCACTCTTTATATATTGCTTCGTTTTTTAAGACGTACTCTGTGCGGATGTATGTTTAACCAAATGATACTCTTATGTAGTCGCATTCTGATTGCAATGCATTCTATATACATAGTGTAGGTGGGGTTACTGTACTTGCAAAAACCCAACGGTAACTCTATTAGTCTGTAGGGGGGAAAAAAAAATATTTGGAGATGCTTCATACTGTCTTTTTTTTTTTTTTTTTTTCCCCCCCCAGACACTTGAGAGTTGCAGGCTTGCTATCCATAATGCCAGTCACGTGTTATAGGTAGTTCCTCCCCAATTCAACGGTCAGTATAGTTGAACTATTCTTTTCTCTCATTTCTTTTCTTTTTTTTTATTGCCCTTTTGCAAAACAGGCAACCCACAACATTACCGGTAGCTAGTAACACATTGATTCCCAATTGGGCCTTGTGAGAGGTGTATTCGCTGGCAGGATTTGGGTCTACTTTTCCCCCTTAGAGAGAAGGGTCCGTGCAAATCGATATAAAGTTACGATGTCGGATCACGACCCGGTTGAATGGTTTGACGAGGGCGAAAATGATATGCTTCGGCCTTCAGTCACCGCATCTCAATCCAATTAAACACTGATGAGTGATTTTGGACACACCATGCTCTCTAAAAGGACCTTAACCTCACCAATTGAGGGGATAGCTTCACTCTGGTATAATATCAGAGACTTGTGTAACCAATGCCAGACCAGTCAACTCGGCTAGAGATAATAGAATGCCACAGAACCTGGATGTATTTTTGGGACATGGTGTGTGTGTGTGTGTGTGTGTGTGTATAGGGGAAGTCTGGTCCGTCAAGCATGTACCACTGTAGGTTTGAGTTGTCAGGTGGCTTACTGGGTATTTTAGCTCGCTAAAGTAATTGGTCAATATGCAGTTGGCCATTCTCAGAGTTGCGTTAGTTCAGGCACCGCGCTTTGAGTAAGTTTATTTGGGACATGTCCAACTAGTTACGTACACCACACACGCACGTTACGATGCTTCTAGCAGTCACCTATTATAACTGTACCTGTCTGCATTCTTTTGCCTCATGTGTCAATGCATTGAGACTCCCAATACGATTGGATTACGATCTGTGCGAAGTCCCACTTGTCTATTATGACGCCCGCTGAGAGCGAGTTTCCTAATAGCCTAAACTAAAAAACGCCGTCGAGTTTATTAGCATCGGGGATAACTCGATCATTCAGTGCTCTTTTACCACAAGGCCATTAGCTCAAAGCGATGTACTGACACACGAGGGGATTTGTGATGAATTAGAAAGACACAGAAACCCAAACCGTCCTCTCGCTGGTGTTTAGGTTCAGTGACGAGCATGATGATTAGATGCGAGCAAAGTACCCTATATTGTATTGATACCATTTGGCCTGTTTGTATTGGTCTGATTGGCCTATAAAGTTTGACTTGCGTGCCCAAATGGCATTAAGGCACACCCAAACAGAAGCTAAACAGAGATGATCTTTCCTGTAGCTATTGTAAATAGTCACTATCTCTACATTTAAAAGCTCCAAGGTTCAATCCTGGTTAGTGTCTATGCCTAGTTTAACGTGTTGTCCCAATGTTGTGTGGGTTTACTTGGGTTTTCAGGTTATCTCCCACCTTCCGAAAACATGCCAGTAGGTGGATTGACCATAGATGTGAATGTACATATCTGTGTGCATGGTACCCTACAATGGACCATCATCCCAACCAGTCGGTATTCCCACCCAGTGTTCCCAGGATAAGCGAAAAATTGGTCATTTATACAATTAAAAGCCAACATACCAATTGTTACATATTGGATCGTTGATGCTCTGGAACTGTTTTGTGGTCCGGTGACTCAAGCTCAGAGTGCCATTTTAGGCCAAAACCTGGTTGCCAAGAAGTTAAGACTTGACTTGCGCTGGATGTTGAACATATTACAGAAATTGGTGGAACAAAATCAGTGGTGTTCCATCTGAGATTGTAGATTTTAGACCCTGTGGTCTGAATTGACCTGGACAAGCTTGAAATGTTGTGCTCGGAGAACTGATCAAAGTCAGTCCTCCGACTGATCAAAGTCTCGTTTACGAGCGTTTCCAACAGAAAGGGGCTCGGTGTGTTCTTTATGGTGACGTCACCAAATAAGAATTCTCAAGATACCATTTTGCTATCGATAATAATAAAGCTCCTTTGAACGCAACCGAGCTTAACAGAATTGAACTGAATTGAATGCGGTTTACTCCTCAGTAAGCGTAATCTTTTGTTGAACGCGTCTACGTTTCTACTTCCACTTGTCCGTTCTGTGAATACAGGTTTCATGCTGCCTCAATTTTCTCCTCATTCTGATTGATCGATTAAGAAAAATAACACTATCTTCCTGAGGCAACCCTGTAATTATGGACACAGTCTCCTTTAAATGATCTCATGTTCCATTTCTCCATCATGCTTTATTTTCTTTCTTTTACTTGCTTCTCTTACACCTAGTCTCCTTCTGCTGATTTAATAAAAAAAATTGCCCACCCAAACAATTTCGTTAATCAGTCATTGACTTTGACGTTACCGTTTAACTAAAAACGTGTGCACTGCAGCTTCCTGTCTGGGGTTCAAACCTGAGCTTGGATTACTGTCTGTGCGAAGTCCCACTTGTTCTCCCTTTTGGGTTTCCTCTGGCTTCCTGGTGACGCTGGTAAAGTGCTGAATAATGAGGGTGGAAGCCATATTGTTGAACTAAAACCAATATGACACAGCTTAAAATCAAGTGTCAGTGTTTATTTCTATTGGGGGGCCCCTCCATCTGGGATACCCCTTCTCAATCTGGCAAACCTTGGAACGCGTGATTTTAATAATCTAATTGCGTTATGCACGTGCGTAAACCTACTCTGAATACCTTGTAACTTTCCCTGTGTAAATATTGACATTTACTTTTGGGTTAGGAATGACTTTTTAAAACACTTAAACGGCACTTTGTGCAGAGAAAACAATTTTCAGCATTAATGAAGGCACACTCGTGAATATTCCAAAATGTTATTTGGACACTTCTATTCTTTTCACTTCATCTTTGGAAGCTCGGTCGCGGCCACACGGGGGCCGCTTTGCCATCGTGTGAACGAGGAACACCGCATGCAGGTGGAAGAGTTGGTGGCTTAGCGGTTGGCGCTTGTGGAGTTGGGGGTTCGATTCCCGCCTCAGCCCTGTGTGCATGGAGATTGCATGTTCTCCCCGTGCTTTGGGATTTTCCTTTCGGGGTTGTAGGCCGATTGGCATCGCTAAATTGCTGTAGTGTTTGTGCCTTGCTATGGGTTGGCACCCCGTCAGCTAGGATGGGCTCCAGGTACAGAAAATGGATGGATGGACAAGCCATAAATCAACACCAGAATCGCTAAAAATCTCAATCTTAAAAAACAAAAAAATAATAATTTTTATATATAATTTTTATATTTTTTAAATAGTAGGTTTTAGGGCTAGATGCTGTTGTACTGGTGTCAGTAGCTTTACTGTAGTGACCTTCTTTCTTTCGTCCATTTTTTTCTTTTCTTTTTCTTTCTTTTCTCGCGAGTGAATAGACTGAACAAATGTTTGTTTATAATAGGAATCGAGGGAATAGTGTGGGCCGTGCAGAGAGCTTGTGCTGCTTTAACAACACTCTCAAAGTACACACACACACACACACACACACACTCTTGTATCACTTTGCTCTCACCCTCTCTCTCTCTCTTCTCTCTCTCACTCTCTCTCTCTCTCTCTCTCTCTCTCATATCACCGAGATCCATAACTCTGCTTCTTTTCTTTTCCTGGTGTCACACTCCTAGTCTTCTCTACTGCCCTGTTTTCTCTTTCTCTCTCTCTCTCACTCACCCTGTGTTCTTACGCAGGCTCTGCTCCGTGGTGCTCTCGCTTTCGCACTTTTGCTCTCTGGTGAACCTACTTCCGTGTTCGAAATCTGACACGTTCCATACGCGCTCCTCTTCTGTGCCCTCTGTTTCACCTCTGACGCACTTTGACACTCTGTTCTTGTCTCATTTCCTGTCATTCACTTCCGAGGGCTCAAGCTGCATGAGGACTGCATTTTGGATTATTTAGCATTTGGTGTGTGTGTGTGTATATATATTTTGGTAGCCATAATACATCTTTAATCTTGTTTAAAATCAATTAATAGAATAAATGTAGTATTTAAAGGCACATGTGAAACAGCACTATTCATGAAGTTATTCATTTTACCCTACCGTAGGGTGGTTTCAGTACTTTCGGTGATTAGTTTCAGTTTTTTCCTTATTATAATTCGCTACGATATGGCTTGAAATGGTAGATATTCATTGGAGTTTGTCTGCTAAAATTCATGACGGCTAAAATTTTGCCAGCGATCAAAACTAAAGGAGTGCAAGGGAACCCAAATTCAGGAAAAGCAGTAATGTTGAAATGTTCAGTTGTTCATTTTGGGTTAGCCTGTGCCCACTGCAGCCTCAAATTCCTGTTCTTGGCTGCCGGGTGCAACCCGACGAGGTCTTTCGCTGTTGTAGTCCATCCGTCTCAGGGTTCTACGTTCTGAGATGCTTTTCTGCTCATTACGGTTGTAAAGAGTGGTGTTTTGACTTAGCGTAGCCTTCCTTTCAGCTTCGAAACAGTCTGTCTGTTCTTCGTTGACCTCTCGACAAGGTGTTACCCGAAGCTCTTGTCTCTTGACGACTGCATTGTGCTCCTGCTACATGATTGGCTGATTGGATAATTGCATGGATGAACTTGTGTATAGGGTTTTTAAAAAGTAGCTGGTGAGCATATTTATTCTACCAAAACCTAGCCAGGTGCTAGGTCTGTGTACATCATAATAGATAATAGACAGATAATAGATCATAAACAGATTTGCATGAACATACACGATCACATAGCATGTTGACAAGGACAGGACCCTCAGCGTGCCCCTGGTGGTCTTTTCGGGACAGAGAAACTAAAAGGTTAGAGCAAGTGATGCACCGTCCAAAATTCAACACCACAAGTCGTTGCAATAATTATCGTCCACTAGCTAGGCGTGATCTCTTTGATCTTGCCGTCGCTGGCCACAATGCTTGAAGACCCGGTGCTCCTAATCCGAGCCCCATCATCACGCAAAGATAAATGACTTTAATTATCTGCTAATTTTCTCCAAGTTTGCTCTTCTTACAGACCTTTGACGTTGTTGATATGAAAAACCTATGAAGTTGTAACCTTGGGGTTAATTTACTGTCTTCTTGACATCCAGCGCAAATCTGTAAGTAGTAATCAGTTCGGTTCTTCCAAGCAGTTGAACACTGAAAGTCCCAAGGAACGATTCATTTCACAGCGGTAACACCATCTCGCCATCGTTTGTTTTTCCTATTACGCCGTGTCCGTGCTAACGTGACTCCGAGAACAAATCCCACATATGTTCTCGCGTCTCATAACAGGTAATATTTATCGAGGCAAACATTTTTCAGCTGCGTATGTGTGATTGGTAGAAGATTGAGATTGGTGCAGATTTCCGGTTCTGTATCCCGAGAGAAAATTCCACACCTCTTCTCACACTTCTTAATCATTTGAAATTTATAAAGGCAAGAAACTTGGTCCCCTCTGAAACTACTGGAACGGCAAGGCCGATTCATTTCTCTGTGCTATACACCAAAGGGTTTGAGACCATTTGGTTTTGAGATCAAAAGACGAAAGTTTAAGATTTCAGCTTTTATTTCCTGGTGCTTACAGCTAAATGTCTTAAACAACATAAAATATGGAACCTTTTGTACCAGACCAACCAATTTTGGGGTGAGCAAAAGTATAGGAACAGAAGTTTACAAGTAAACAAGTAAACTTGAAGTAAATAAAACACATTTGGTTGCATACCTCCTGCATCAAGCCTGCGACTCACTGACATCACCAAACTGTTAGTTTCTTATTTTGTGATGCTGTCCCAGGCTTATACCTCAGCTTCTTTTTTTTTTGGTCGTTTTTTTACATGGATTTCTCCCTTCAGTCTCCTCTTCAGGAAGTGAAATGTTGCTCGGTTGGGTTAAGGTCTGGTGATTGACTCGGCCAGTCTGAAACCTTCCACTTTTTCCACCTGATGAAGTCCGTTGTTTCGTTGGGAGCGTGTTTTGGATCGTCGTCTTGATGCGTGATAGCTGCTGCCATCATGAGTTACGTCGTCAACAAATATTAGTGAGAAAGTTCCGGAAGCAGCCGCGCAAGCCCGAGCCGTGACACTACCTCCACCACGTTTGACAGATGAGCTTGTACGTTTTGGATCATGAGCAGATCCTTTCTTTCTCCACACTTTGGCCTCTCTATCACTTTTGGTAGAGGTTAACCCAAATGTCTCCAGTCTACAGCAAATACAAATGGCTTTGCCGTATCAATAGATTCAGAGAGGAATATATACACAAAAATGGTGCGACTTTTTAAATCGAGCAGTTTCGCAATCCGATTCTGAAGTAATTAGTAATGCTAATAAATAGTAGACATTTGCCAAACCCACTTACACGGGTGGAAGCGATATGCTGTCATGAAGTGCTGTTGTGCCCTTCTTTCATCAGTCCTATGCTTTTACCACAAGACCTAATTAGATTTTATCTGATCTACAACGGTAAGGTTAACAAAACCAATACGCACTTTGTCTCTCAGCCTTTGGCAATACAGGAAGACGAGGGGAACAGGAAATGGAGAGGGTGCTTGTAGCCACGTCTAACGATGTCACCTCAGCCCTGCTAATTAAATGGTAAACGCAGTGGGAGTATAAAAAGGAAGGTATATTTGGACAAATCCTCCTTTCACATCTGCTTTGTAATTACTGTCTAGAGATGCTAAAAGGTGGGTTTGTCCGAATTTACCCTCCGTTTCACCTTCGCAGTCCAGTGCGTTTTAACATTCAATCCGTGTCACTTGCCATCTCATTCCCTTCTTGCACGATTTTCAGTGTACTACTCTTCGGTTCCAGACTTTTATACTAACGTCGAGGCTCGGGTTCGTATTTATTTACGATTTAGTTCATGCGAGTATAAAACTTTTAATAGAGGTACTTTCTATAAACTGTGACTCTGTGTACGTAAAAAAAAAAAAAATGTACGTCAGCCCACTACCAAGAAATGATGTAATACATTCCTGAGTATTCAAATTGCTATGGCTCATTCGGATTGTAACACTGGGCGTTTCCTCGCACACTGTGTTAATGGCCGTTGCGTTTGTTTCCGACACTCGATGTCGACTCTAAGACTGTTCTATACGCTCACTGTCCATTATCAGGAACACCTATGCACAAATGCGCATCCATGCAGTTATCTAATAAGCCGATCAAGTGGCAGGAGCACAATGCAAATAAATAAATATAAATAAATGAATGAATGCAGATACAGGTGACGACTTTGAGTGAATTGTTCACATCAAACATGAGAATGAAGAACGTGTGATCTCTGATGACTGAATGATTGGATAACGGTGTGAATGTGCAGTTGTAGAGGTGTTCCTAATAAAGTGGAAAGTCTGTGGAAAGTGTGCCTGTCTGTTACAGACTGTATGACTCACTCGCTCACTTTTTATGAAGCTCAGAATCAAGTTTTCAGCTCTAGCCGATCCGGTCACAGGGATGCTGGGTTCAGTGCCGATGAGCGCCGTGCACCTTCTGTTTATCTCTTGGTTTTGTTTTGGTTCTGTCTCGGCTCTGGTCTTGTGATTGGTTCGTTTCCCCTGATTGTGTGTACGTGCTCCTTGTTTCTCTATATTTATTTTATTTAGCCCGTATGCTTCCCTGTGTCTTCCTGTATACTGGTCACCAGATTTCAGCTTCTCCCTTGGTATTAGTTCTCATTTTGTTTTTTTTTGTTTTTTTCTTGCTTATGTAACCTTGATGTGCTTCTCATTGTATGATTATGGATTATTCTGTGTACTGACCCATGCTATGGACTATGGACTCAATTTCATGCGTTAGAAATTCAGTCAGTTTTTAGACCTGACGTGTAGCCAGACCTTTTCACGATAGGGTGGCCAGGTTTAGGCCCCATGACCCAATTGGGGTGCCAATCTACATTAAGCCAAAAATCCTAATCCATTTTTAAAAATCAGTATTATATAACATTTATTCTAATAGATACTGCACACACGTACACTCTCAAAAAAAAAAGCATTAAAAAAAAAACCGCAAAGAGCAACAAAAAAAGTTTTTCTGCTCATGTCTGTAAAAACCTTTGCCTCCATTTGTAAACACATTTTTAATACTTGCCCCATTCATCCAGAATTGATTAACATTAGACCATTTGCTAATAAACAGTGGGAAAATGTAAGTACTTCCATGAGGGCTATAATACACTTTACGAGTAGGAGAAAGCAATGTTTCTCCTTGTGGATGATACTCGGAAATGAATGATAAGTAAAAAATCCGCAGAGTAGAATTCAAGGGAAAACCCCCTCTCCCTTAAATACGTTAAATACGTTTTTATTGAAATAATGTTTTTAGTGATGTGTTGGTTGGGGCTGTATTTTGTTATTCTTCTGAGAAGTTAGGACTCCTCTGGCACGCTGATGCCCCAGGAGAGCAGGTTCCCCTGTTAACTCCTACACGCAAAAGAGCAAGAGCTTCTTTTCGCACTCATTACTTTCGAACATTCCCATGTCGTATTAATAGGAGATCCTAAGCAGAACTTGTGGAGACGACGAACGTTGGACTCCTGAACGTAATGCAGCCATACGATGCGTAGATGGCTAAAGCGCCGCTGCATCGCTCTCTTTCTTCAGGAAGAATTGAAGAGAAGGCTGATTCCGACTTGGATCTATATTCCCGGCTCTGCCAATGCCCTACAGTCCTCGGCATGATTCAGCATAACGCGTCTTGAAAAAGAGCCAGGAGATGACGATTAACTAACTAATTTCCACTGGAGGCAATGTTTTCTGAGAATGTTTATCATTTCTGTCTACAGCTTTTGCTTATCCACGGTTTCATTACTTATGCCTTCCATCGCCAGCTGCCGAACAGTTCTTCCCTCTTCAATTCGGCTCTACTTTCTGTTAAATTCAGCGGCCGGGCCGTATACAGAGCTTTGCCAAAGTGCTGCAATTTAAACGAAATAATAATGTAGACTATCACAGATTAGAGTACAAGCGGAGCAATTTCGAGAGGTGGGTGCAGCGCAGCAGGATGTGAATTGCTGTGGATTATTTCAAACCCCTGACGGTTGAAAGCAAAGCATTACACCCCCCTTTAAACAGACTATAATAGCTGCAGAGAGAATCGATTGTTTCATTATCATGAGTTGTGTTTTTGCGTCCCTGGTTTATAACGTCTGTCTTTCCTAGCACACGGCCACGAAACAAACAAAAAGATCAATGAATAGAAAATAAGGAGCCTTTTTAATAACAGACCGCAATGAAAAGAGAAGTTTTGCATTTGTTAATTTGTTAAAGCTTAATGTCCTATACGAACATAAAGTCCAAAAAATGGGTAATGTACTGTATCTTATTTTCTGTGTGTTTCACCTACTGGGGCATGTTTCTATTTTATTTCTAGCTGCGGTACGGGTTTTTTTTTGTTGTTGTTGTTGTTGTTTTTTTCTTTTACTTTGCAAAATAGTATTGTGTTAGGAGAGTGCAGCTACTCAAAGCTGCAGTGGGCTGAATACAGACGCACAGCAGGCAGAGTCGAGGCAAAACAGTTGGATTTATTATAAAACTTGCCTCGGGTGTTGTCACCGTTTGTTTGTAGGACTACCAGACTGAATTAAAATATATTAAACTTTTCTTACTAGACTAGTTCGGTGTGACTAGCCAAGAAGAGGCACAACTGAGATATGGGTTTAGCTGCTACAGTGCCATGCAAAGTACATTATCTTTCCTTATGCTCTGCTCATACGTTCACGTGAACTGGAACTCGTATAAACATTTACGCACCTTGTTTTCCTGCTCGGTCTGAGAGGATGTTACGTTTTCAGTCTCAACCCCTTTACTGGTTTTAAAATAACAATAACTTGTATCCATTTTTCCTCACAATGACTCTGGTAGCTAGCGTTTGGCAGAATTGAGAGCCGTCAGCCAAAAAGACACGAGCGTTTCCACGTATTTTCCTGTAAACCCTGTCTGATTGGTCTCGTCTCCTTTCACCCAAGATATAACATTACAACACCGTGACGCTCAGTTACGTAGTGACAAACCGCTCCAGGTGGAGAATTATTGCGGGCTAAAGAAAAAATCTTCAGGGGTACAGCCCTGTATGCCCAGGCCAGGTTACGCCCTTGGCAGCTGCATAAAAACTGATTTATTTTTTAAATGCTTAATGTTTTCTTAACGATAAATTTGCAATGCAAGTAACATCATTGTATTGAAACCAGTAACCGTAATTAGATTATATAAATTTAAAATGTAATGCGCTATCAGTCATACGAATATAGTATCGCGTTATACCCGACTCCGCTAGCGCCGTGTACGTAAAATGCTAATGACTAACTTGAACATTGGCATGTGGGCAGCTTGGCGGCTGCTGAGGCCAACTTCAGAGGGAGGCATGGTCACATGAGCTCATTGCTCCGGGCTTCCCAAACGGACTCGGGCATCCCCAGTAGCAACACGAGCTGTTAGCCATGTGATGCTAGCATTAACAATGCCCCAAATTAGCACTGTGAGAAACGGCTTTGCAAGAGCTCTGACATCTTCACACTCGCGTTGAGGGCCTGGGTCCTGAAATAGCCACTTCATAATTGAATTGAACAAGTGCTTTTTTAGCAGTGCGTTATTGCACCGTAATGGCAGGCAATTTTTTCATAATCGCAACTGAAAAGTGCCGATTTGTTCAGTGTCATTGAGTCAAAAAAAGTGTGTGCGCATAGCTGGAGCCAGTGTTGCCGGTTGTTTTATCGGAGATAATGGCTAATGCATGCTCAGAAATTACACGAAGAAGGAGGATGTTCTGCAGACAAATTTGGTGATTTTCTATTAAGTTTTAAATATAGCCAAAAAGAGAGCTTAAAAATGAACAATGTATGCAGGTGAGACAAAAGTGATCATTGGGAAACAATGGTGATTGGTATTGGGGAAACAATGGTGATCAGTGCCTGGTCAGTAGGAATGATGGTGATCCATGCTTGGTAGTTGAGAACGATGGTGGTCAGTGATCGTTTTTTTTGTTTTAATAATGGCGCTCGGCGATTGGGAACGGTGGCGCTCGGCGATTGGTCATTGGGAACCATGGTGATTAATTGACTCATTAAACTGATGGATTGTTAGTAATATTATTTACTGTATAGCATATTGTATGTACATGTAATAAAACAAGTTCACTTTGTACCTGGTTATGCAGCTGATGTTTTATTAAATGGCCAGAGTCTTCAATTAGGACAATCTATCCCTAGTACAAGTGTGTGTCTTTCTGTGCGAGCAGCAATTAAGCTGTCCTGGGCTTTTTCTGTCTCTTGCAGATGAGCTTTACATTATCTCGCTGGATCAATAAATCCACCAGACAGGAAAAGAGAGTGAGAACAAAGCTTAAGGCTGCTCCTGTGTAGCCATGTCATGCTAAATAAATGGAGTGCTGGTAATCCCGTTAGCGCTAACAGATTGTAGTTGTGGGCAACATAAAACGTGTCCATTATAGATTTTCTGTGGTTAGGCTCCCTTCTTTGGATGTATTTTCTGTCTTTCTTTCTGTTGCCAGGCGTGTACACTCTCAAATATAAATTGTGCCTACGAAATGCGAGTGGATGGAGACATGGAGGACTCTTTCTTCCCTTCTGATGTCACACTCCTCACTTCGAGCCAGCCTTTGTTCCAGCATCGTTAAAATGCAAGCTTTTTTTTTTTTTTTCTTTTTTTTTTGCTGGTTGAAAATTGTGATCGTTTGTGTAGAATAGGCGGATAGACCATCGTGTTCTGTTTGTTTTTATTTCAAGTTAGATAGTCGCCCAAAATCTTGCTCGAGAAAAGGAATTACGTTGGTATTATTTTGTCCATCTACTGAGAGAGAGCTTTTCAAAGGTCTGATCAGGACTGCTTTGGAGAAGAACTGTTAACCAGGCTAATCCAGCCATCTCTCCTCCTTCTGTTCATCCCATCTGTTTGTAGTCCCATTTCTCTCAAGAGTCACCTTAAAAAAAATAGCGCTGAAAGAGATGGCTGTAACAATACTCTGGAATGACATTTCACCGGGATTTTGTTTTCTTAGTCACAGTTGGCTTTTTGGAGGTTTTATTTCTATGAATTATAACTGATATTGTGTTTTTGTTTAATCAGTAAATTACAGAAATATGTTTTGTTCTGAATATTTTGAGAGAGTGAGAAACCTGCCTGTGACACAAAATATATTTAAACTTGATGTACCGAGCTCCATATTCTATATGCTCAGGTGATATATAGAACACCCCCCTTGTCATTTGCACTTGGTTTGTTCATCATCTTCCATCTGCATTTCTCTCGAATCCTCAATCAATGGACTGGCAGCGTTAAGACACATGCACAGGAGTACTGTTTATGCTCCACATCTTTACTCTCCTCGTTCATACTCGACTCTCTTTGTCGAAGGACCTGTGAAGAACCTGTGAAAGGGTCCGGGCAGGTCCTTTCACTGCATATACACTACTACAATTTCTACCTAGTGAATGCATTTCCCGATTTAATCTGTGAGTTTTGCGGGTATGATTTCAGCCCTACGTGCCAATATTTGCTTTATGCTTCATTTAATCACATGCCATGAGAAAACAAACCAAGCAGTCTCACCTGGTTATGGACTCGGTAAATGGACTACGATGTCGTAAAGTATCCTCAAAAGCCGCTGACTTGTAACGGCTTACAGGAGTCACACTGTGAAACAAATAACTAAAAGAAACTCTTTATTTTTTCTTTCTACGAAATTACTTCCATTTTGACATGTCTGAAATGGACATCGTGTGTTCAGGTCAAATATAACCCATTCTGAGGTTTAAGAGCACTGGAACTGTTCTCTTTTTAGCCTGTAATTCGGTAACATTTGAGTTTCTGCTAGTCTGAGTGAAGAGATCCAGCATGATTACGGCCTTCGAGTCAAGAACGGTGCTGCTCACTTATCACTCTTTCACCTACTGTTTCTCTGTGTATGCACAAGTGATAGTTTGATGCCTATAAAGAGACCTCATGCTATCAGGTTCAACTTGAATGGTTTTATAATAGAAATGCTGAGTAGATGTGGGTTTTTGTTCAGTGTTGTGACCAGCCGTCACCGAGTATGTATGATGTAAAGAATAAAGCGAAAAGACTGATACAGTGCCTCTTCTGGCCTGGTGGGCATGACAACAATGCAGATCATGCTTTACCCACAATTCCCTTGTATTGCTGTCAATGTGTAAAATCACACTTGGCCCTCTGGGCTATGTAGCAAAGCAAAGGAGCTTGACAGGAGATGAGAGTTCGGGGAATAAGGGTGCTCAGTAATGAAATGCGCTTAATTACGATTTTCTAAAAAAGATGGGGGTCTGATCTACTTCCCTCGGTTTCTCTGCTACTCCTAGTCACTTTTCCTTTTTTGTTTAGTTTCTGTTTCAGCTGCCAGGTCCTGTCTCATTTCCGGCTTTTATCCATTAACCTGTCCCCTGTATTTATTCTGCTCCCCCATTTTTCCTGTGTTTGGCTCTTTATTTTTGTTTTCCCATCTCATTTCTCTTGCTCTCCCTTTCTCTGATGTGATGGTAGGAGTACACAAGGGATTTTGCCACAACACACTCATAACATTCAGCAGCCACGGGCACTAATTAACCGCTTTCTCTACCTACTCTCCACCCAACGACCCCCCCACAACCCCCCCTCCCCAAACTGCTCACAAACAAGCGAGCGAGTGATCCCATTAAAAATGGCAGCACATGTACTTCCATAAACGAAGGGCACTCGAATGCTGAGAATAATGGCTTTCTTGCATTAGCCTTGAGTTCTCTGAGTTTGTTATGGAGGCGTGTATTTGGAGTGAATGAGGTCCTTTTCTTTAATGAGGTCCACAAGACTAATGCACACTAGGCTTAGTGTATGTATATTTGTGAATAAATACATCCATAGCAGGACAAAAATAATGAATACTACGCCTCCAATTATTGGCAGTGTATTAGTGTCTATGTATGATGGAACTCGGCTGCTCCTAGTTTACTTTTGTTTTCTTTCTGATTAAAATGACCCATTTGGTGAGGGCTGGTCTTCTTAAGTATTAAAATGAAAAAGTTTGTTTGTTTGTTTTTATCACTGTGGCAATCCCTCCATTACACATCTGCACTTCCACTTCTCTACATCAGGAGCATGATGCATCCTAACAAAATGGTCCAGGTCTTCTGGCAGAAAAACGGCCCCAGAACATTAAAGAACCACCTCCATATTTAACCGTGGGCTTGAGGTACTTTTCCATACGGCTACCTCTCGGTGTTCGCCGAAACCACCTCTGGTGTTTATTGCCAAAAAGCTCTAAATGGGCTCAGGTTCTACGGTCAGATGAAACCAAAATAAAGTATCTCAAGGACCGTTCCACAGGTGCATGTGCAGTAATTGTTTATGGTTCGTTAAACAAGCATGAAAAACATTGTTTCAATAAAGACCCGTGAAGCTTATTTGGATTTTCCAAAATGATCCTTATAATACGTTCTCCTGAAAAAAAGACGTTTCTCTTTTCTTTTTTTTGGCCGGGTTTGTGATGTACAAATCATTGCTGAATTATTTAAATAGCCCTATACAGGAAGCTATGTAGGGATAACAGCAGTTATTGCAGATCTCAGCCAGGGTTGAGAGCATCACTGAGATTCTTCGCTGCATGTTGGAGGAAATTACTGATTGATATCATGGCATTGTGACCGGTCACTCGGGTAGAAAGTCTTCCGTGGATATGTCCTGAGAGTGGATGGTCCGTTTGTGTCGCGTGTCAGCTGCTCGGTTTTCACTCGTATGCTTATTTTATTAGACAAAGAATAACTTCTATTCCCTTCAACAACGCCTCAAATGATCTTAGATGTTTCGTTTGTTCAATATATGACTTCCTGCCAGCACGCTACAACCCATTCTATAAGAAATATCGATTCATTATAAATGGAGAGGTACTCATTGTGTTATTCACCCCCGATGAACGTTTCCTTTCCGTGTTTAGTGGCGTTACGATTCCATGAATTATTTATTTATTTTTGTTACACAAGGGTTAATTAAGCACACAAGCAGACGCATGTTAGTTGCATACGTATTCGTTTGACACCCCTGGGTCACTACTTGGTAGAGTCACCTTTTGGCTACAAGTCTTTTGAGATGCATCTCTATCAGCTGTGCACATCCGGATGCGGATTTATTTACATTTTTCATTTTATTGCCTTGACGGAGACCTGGGATTAGACTAGGCCATTCGGATACAGGTCGTTTGTCCTGTTGGAAGGTGGACCTCATATTTTGTTGGGTGTCTGCACGCGCACTTCAAATTTCCACAGAGAGAGATGTATGGCAAAGAAGAGGTTTGAGAAGGTTTACACGCTCATCTTTTTTTCCTTTCTGCTTATGTACTCTTTTTAAAAGAGGAACAATCTACTTGTATTGATGTTTTAATCAGCAACGTACGCCTACTTTAAATACTGCTTCAGTTGATAATTGGATCAAATTATTTGTTAGTGTTTTTTATAGTCACGGTGGCCTGGCATGGCTTATAATTTCATCCTTAAATTATACATGCTTTCAAATGAAAACTGATTAAACACATTTTACATTAACAAGTAAAGGTCACCGGTTGTCATGGCGCCCAGTAGGGTGCTTTTTTACGTTTCTTAAATCGGCGTTGGTTAGGTGTAATTCTGGATCAAACCCCAGGCTTTTTTAATTAATTTATTTTTGCGTGCCCATTTATCAAGAATGTCCAATAATGAATAATGATCCTAAAAAATGTATCTAACTGATAATACCAAGTGAAACCATAAATAGATGAATGAAATATTCTAGAGTGGATTAGCATTTGTTAATCTTTGCCTGATTCACGCAGTCAGATGTGAGACGTCTCACCCTTATTCGTGAATGATCTAGATGTTCGTGCAAGCAGGGGTGGAGCTTGCGTGTGATCATGTGGTCACTTGGAAAACTTCTTGGAAAAGGATCTTTTGTTTGAGACCGGGTAATGAAGGAAACTGAATCTCTCTTTTACAGCTTTAAATAAAGAGCTAAGCACACAACTTTTGAGACTAAGCACTAATTAGACTTCTTGTTCTGCCTGATTGAGTTGTAATTGAAAACTCTAATTAGCTGTTTATCTTCAGCTCCGTCATTATCCTCTCAAAAAGTAGCAGGAACATGAGTGTCCTGATGGCTGTTTGCAGGGGAGAATTGTTGAGCTGTAGTTCTAGTCATGGCTGATCGGTCCACCATCTGTCTCCATCCTTAAGAAGAAGTAGTGCTCTATAGTGTGAGAGATGCGTATCGGAAGTAAATAAACAATAATGCTATAGGAGAATAAGCGAGTACTTGGTGGTGTGATTTTTGAAGTGGATGAGATGAACAGTACTATCTGGCTAATCTAGGCTAAGTTCACAAGAACACTAATAACTAACGATGCACGTTTGAAATGTTTCACGTGAGCCGGCCAGAGCGATTTCCTCTGGGTTTGCAGTTAAGAGAGCATGCCGGCACCACACTTTCCGAATTGTTCGCGGGTTTGAATTCTTGCGTCGTCTTATGACTTTTTTTTCATTTATTTATTTTTTTTACTGACTTGCCACACATCTGAAACGCTCGCACTGGAGCTCAATTACCATCAAACGTCTGTAAACACCATATGGGTTAGATTTACCCAGGTGACCAAAGGCCCTGAATTGAGGAGGAATTGGCTTTCAGACAAGACTCTAGAGCTCTGTTTTGCATTTACAAGAACAAGAAAACTTCACACGTTTCTCGATGCGGGGTTTGCGTTGTTAACTCTGCTTGTTCATCACCTGACCCTCGCATTGATTTTGACCAGGCAACAGCCTTGTGTTTTGGAATTGTTAATATCTTCTCTCGAATGCCTTGAATTTAACTTTGTACGTGCACGCATGAGCAATTTAGAGGGCACTCTATCGTGTTCTGCAACGAATATTCTGCTTTCTGATATTCTCCCTTATGTAACCAAGACCAAAAGTGGGTATTAATAGCAGCAACATGGGCCTTTACATGCAAATGCAGGTCACTATGTCAATCCATTAGTGCTGGAGACGGACAAGAGTGTGGTGTAAGAGTCTACATTGATTGGACCGAGTTCTACCTTCCTCTTCACCCTTGAACACACTACATTACCCAACATGTATCATTAAATTGTTCTCATAACAGAGCGAGCATGCAATCCTTCCTGATGCACCTCTGTTACTGTTGGGTTGTTGACTGTGTCTGTGAAAGCGATCATTTCTATAAATGGCTCATCCTGTACGGATAGCTTCCTGTGCCTCTCACACACACACACACACACACACACACACACACACATGCTACAGACGCAAGTCTTAATGATGAAAGCAGTGTACTCTGTTTAATATTGTGATTGGTTTAGTGTCAGGATGGTAATGGGAACAGTCGGGAGAAATCCCTGTGGGCTGGTAATGTTTTGATATGATCATTGTGGCCTAACAGCACTGCGTTTGTGAAAGTGGCTTGCCGCGGCTCTTGTCGTCTCCCACGTATAAACTCTGACTGCAAAGGCCACAACCAAAAATGTAGTTGTTGCAGTTTAAGGCTGTAAATGTAAATGTTTACACAGGCAGGTGAGCGAGAACGTAGACCACCTGTTTGACAACCTGTCACAGGACCGTGATCAACCAGCCCATCAACTCATTGTAAACCCTTTAAACAGTTCATGGCTCTTTAATAGGTAGGTATTCTATACAAAGTTTAAACAAATATTACGGACATCCCACAGAACACCATGAAATCCTTATCAAAGGAATTTCCAAATGGAAAGAATATGGGACAATCACGCCTAGAGTAGGCCTTCCACGTGGCCAAGCATTGGTCAGTGAAGCAATCCAGAGATCAAGGGAAGCTCTGAAAAAGCTGAAGAGGTCCACAGGTCAAATGGGAGAAGCAGGACAACCAACCAAGAGTGAATAGAAGGGGGGGAGAAAGCCAACAGACACGTTTGAGACTCTGCAAACATTTGAGAAAAGGTTCTCCGGTCTGATATGACCAAATTTGAACTCTTTGGCTACGGCACAACGTGCTATGTTTGGCAGAAATCCATCACTCCTTATTGTGATCCCCACAGTGAAGCACGGTGGCGGTAGCATCATGTTCTCGTTGATGCTTTTCATCAGCAGGGTCATGGAAATCCAATCCGACGGCGATTTTTTTTTCCCTTCCCCAAAAAACCAAACTATCAGATGTGCAGAAGTTGATCAGTATCCCAGAAGACAAACGCATTTCTACCAAGCGTGTACGGTGAAGGCCGACACGGAACGATCTGAACTAAACCAGAAACGGCTGTGTTAACCTTCAGGTGATTTGCGAGTGTCTTAATGTCTAGACTTTAGTTCTAGGCAGAAGAGAACGCGTCCCCCAAGCCGGAAGAGAGGGAGTGCTAGAGAACATCCTCTTTAATTTGCAGCCCCTCTAAAACAAAAGCAAGGCTTAATGAATTGGAAATGGTTTTACTCACCAGAGAATATGAAGACAAATACGGTTGAAGCAACACTGTGCGACGTGAAAATTACTTTCAGCGACACAGAAGTACTCGAGTGTAAATGAGATCATGGACTTGAGTCGCTTAAAATGCAATGCAAAAAGCACTTTACTGCTTTCAAATATGTACGGGCTCCCTAAATTGTCTTGCATAGAAACACGAGTCATTTATTCACCCCTGTGTTATAGCAAGTACTTTATTTCAAATGAAGGTCCCACTGACTGAAGTTGGTTGGTTTGTTTTAAATTCTAATTAGAAATGATCTTTTGTTGTTTGATTATTTGCCGTTTTGGTGTGGATAACCTGGTGAGTTCAATCGCAAAGTGTTTGCTTAACGGGATATTGAGCTAATTTATTTAAAAAGTTGATATAATCCATTAAGGCACCTGGGTAATTCCAAGCAAGCAGTAGTATTTAGTGGCGTTTGATGCAATATATAGTTTGTGCCTGCAGTAGTCTAGACGTTATTGAAAAACCTATTTGATGCTTCTACTGAAGAAAAACGTTGGAGGCGTGAATTGCACGCTGGTTAATTTGCATAATCTTAAACGGTGAGCTCTGAAAATCAGTGTAAGAATGTCCGTGTAACAACTCTGAACACGAGGAACGTTCTCTGCATGAATGTTGATGCAACTTTTTTTTTTTTTTTGGTCCCAAGTTGCCATCTCTGAAGGTCGGTAAGTCGAGGGCTATTCCTCCGGAATGCTAAAACAGGATAAATGAAAATCAGTAAAGGTTTACTTACAGGATATAGACGTCCCTTAAATTCCACCTTTCATAATACATTGGTCTGAAGGATTGAGCACAGGGTTTGTTTTTTGTTTTGTTTTTGGTCCCTCTTCCTTTGCCAGTCTTCAATAAACAGGAGGAGAACTAGCTCGGGAGTTACGTGCGGGAGGAAATTGGTGCTACTTCAGCAAGGTTTGGTGAGCTGGGTAATGGGAACTCGGTACACCCAGATCTTCAGTGGTGTGATCAGCAGAAAGGAAGTGTATGTGGGTTGAAATGTACTGGCGGTCACCTTAGTATGTGTGTACGGGTCCAGTATTTTATTTAATTTTATTTTTAAGGTCAACAGGTCAAATAGTTCGAATCCGCTACCAAGAGCTGGAATCTCAAGTGGCGTAACTGTTTAAGTCCTTGACCTGTTCTCAAAAGTTTGAATCCTGAAAATGCTAAAGCCATCTGTACGTGTTTTAAAAACTAAATTCACACAAACAATTTTGTTAGATGTATTGGTACAGAACGTTTGGCCTAAACACACAACAGTTTAAGAGGTCATAGCTATGCTTTGTATTCCAGCAACTTTCTCTCTTGTACACTCCATCCACTCTCACCGTACGCACATGACAGGCTAATCAGCATAATCTGCCCTTTAATTCCTGTCTAATTAACCTTCTGATATCATTTGTTTTCACCATTATAGGCTTGCTTAATTGCTTTCAAAGCTATATTAGTACTTATTCTGAAATCATCTCTGAGACAGCTTTGGTTAATTAATGATTGTGATGTTTCAGCACAGCTTGCTGGATTAGCCAAGAGGGTTTGCATTATAGCTGAAATGAGTTTTCCATGATTTATCACCGGGATTTATTCAGCTAAGCTCTGAGATGCTTTAGTGTAAGATCCACTTCAAGGAGGATCGAATTGTACTTTTTTTTAAACCGTCAGATTAAAAAAAAACAAAAAAAAAACACAGCTTATTAGCTTAAAAACGTTCATTTATTGAGGATATAAACGCATCACAGCTTGTATTTTATTTACTTTTTTCCATTTGAAGAATGGTAATGATGAGCTGTTCATCCATTAATTCAGAGTTGATTCTAGGGGAGGTGGTAATAGTTTGGTGGGTTGCGCGTTTTTTTTTTTTTTTTTTTGTTTTTAATCGATATGTAGTGTGAAATTGTACTGCAAGTAATACAATAGAACTGCTCAGGAACTTCACATTCTCGCCAGGCTGATCTCATACAAACACTTGTATATTCTCCTATTGCATGTGTAATCAATGCTGCACACAATATAAACCCTTTGGTTTGTGCATCTTCTGAAAATATTTGATAAAGCGCCACGTCAAGCCCGATCAAACACGAGTGATGTGGCATGCATAACGTTCTCTTTCAGTGTGAAACCGAAGAGAAACTATCGAGCTCATGGTTGGTGATGAGTTTCAATTCAAGAGACACAGCAGTCAATGCGGTATTATATCGGAGGGGGGGCGGTGGGGGTTGGGAGGAAAGAGAAATGGAGAACAATTGATCTTAAAATGAGTCATTGAATGAAAGCATTGTCTGTTTCTCCATTTTTAATGGATGCTGTTAATGTGAAATGAGTCAGAACCTCTGAAACACTGTATGAATAACGTACTATGGTGTCGTTTTTTTTTCCTCCCCATGTCCTCCTTGTGCTCAAATGAAGCCATTTATATATACCGACACTGGCTGCCCAGCGTGATCAATTTTGATAATGTTTGTTAGTGCACTCTGTTCTGAAAGGTCCTCATCAGGGAGGCACTTGTGATTTAACACATCATAAGATTTCATTCACGCTGTTAGCAGTGTGTCAGAAGGACAAGAATCGGATAATATCGCAGAGTCTATGCAGCTCGCGCTGTCGTCATTAGCAGCGATGATGAATAGTTCAGCCGAGAATGAAACGTCTTCTCTTTATTTTATTTTGTCCCCCTCGAATACGCTTGAGAGGAGACATATTTGCACATGGCCTGTGTGCAAGTTGATATGCAGCGAACTGGAGCCATTGATGGCTGGTGCTCTGTGTACACGATGTGATTTATTACAATATCCAATTGATATCAGTTCATGTGCACATAAGCATGTATGTGACGTGTGCGTGTGTGCGCATATCGAGCTGTATTAAATCCATAAGTTAAATCACTGACTGTTTACACAGTCAGCAGTAATCTAATTATTGACCTGATTCCGATTGTCAATATTCTGATTAAGGTGTTTACATGAGTCGCTTTTAGAAGACTCCTTTCATGTTCCTGTTTGACATGTTATAGAACATGGATGGATTAACGGCACACGTCATTACGTCCCCGCGCCACGCCGTCCGACGTTCCCTAAAGAATTTCACGTATCGACACGCGGTTCGTCTTCGTTATGGGACCGTATACGGTTTTGTCTCGTTTTTAATTTTACGGAAAGTTCTAATGCAGTTAATTATTAGTCGTGCTGTACGTGCAAATAGAAGACGGCTTGAAGCCGTGGGCTGCGTCCGTCCTTACCTACTATATAGTAGCCGAGATGCGTGTATTTCACCTACTATATCTTGTAGCAGGTAAGTACGCGGTTTCGGACGCAGCCGTGCTCTCTCGTTTGCCTTCAAACGTTTGAGCGCTCCAGTGCGTGCACGTGTCCTGTAGCAAAATGCGGTGAAAACTCCGACACGACGTTAATAGTGTGATTTAAGGTGTGTACGTGTCTGTAACGCGCGTCTATGATGCGACTAAAACAGGAATACACCACACGTCTTAATTCCATTTGTGTTTACTTCGAGTACGACTTTAATCGGATTAAGGTAATTAAAAAAAAAAAAATGCTGTTTACATGGTAGTTTCTTAATCCGAGTATTGTCTTGATCGATTAATAACGGATTACTGTTGTCCGTGGAAACGTACCGACTGTTTACGTTGGGGCAAGATCCTTGTATTCAGAGTTGGTTTACGTACATGCTTAAACCGATTTTCTGGACAGGCCGTTCGGATCATGTTAATCGACTGCAGCGGGTTTATGGACATATTTTTCTTGCAATAGCGTCTTTTCCACAGTTTTTTTAAAATAAAAAGGACTTGATTTTAAATTTAGTTTAATATGGCTTCCTCTCTCTTCGTACTGCAGTTAATCAAGTAGCGCTCGGTCCAGAATGTTTTTATATATGAAGCTTTGACAGTTTGTGAGCACATCTTGTACGTAGGCGTGAGATATTAAATCGATTTCATGATCTCGTAATGTGTACGGGAATGCAAGTTCATACGCGTGTCATTCATTATATTGAGTTTTTCTAATTACAAAAATAGTGCCAGTGTTTTGGTTAACTCCACGCTCTGTCCTGAGCACGGGCACGAAAACGTGCCCACAGTTTGAAGGATAAGCTGACCGAGCATTCGTCTGCTACGCTTATAGCTCTCCAAGTTAATTCATAAATTTTATCCATACAATTTTTGGGCCTCAAGATAAGCATCAGGCTCAAGTCCAAGGTCCGAATCATATGTAACCGAGACCTGTTTGAGGCATGAGGGTGACGTTTAGATTTCATTCAGTTTCCTGAGTATGAAGTCGACAAGACGATAACCCCGGCTCTGACCTTAACCTTGTTTGAAACGTTTCATACAAACCGAGTCATGTGAATTGCAATGAACATTCAAGCATGAAACCATGTTGGGGTGTGTGTATGTTGTAGCCTTTTTGTGGTGTGATAAATTTCTGTTCAAGTTACGCAAGACCGACGATTCTCTAAATGTCTGGAGCGGTTATTTAACAATGTACCTCGAATGTGTGTAAGCTGTGAACTCGTTTCTAATACTTATATGATGCTGAGCATTGGTCTGACTCGATGCCTTGTTCCTTCAGATTAAAGTCTGCCTTTTAATAAATATCCAGTACGTTATTGCATGTATTTTCATCATGGAATAGCAGGAACAGTGGGTGATGTGGGAGGAAGTATGTATGTGATGCAACAGAAAACAGAAGGAGAGGAATTGCCGTATTGCGATTTGGTATTCTTTCAGAAGGTTTTTTTTTTTATTGTGTTTATGAACTATTCAAGGTACATGCAAAAAAAAGCTTGTTTTTAAGGCTTTAGTGTACTGAGATATATATATATATATATATATATATATATATATATATATATATATATATATATATATATAATATATATTTTATATATATATAACAATTTGTGGTTGATTGCGAACTGATTAGTCATGTCGTGACTCGTCTCATGCATTTGAATCAGTTTGGTTTAACTTTAAAAATCTATGGAGATTTGCAGAAGGAGTTACTCCTCTCTTACGATCTCAATATTCCATCAGGTGTTGCTATCCTGATGAGATGTAGTCGCTAGGATACAACCACAAGCAGTTTATTAAATAGATCCAAATCAGCATAAAGACTCCTAGCCAGCGCAGGCGAGGTTCAATAAACACAACAGGCTGCTACAGGTTGGTGTAGGATTTTGTCATATTATGATGAATGTGCCAAAATGGAGAAGACTGAGCAACACTTGAATTCAGGTTCTTTATCTTCACGACTGTCTGGAGTCTGCATTTCCAATGAGCTACAGAGTGTAGAGCCTTGTCTTCTAGTCATTACAGGTTTTAAGTAAATTGTACGTTGAACTTCTTTCTGAATTCTATTTCCAAATCAGGGATGCAGTGGAATATTCCGCCTACAAAGATGATGGCCGTTGAGCCGTTTATGGGAAACGTTGAATCTTACTTGCCAGGGTTCACAGTTCAATTCTGACCTTGGGTCTGTGTGAAGTTTAAAATTTTGTCCCTGTTTTTGCGTGGGTGTCCGCGGAGTTCTCTGGTTTCCTACCACCATCCAAAAAGCATGAGCGTTGGAAGATTGTGTATATTCAATTGTGCGTATATATGTACGCATGTGCTCAGTGCCCTTGGATGAACTACTTTCTCCCCAAGTTGCCAGACCAGGCTCCAGATCTATTGCAGCCCTGACCAGGATGAAGTGGTTTCTAAAGATGAGAGAATGAATTTTACATCAAGATCCTTCAAAGGGTAGAAAACCACAGTCGAGAATGCTAGACAATGATCAAAACTGGAAAACCACGCAGACAACAAAGACTCCGAAATGTGCGATGGCTGAAACATGACGAGACTTCACAAAGTGAGTGTGTTTAAGTGGTGGTATATAATGAGATTCCCGTAAAGAGCATGTGATGTTAGTACCTTAGAGATTGTGTGTGGGTTAGAGTGGATCCTGAATAAGCGAGTCCAGGCTGGAGCCAATGAAGCTCTGGATGTGACATCTCTGATGCTTGCTTGCTTCCAGGGGTGGTAGAAGGCCATTGTCAGGGATGGTCCCTGAGATGAGACACAGGATGGATGTAATTGATTGATTTTATTAGTGAGGCTAATGGATCCAGAATGCCTTCAGCCGGGAACCCAATACATGTCCTTAGTGCCATCCCCATCCCAGTCCTTAAGGTATTGAAGACCAGTAGGGAAGGAACTGTGCAGGTGGGTCTAAGGGGTGCTGGGGGCATTGAAGGGTACCACTTCTGCCAAGATTAGTGTTCTCCAAATGGGAAATCTATGGTCCGTCACTGGTTTTGGTCCAATCGGGGGTGTAATTTAGCTTGGGTGGGTCTCACTCCATACTCTCTCAGCTCTTTAGAAATTCATTGCAAATACCTGTTTGTCTAGGTTCCATGAGAAGAGCAGAAACTGACAGCAGTCAAATTGGGTTAATCCTGTTGAGGATGAGGGGAGCATGAGTCATAAAATCCACCTATGGAACGAACCAGGGCAGTTCCTTTTGGCCATGTTTGAACCAGTGGAACCTTCCCAACTCCTGCTAGCTTGTGATTAACAGCCTTAAATCAGGCTGACTGTTCTCCCAGCTTCTCCATGATTGTAGGCCACGCTTGGAAGGTAATTTGGGCATCTTGATGTGAGTTTAGAAGTCTCTCCTTCACAAATTGCGATAACGTTCCAACGCCGCACACACTGCTATATCGATATGTTGCAGCATTGCAGTGTTTGCACGCTTAAGCAAAAGGCCAACAGTGTCTTTAGCAATAAGTAAAACTGGCATTAATAAATTACCAGCAATAAAAAGCAAAGCACCAGTTGGAACTTCCACATTCAGCTGTTTGGCCTCACGAAGCCCCCCGAGATTCCCTCCACAGCAGCAGCGTTTGACGTGGATAATTTGCTGGAGTTCTGGGCTCAAGCCCTCACGTCAGGCCCATATAAGAGTGCAGGTCCCTGGGGCGAATGCTAAATCAAGCCCCAGGCTTCCAGGGCAGAGTAAGCTGAAGTTAGTGTATTTAGTGAAGCGAGGTTCGTGTATTTATCCAAATCCGAGTCCCCAGTGTAACGGTGTATTCGCGCTAGAGCTAGCTCAAACTGTTATTACCTTGTCTATCCATGTAACATTTTTCTTTTAGTATTCACCTACAGTACTAACGGAGTGTTTATGCATGCAAACTAAGCTCGTTATACAAGCATAGACTAAACGTACAGACATGCGCGCACTCTCTTACTCCCTTGCAACAAAATGAACCCCATGGATGGTAATCCGGCCAGACCGTAGTCATGTAACTGATTTTATAAATTAAGTTAAAGCGTACTGGAAATGCTAGACATTAATTCACAGCTCAAAAGCTAATATGAACAATAGAATGAATTAAAATTCTGGTTAAATAAACGTACAAACAAAAAATGCAATCCGCGAGGTAAAGTTAAGGTTATAATCCCTTAAAATCACATCCCCTACAGCTTCCTGGATAATGTTAGTCTCACATGGTATGTACATTTATACTAAACGGGTATTATACTGCATATTGTTTATACTATAGGGGTATTAAATATTATATGCATGTTGTGAGAATGACTTCAATTATAAACTATTGTTAAGCCCGTAGAGCAGTGTACAATATATTTGTACCGATAATCACAGGGATAGTCACGTTTTGCTGATCCCACTCTGTCGTTCTCTCGAGTGTCGGGTTTCAAGTAAACAGTATAGCAATTACTTCTGGCAGACTTCAGCTTCCTTCTTGTAGGTCGTACCCAATTCGAATTAAAGCTCAGTAATGGTACTTTCAGTGTGGAAAGCATGATGTGCTTGTTTTTATAGTGCAATTTAAATGAACACTGTATGAGACGTACCAGTGAGGAAACGATAGGTTTAGGAGTTAACACGTAATGCTGGCCTAAAGGCGTTGCTTCCATTAAAGAAAAAAAACAATAAATAAAGGGCTAACGGAGGCTTAGTGGTTAGCATGTTTGCCTCGCACATTCAGGGTCGGGGGTTCGATTCTCACCGTGGCCCTGTGTGTGCGGAGTTTGCATGTTCTCCCTGTGCTGCGGGGGTTTCCTCCCGCAGTCCAAAGACATGCATGGTAGGCTGATTGGCATGTCCGTAGTGTATGAATGGGTGTGTGTGTGTGATTGTGCCCTGCGATGGACTGGCACCCTGTCCAGGGTGTACCCCGCCTTGTGCCCCATGTTCCCTGGGATAGACTCCGTTCCCCATGACCCTGGAAAGGATAAAGCGGGATAGAAGATGGATGGATGAATGGATGAATAAATAAATTCTTTGGGCCTGGTGGTTGAGGAACATGGAGCTCTTTGTGTTCTAGTCTACAAAGACAAATCTCAGTGGTATCTTTTGAACCTTGCATTAATTGAGCTACTATCCGTGTCTTACTGTTTGTGACACTACCTCCTGAAATATCACTGTGAAATCTATAAGTGACCGAGAAGGAAAAGAACCTTAGAACTTGGAGGCACACAAATTCATTACGAGTCTTGTCTCAGTTATTAAAAATGAATTATTTCGACCCAAACTGTGTTTAAGCGTTCAAGCCGAGGCAGATGCGAATCCCCAGGTGAGAGTCCGAACTGAGGAGCTGTTGAGTCTCAGAGCAATTTAAACATGTACTGGAACCGAGCAGGGCATAGATAACAGATGACTCTCTGCCACTTTCCCAGACACCTATTAGCCATCTCTCCGCACTTCTCTCTCTCCTCCTCTCTCCATCCCTCCTACTCTCTCTGCAATAGCCGATATGAGTCATGAGGTAATTAAGGGACAATGTGAAAGACACGAAACCCCCTCAATAGATCCGTCACGGCGATATCCTCTGTCCCCTATGCACTTTTTTTTTTTTTTTTTTTTTTTTAACCATTTCATTTTCTCATTCTCGGTCCATACAGCATTTGCCCACACTTTCCTTAATTTTTTCCTTCGTATTTTATGTATAACCGTGATTGATCAGCTGTCCCGCTACAGTCGTACATCACAGCTGGCTTTGAGATGTCCATGTTTGGGGAAAATTATTTGTGTAGGGCTTTGCCTATGGCCGTAACACACATACACAGAACTGTCCCTGTGGCATGGGGTGGAAAAATAGCCCATATAGCTGCCTGGTGGCTGATTATTATCAGTATTATTATTTTAAAAAAAACTGTAGGGTTTGTTCCTGTCTCTCAGATGTAGAAATATGCTTTACTTCCAAATATCTGTTAATGATTATGGACTAAAATGAATTCAACCAAGCCGTGAGCGTCTGCAGTGGAGCGGCGGTAGAAGAGGGATAAAAATACAAGTAAATGAATTCGAAATAAAAAAATCTGGTCCGAGTGTCCAGGTAACAGACAGACACACAAAACAGATAAGAAAATCAAAAGGTTTTGATTGTTACATTTGTGTAAAAAGAAGCAAAAACCGGTGATTCCTCTAATAAGTATGAACTGAACCAGATCTCATGTTTGGCTCTGAAGCTCGATAACGTAGCTGTGAAGAACTCCATGAAGCAGCTGAAGCCTTTAACGTAAGCAGTCGAGTTGACGTGGACCAGAAAAAAAAAAAAGATTGCATTGACCCTTACCTATACAACATGGATGTCCTTCATGTTAATCATCTCCGTCACGAACGCTTTCGTAGAAATGCGTTTTTAGTTGATGATCGAAGCCTGGAATGATCGGAGGAATCGCTCTAACCTCGATCAACCTGAATTTCTACATCCATGTGTTCAAAGAGAAGCTCAAATTCAAGAAGATGCCCTGAAATTGCTGAGAAATCACACATTATAAGCAGTGGTTCAAAATGGTCAACAAAAACATCATTCTCTTTGGCGTCACTGTGGGTAACTGCTTTCTAAACATTTTCTTTTATCGTCTGTATTCGTTTTCTTTATACTGACCCTGACCAATGGCAATGACCGTTTGCACTTGTAATTGCATAAGTAATAACCAACAAATTCATGTTCCTCTACAAATAGATATGAAGCATGACGTGGCGTTCGTTAATGAATCAGCAAAATATGTTGAGTCCTTGGCAAGCAGTGGGCTTTAAGAGGAATAATACGTTTTGGGCATGCTGTTCTAGGAGAATAATCCATTTCGGTGTGATGGCAATAACCTTTTTCTCTTTCGGCCGCACCACACCTCTTGCCTCGTGCGCAGGCCTCCAGTCACAGCATGCTCCGTTGCGTTTTGTTTTGCTTCTTATATAAAGGTGTTCAAATATAAGAGTCACTGTTCATCATACGCTCGGTGTTCTCGAAGGGTTCACTGGATATTTAAGGGGTCTTCACCCTTTCTGATGGGGAAACACGCTGTCGTATGGTTCGAAGTCTGTCGATATCTATTCAGCACTACAATAAAGTGCATGTACTACAAAAGTAACTATAAATAAATGGTAAGAAATAAATATTGTTCATAAATATTACTAAAAATAGTGATTCCATCACTGAGGCACTGCCTTATTTCAGTAACCACATTAGATGCAGCACCAAACTTTATCAATTCGAAGTGCTTTGCCAATCCACCCAACCCCCACTCCCTTTATTGAAATTCGCTCCACAAAGCAGCCTAGTGCCCCGTCACAAACCATTAACACTGAGACAAGGAATAACAAACAAAGCTCGAGCAAGGCAGCGAGAAAATTAAACCGTACAAATCTAAAAGGATGTGGAACAAGGAGAGTATTAAAGCAGTTTGGAAACAAACCGAGGGTGAGAGCGAGAGAGAGAGAGAGAGAGAGAGAGAAGGGAAAAGGACTGCTTGTTTTAAATGATCTCTTAAACCAGTACAGAGTGAAGAGAACTTGTTGTTGTGGGGTTTTTTTTTTCACCTCCAGGGTTAGGGGTTCGATTCCCGCCACCGCCCTGTGTGCCCAGAGCTCTCCTCCAGGTACTCCAGTTTCCTCAACCGGTCCATAGACATGCATTGTAGACTCATTGCAATCTCTAAATTGTCCGTAGTGTGTGAAATGTATGCGCAATTGTGCACGCCGTCCAGGGTGTCCCTTGCCCTGTGCCCCGAAGTTCTCTGGGAAAGCCTCCAGGCTCCTCCACGACCTTTTCTGTAGGATCAGCGGTACAGAAAATGGATGGATGTCATGTCCGGTATCTTCTGCATCTATATTGGCTCGGTATTTTGTTTAAGTCTTTTATGAATGTGAATGTTAATGCATTCACTTACCAAATGACTGTGTCTAGCTTCACATTGATACAAATGAGATGAGGAAGGAGGAGGGGGGGGGGGAAACTGTTGAAAATCAGTCCCACAATTCTTCAGTGAAAACCATTTTTTCCTGTAAATGCCAAAAAAAAAAACCAACCCAGAAAGCATCACAATATTACTGTAATTTGTTGCAATCAGAGGTAATTTGTGTGCTTTGCCTTAGTTTGTTCTGATTGCTATGTGCGTGTAAGCAAATATTTAAATTGGATACATTGTGGCACAGAATAGTTTCAAGTAGAGAAAACAGCAGCAGCAACATGTGTTTAAGCTTCAGTTCTGAAGTGGTTGCTGAGCTAATCAAGTCACAAAGAACCCATGTAGAGCTGTGAAAACTAACGTGCATCAAAACTCATGAACAGAATGGCGTAGGCTAGTTTAACCCCCCCAAAAAAAAAAAAAAAATTAAATAGACCCCAGGTGCCTCCTTGCATGTATTATGGCTAAGAAACCGCAGAGAATTTGCAAAGGCGGAACCTGTGGTGTCACAACTCCTCTGTGTCACTTGCTGATTTTCGGCACTGACTAGATCATCTGGCTGTCCACCATCTTCTTACTATATCAAATGTGCTTGCTTATCAATTGATAAAAACATTTTTAGTTGTTATAGGCGTAGTTTTGCCTCAAGACAAATGGAGGCAGCATTTTGTTCTGGTTTTCGGTCGAAAAAGAAATAGTGCTTTTGCTTTTGATTAGAACAATGTGTCCTGTACAGCCCAGATACGAAACACGATCTGCCTTATTGGCTTTACTCGCCGACATACAACAACGTATGACTGATTGATAGATAATCTGACTTAAAGGTCATTTCTGACAATTAATGGCGTCATATTTTACTTTGCTATTCAGTAAACGCATCAAGCACATGAACGAAACTTTCTCTGAGCCCTTCTGTGAAACAAAGAATTGAAATTCGTCCCTAGCTTTTGGCAACCGATACATCAGAGCAGTGTTGCAAATAGTCCAACAAGCTTTTTTTTTCTTTTCTGGGTGTTGGAACTCTCTCTTTTGTCTCGATTCAGGTTCACGGAGTATATAAAAAAAGGCTACGAACTAACACAGAACAGGTGAACACAACCAGGCAACGAGCCAGTGAAAGGACCGGGGAAGAGACGTAACCCAAAACAAACACTAGCATGTGGTTATGCGAAGGAGGAAAACTTTATTTATAAATGCAGTTCATGAACAAGAGTACAGTATTTTACCTCAAATTTAACTGCTCAAACAAAAGACTCGCATCAATTAAATATTCCTGTTAAAATATGTCTAAAACAACAATGGTCTAGTTGGTCAATTGTTATAGTATAATGAACATCAAGACAGTAGAAATGTTCTCACACTGAAGGTTGCCATGCGTATTTAGATTCTTTAATTACAGAACCGTATCTATATAATTATTATTATTATTATGAGGCATCCTGTATCAGTTGACATAATGGAAAAACACTGTTGTGAATCAATGCAAACACTCAACATGAAGTGCACAGTAAGTGCTATCCCCCCCCCATGATCCAATTCATATTCATGTCTGTAATAAAATAAATAAAAAGTCTTTCTCTGTGTAGACGGTGATCGTAAACTCGACAACGTGTGTGTGTGTGTGTGTGTGTGTGTGTGTGTGTGTGTATATATATATATATATTTATTTTATTTTTTTGAAAGGTCTCACTCTTGCCTCTTGTATGTCAGCATGATCTACGACTTGATTGTAAAAATGAGTCCGTACTGTTCGGGCTTGTAGCGTGATTCATGAGCAACTTGTCATTTAAGTGCAATCCAAGCCACAAGACGATGCGTGCGAATGAACACGTGTACCGCAGTAAAGTGAGCAGCGGCACAAGGGTGTGAACGGTAAAACCCAGGCAAGAGAAAGAGCGGGTTTATTTTTGAGAAATAAGAAAGATAAAGGAGAGAGAGAGAGAGATTGTATTGATATTTATGAATTATCGTATTTATGCGTATTTATGTAGGTAAATGAAAGATGGAGTCTATGTAATTATTTGCTCCTCTTAGTGATGTATGAATCGTTTTCTTTGAGTAATGGCAGATATATTGTGACTAGTGATGAATAACATACATACCCTCGAGAAATAAATACAACAATGTTGTACGACATCCCTCTGTGTATGAATTGAGCCATAGTTATTGTAACTTTCGGGGATGGGGGAGATTTAACTTCATTAATACAAATGAATAAAAAGTTACATCGAGTTGAACAGTTGCCTCTATGATGTGGGCTTTGATAATTACATTCCTTTCTATAAGAATGTGTTCTGCTGTATTATGGTTCAGTTTAATGAAAGGTTTCTGATATTCTAAATATTAGTATACTTGAGGAATAAAACGCGTCAGGATCTGCTTTTAGGAAATAATCACTGACTGCATCCCGAGTGCGAAGCGGAGGTACTGTTACCACCTTGAAGTTGATTATTTTCCTATAACCTATTGTATATATTGTGCCTCGTAAATTTGCTACAGCGGTTGAATTAAAATTTGAAAACAGTTGATTACGTTTAAAAAAAAAAAAAGTGTGAATGACTTAACATGCTTTTATATCTTTTTATTGGTGTACCGTCAGAGCCTGTTCTCAGCCTCTACTTTTTCTCTCTTTCGAAGTTAATAAGACGAGAGAGGCCGACAGGAATTCCCACCTTTGCTTAATTATATTGTGCAGTGGAAGTGAAAAGGTGTCAGATTCCCAGAGACACAGATCTGTCCTAATGAATGAAAACAGATGGGTAGAACTGAGCGTTGAGAGACCGAGAGTTCTCTCTCGGGCTGTCTCTCTCTCTCTCTCTCTCTCTCTCTCTCTCTCTCTCTCTCTCTCTCTGTCTCTGTCTGTCGCACGCTTGATAGACAGAGGGAGAGAGAGAGCGAGAGAGTGCACTTGGTTGAAATGACTTTCTGACAATTAAAGGAACACTGAAAGGTCTTGGTGCCACAGGCCTGCCTGCTTTATTGAAACACAGTAATCAACTCGATACCACCACAAGGCACGTACACGGTGAGCAATGGTATGCATGGTACGTAATGATGTTTTGAAAGTGGTCATCGATTGTGTATTCAGCAGTTCCTTCAATATTTCACTTATTTGTCATGGTATCCAACCACACCAACGAACGCTTTTAAGCATGTTACCAAGCACGTTTTGTATGTGTCCGATACACCGATCGGCCAGAACGTTAAACCCCCTGACGGGTGAAGTGAATATCTGTTTATCTCGTTATAGTGGCACCTGTCGAATGGTGGGATATATTAGGCAGCAAGTGAACAGTCCGTTTGTGTTCGAAGCAGGAGAACTGGACAACATGAGGATCTGTGCGACTTCGGATCAGGACACCTTGGCCCTCGTCAATCATGTTTTCTTTTACTTCATGTGGACGGCTGGGAGCGTGTGCGTCTCTGACCTGCGGAAGACGTGGCACCATGATGCACTATGGGATGAAGGCAAGCTGGCGGAGGCTGCGTGATGCAATGTTCTGGGCAATGTTCTGCTGGGAAACTTTCGGGACACGTACCACCTACCTGAACATTGGTACAGACCAAGTACGCCCCTTCATGGCAACTGTATTCCCTAACAGCAGCGGCCTCTTTCAGCGGGATAATGCGCCCTGCCACACTGCAAACGTTGTCCAGGAACGGTTTGTGGAGCATGACGAGGAGGTCGAGGTTTTGACAATCCGATCGAGCATCTGTGGGATGTCGGACGGTCCCGCCTCCGTTTAAATTTTTGAAGACTTGAAGGATCTGCTGCTAACGTCTTGGTGCCAGATACCTCAGCACACCTTCAGAGGTCTTGTGGAGTCCATGCGTCGACGGGTCAGAGCTGTTTTGGCAGCACCAAACAATGGGGACACAAACGGTATTAGGTGGTTTAAATGTCCTGGCTGTTCGGAGTATATATTATTAAACCGACATTTTGATCACTCATTGTTTGGAAAACAGCAATCGGAGTAAAAATGACGAAGCTAACATTTGATCTCCGTCGCAGTAATGACATCATAACGGCGAGATTTAATAATGAGATGCAACTCATAATGACTAGATTGAATAATTCATACCTCACAATTACCGGTTACTGCTGTTGAAACAATGACGTGGCATTTTGACGGAGATCACAACCTGCAGTTCGGAGCGAGTTTCACAGAACCGTCTTACTGTTATCATTTATTTTGCTGCGTTCGTAGGACTTTCAGTCCATCAGAATGGCAGGAGTATAGAGAAGATAAATAGAATATCGATGATGAACGTGAAAAAATGAGGCGATGGATTGCTAGAAGGGAAAATCGGTTATGAAATGAATTAGCTTTAGCTAAGTGAATGCAGGTCGAGAAATGGAGTACTGTTTAGACGAGGCTATAATATTTAAACAGTGTGGTTCTGTGGCTGCTGGCGCAGAAAGCTGCTATTGATTCTGAGGATTTGTCCGCAAGCCCTGGTGGAACGTTTTGCTTCACCCATCACCCTGGAATCGTGATCTCTCTCTCTCTTTCTTTCTCTCGCCTGCTCGTATGCATCTTGTGAAAAAGAAAGATTAGCAAAGAGAGGGACTGAAAACAAATACCTCCATTATGTTTATTGAAATGCTAGCAATCTTGGGATAATATTGGATAATTTCCCCTAAAGGAAAAGGTTCAGCTCGATCCTCCATCCTAAATTATGTTCCTTATGTTTTGGGTATTAACTCCTAACGATAGGCTGTAGTCAGAGTCAGCAAACGTTAAATCAGTATTTACACAGGGGAAAGTCGGGCTTATGCACAACTCGATGTTGTGTGTGTCCTATATTGAGAATTTATACCTCTTTTTTTAATTCCCCATTTTTGAGTTGTGGAATTTTAATTAATAAATGAATGCTAATGGTGGGGTTTTTATTTCTGTTGTTGTTTTTGGTTTTTGTGTTCATTTGATGCACTCTTCAACGAGGAAAGCATTTCCAGGATAAGCAGACCAAGTACTCATTTGAAGTAACTGTAGGTTTATCCATAAAAGAAAAAAAATAATTAAAGCACACGAAATTTATACGAAATTTAGATTGAGGCCGATTAGGAGATTAGGAGGCCATACTATTATTGCTTAATAATTGTCATATTGCTATATTTATATTTAATATTGAACTTGATTCATGTGGATAGAGACGATTCAGCATTTTTGTTTGGACAGTTGGTTGTCTAATATTATATTGAATTTCTTTTTGATTTAATTAATACCGGCATTATGCATCTTGATTGGGTCGGCTAGCATCTTTTGTGGTAAGTTATGCTAAGTTTTAAACTTGCCTAAAGGCCCTTTAGAGCAGTAACGGTGGTGGAACAATGAATCCTGGTATTAATCACGGGTATGTTGGGGGCGTTTGGGGCTGTTTTGGCCACGGCAATGATTCAAGGAGACTCCATAGATCCCATTTGTGGGTAATTTCTTCAGTTCATTAAATATTCAACAAGGGGCTAGATTTGTGTGATTTGCCAATGATGGGGTCTCTTAAGACCGTGTAATGCCCAGGAGCGTGGACGGTTGATGCAAAAAAAATAATTTAAAAAAATCAATTCCCCAACCCCCTCTGCGCATATGGTTTGAAAAGTCAACCATGTCCATTTCTAACTGTTACTAATGACTAAAGAAAAATATGCAAATAATACTGGTGCTGAACACACAATTGCATCAGCATGCACACTTATAAGTGTAGTTTTTTTTAGCGTACCATGTGTCACACGTTGGGGCACTGAGCAGTTGTGTAGGTTGGAGATGAGAGATTTTACAGTGGCTGGAGTGTCGGAGAGTACCCTTACTTTGATCTGAATATTCATGGTTCTGGGTTGTGTTAATGCAAGGGTCAGTGCACCGAGGCAACAGATTCTAAATGGGCACCGTGTTCTGTCATTTACAAGTACTCCAACAAAGCCACCATATCCTTTGACCTCGATCACGAAAGCCCACATAAACCCAACAAAGTCAATGATTGTACCCGAAGGCTAGTAATTAAAGTCATCTTTCAAAGGGCTTATTCAACTGTAGAAGTATCGAAGGTCTTGTAGAAGAAATGTTCTCGTACAGCTTATTCATATAAAGAACATTTGGCACACCACGGTCTCAGGTCGTGTTGTATATTGTCGCGATCGAGAAAAAGCATCCGCAAAACTTAATCTGAGATATTGGATCTCTCCGGGACCGAACGCGTCTGTAATTAAGAACCTCATGCCTTTCATGTTATGCTGTTGACTTAAAGCTAATCTCTGCCGTATTTGCACACCCATTAAATATCACCACATTTCGTTCTGTAGCGCTGACTTGGTTTAAGTAGACGAATAAGAAATTGTTGTATAATATGTGAAAAGCTATGTCATTTTGCAAATCATAGCCTTTTGTTCCTCTTTCTTTCTAACCCTGGTATTGTGATTTATTTTTAAACTGACTCTATTTTCTACAATTGAAAGGTAATGGTTGTTCTATTCAAGCCCTTTTTAGAATAGCTATTTCACTGCGGAGTGAAGAAAATTGCAGCGTTTGTGCTGCCTGGTTGCAGATTTCAGACGTGTGCAGAAATAGTGGACGGAAGTGAATGACTGACACGTCAGGTTTCACACCCAACTGGAGTTAAAATAAAAATCAACATGGTAAAAATTTCAAAGAGGCATAAATGAAAAGTTACAGTCAAGGTTAAAAAAGTAGTGCACCATTAGCAGTTGTGGCTTTTCTCACGACATCATTTGTATAAAATCCGATAAAATATATATATATATTGTTTTTGTTAGTAGTCTTAGAAATTAAATCTCAAGGTCAACACATGGTTATGTAAATAATACATCTTTTGTTCACTTTAGCCAACTTTTCAGGTCTCTCTTGACAGCACTGTTGACAGTTATTGGGTCCAGCCTCTCCAGTCTGCCATTCTTGAAAGTGCTGGATAACGAGATCTTCTCCAATAAGTTCTCTGAAAATGCTGACCCATAGGTTAACCTCACTGGGGAATGGAGGGATAAGGCCACCGTGTCTGACAGCTTGGCTTGGCGTGGATATCTGCAAGTTAGAGATTGAGAATGAGAGCAGTTTTAGAATAAAACTTTACTACATCGTCCAGCCCACAGTGGTGGGAAATGAGCAACGGCAAAAGAGTCCGAAAGTCACGCCAATATTTACGCAGGGGAAAGTTCATTGTGTTCAGACTCGGGTTATGCGCTTGCATGAGTCAATTCGGTGGGTTCCTCATTCAGATAGGGGTACAAGAGCTTGAAGAATTTTTGTTTCTTTGTGGTCAATTGTAATATGATGTAACGGAAGCAAGACTAATATGATATGAGGGGGCGCGGTGACTTGGTGGTTAGCACCGTTGCCTCACTCCTCCAGGGTTGGGGGTTCGGACCCCGTCTCCTCCATGCATGTGTGGAGTTTGCATTTCCTCTCCGTTCTTCAGGGTTTCCTAACCCTGACCAAAGACATGCGTCTCCCCAGTGTCCGTTGTGTGTGGCATTTGTAGGCGATTTGTTCCCTGCGTTGGGTCGGCACCCCATCCAGGGTGAACCCCCCCCCCCGTGTTGTGGCCAGAATTCCTTGGGAATAGGCTCTGGGCTCTTGTGATGTCCTAGATGAAATCATCACATGAATCACTTGCAAATCTGGCTTAATTTATCAACATGGTTTCCACCCTCATTATTCATCAGCTTATAAAATAGCAGTTGATCCAGCGCATCCCGTTATTGAACCTCATTACGATTCATTGTAGCCAGTGAAGTGCTACAACGTCTCCATTAGCGTGCTCCGTTTCCCTGGTAGAATGTGTGTTTGAGAGAGAGGTGGGGTGTGTGGGTGACATGGTGCTCTCTGCCCGCGTCTTCCGATAATCAAGATCATCTTGAGATCCGAATGAGCGTGTGCGGCTGCGTTGCTCGAGCAAATAAAGAAAATCTCCCGCTGACTCGCGCACCCAGATCAGGTCAATAGAATGTCTGCGTACTATTGTGCTAGAAGGCTTACGCGTTAAGAAATAAGCGCATCGATCCACCGGCAGGATATAAAGTAATGCAGAGCGAATACTCGGTCCTCTTTATGTCCCATTTGAAAATGTTCAAATTAACTTCTAACTCTCACCTCTGTGTACTTTCCCCCATTTATCCCATGCTGGTGAATGGTTGTATTCCTTATCCCAGTGTTAAAAACGATGCAGTGAAAACAAACAGTCCAAGCATGACTGGCTTCTCATTTCAATCTAATTTTAGTTATCAGTGGAGGCTTTTGTTGTTGTTTTTTTATGATGAGTTTTAAGAGCCCTGATATTCAAATAGAACATATCGTAATTAAGGCGTGTGCTTCGCAGGTTGAGTTGGGAGAATGATTTCTAGTGCGTTTGAACGAGAGCGTGATTTTTTTACGCGTGCTTGGTTGGGACCGTTCATTTCAGGACTGAAAGTGCTTCCCAGATGTCCCAAGTGATATCTGCTTGACTCCTCTGGCGTGAGCTGGAAACGTATCAATTCTGTAAAGATACTTGAGCTCAAAGATGCACTGGTCCAAAAAAAATAAATGATGGGACAACAAAAAATGAATTAAAGCTGATATGAGAATTGTGTGAAATCTTTTAACTGGTATTAATTTTGTGGTGCATATTGGCAGATCTGTTCCATCCAGGATGGTCCATTGAGCAAGGTAGTCTAATTTGGCATTGATATCCATCAAGTCCTGCTGGCCTTGTTTCCAGTTCTTACATCGCAATTTTCGTTTCTTTCTTGGTTTTTCGCATTTTTGTTCCAGCTATGGGTCGTGAGCGGTCCGTACGTCCGTGAAGTGATGAAGCCTACGATAGGCCTGCGCACTGTGGAGGATGCTGTGATGCACCTCAGAACTTGCTCAGAACTTGTCATCTGGAGATGGTTGGGAGCACAATAGACATAATGTCCTTGGTGACTTTTTGTTAAGGTTTTTCGACACCATCAAGACCATGATGTTGAGCGAGGATATGTGTGCAGCACGGGCAAAAGACAGTTCTTTGCTTCTTTACTCTTCACCCTTTACACCTCTGCGACATGTCGTCTTGCGGGGCATCGGTGAGGTGGAGGAATGCACGAGCCGCGCTGACCGCTTCCTTTGTGGAATGGTGGCAATAGAATCATCTTCAACTCGACACCAAGATGGTGACCGAGATGGTGATGGAATTGGCACAGAAAAAAAGTCTCCTCCAGCCGCCTTCAGCATCCAGAGCAAGAACACTGGGGTGGTATATACGTGAACATTGACATCTTTATTGCTGCCTCGTATGCATTTAATTTCAGAGGCTCAGCTAGATATCCAGTCCTCATCTCTGTAGCACAGCATGATGGAAGCATTCATACATTTATTCTGTTTTGGTTTGTGTGTGTGTGATTTCTATCACGCTCCTTGTCATGGTCCTCTCAAGATAAGAAGCTAAGAGAGTGTCATGTTGCTGTGGAAACTGAGCATTTGAGCTCAGGGTGGTGACGGTGTGACTGTAATGGCTGTCGACAACTTATTTGATTTTTTTTGCGGTTGGTGTTGGACAGTGTTGGAGGTTAAAAGTTGCGGGTGCATCCAAAATTGTAATGTATTGTCGCTGTGTTAAAATCCGATATGCATACAATCCTAGTGTATCCTACCAAGCTGATAGACCAAATCTGGTAGGCCTCTCTAGTATAGGGAGAACTTGGAATGGTAGTGTTTTTTTTGTTTTGTTTGTTTGTTTGTTTTTATTTTTTATTGTTGACTATATAAAATAGTATAATGTACAACTATGCGCAACATATTCAAAACAACCACCATCACACTCTAAAATGCGAGTGTGGCTTTTGGAGTGTGACTTTAGGGGCGTGGTTTGGGTGCCTGGCTTTTGGAGTGTGCCTATTGGAGTGTGACTTTAGGGGCGTGGTTTGGGTGTCTGGCTTTTGGAGTGTGACTTTACGGGCGTGGTTTGGGTGTCTGGCTTTTGCAGTGTGACTTTAGGGGCGTGGTTTGGGTGCCTGGCTTTTGGAGTGTGACTTTAGGGGCGTGGTTTGGGTGTCTGGCTTTTGCAGTGTGATTTTAGGGGCGTGGTTTGGGTGCCTGGCTTTTTTAGTGTGACTTTAGGGGCGTGGTTTGGGTGCCTGGCTTTTGGAGTGTGACTTTAGGGGTGTGGTTTGGGTGTCTGGCTTTTTTTAGTGTGACTTTAGGGGCGTGATTTGGGTGCCTGGCTTTTTTAGTGTGACTGTAGGGGTGTGGTTTGGGAGTGTGACTTTAGGGGCGTGGTTTGGGTGTCTGGCTTTTTTTTTGTGTGATTTTAGGGGCGTGTCACAAGCCCCAGAGAAGCATTAAACTGGTGATCAAGGAGCATATTACTGCATACGTTGTCCGAGACAGGAACGGAGTGAAAGGAGCTTTGAAAAGAGCTCTGGTTGCTGGTAGACGATTCAGGTCGAGGTGATGCAGCTGTCTCGTGTGATGCTAGAATTCCCAAGCTCTTCCTTACACTAGATGATGAAGGAACACACCCTTAATGTTTATTCCTGAAGTCACTTTGAGGGGTCTGGCCTGGTTCAGTTCATCTATACTCGGTGTGTGGTTCCATTAATCATCCCTGGGTCTTGGGAAACCTGGACACTTGGGTTACACAGGAGACCTCGCCAGCTGTTTTGATTAAAAAAAATAAATAAATAATTTTTTTCATTGAATGTGTATCAGTTTTCACAAATGGATCTGGTAGTGTGGATTTAATAATGCATTAATAATGCGTGCTGTATTAACTTCCATGCTGTTTAATGACCGTGTGCAGCACCTATATGAGTTTCTGTAGGCCTTGTCTCTAAGGATTCCTCTAAAATGACTCATAATTTGAGTCCCAGAGCCAAAGCGGGTAAAAAAAAAAAAAAAAAAAAAAAGAACAGTTATTCTAGTTCCTGAACGTTTACAGTGAATAAAGGAAAGAAAAAAAAAAGACCTTGAACAAGAAAGAGATTTAACAAGTGTAAGGATTATATAGGGATACACTGGGAGACTGGTGTTTGTGTAAAAAATAATAATAAAAAATAAAGATTTCTGTTATAATTGCCTTGGATATGACACCTTCGCAGACGTTCTCCTGAGCGTTGACCGCAATATGGCTTAAATGAGGTGTTTGTGTTGAAGTGAGCTGTGCTGTAGCGTTTTTAATGGCCTGAAACGCACACCGTAGCCGTGTGAGTGATTATTGTTGTCTTAAATCACCATGAGAGAACCGAGCAGTATGGGACTTCCATTAATCATGGCCACTAAGTTACAGTGGGCCTTCATTAAACACAACACACACACCTAGACTATGGAATATTGACTCTTGTTCGCAGGTCATGGACGAGTGCAGACTCTTTAGAAATCAATCTGTTATTTGAATGCAGTTAGCTCTTTAGATGCATTTGGGTGTTTCGATTTCATAACCCACCTTTTGGGTTGTATCGATATTTTATTTATTATAATTTTTTTTTTTTAAGTACCCGTTTCCGTAAAGCGTCATATTCCGTAGTTGCTGACTTCAAAAGGTACGTCGGCCTTTATGTTGGGAAAGTTACTTGTATTCAGAGTCAGGTTACACTGCCGCGGATTCAAATGACCTACGTAGTTCACGCCGCCGAGGTTGCCAGATTTTGCTTGAGTAGAAGTGTCCGAGACAGGTTTGTTCTAGAACGCCAGTTTTAAACGCGAGCCCTTGAGAATGGAGAAAGGAAAAAATCTCGGATAAAAACCAGAGAGTTTAAAAATGAAGAATCGAGACTATGCAATAAGAGGTGTACATTAAGCAGAAAATGGCGAGCGTTGAAATCTAGGAGGAGTCAGGTCTATATTAGCATATTGCTAATAGGTATAGTTGAGGTCGTACCAATTGTAGAATCTGCAAAATGTGAATATTTTAAAATTGTTTACTCAGTGCTGCCCTGAATAAGCGATTTCACATAGACGTTTACACACAGTCCACTAGACATCTCTCGTTTGTCCTGAGCGGTTAAACTGGCTACAGTTTATACATGCATATTTATACAGTTTTATACAATTATACAGTTTCCTGCATATTTGAGCCCTTTCCAACAATCGTTAAGAGGTTGTTTTTTTTTTTTTGTTGTTTGTTTGTTTGTTTTTTTTAAACAGTAATTCCATCTTTTCACACTGAAGACAACTGAGGGACTCGTACACGACTATTACCAAAGGTGCTAACATTCACTGATGCTCAAGATGCATTAAGTGCGGTTGGGGGTAAACTTTTGAATGATTGTGTAAATTATCTCAAGAGCTCGTTATTTCTGCTCTTAAGAAGCTACATCAGATATTTACGTGTTTCCCAGAAGACGAAACGATGTTGACTTGCACCGATTATCCTGTTAAAAATCGTATAATTTTACTGCTTGTTCTTGAGAAATCATTGCGTCACGCCAGCTCCAAGAACCAACACGACCTCCATTTCCCAGAATCCTCAGTCAAGCTCCGATCGCAGTTACGTGAGCCATTAAACTACCTCGTTCTATTTCAATCGTTACATCTAAATAGATATAATCTATGATTAACCAGAAGCACTGTAAACACGCATCCGAGGGTGATTTTATAAAATGGTAAAAAAAAATCCTTCTCTTGCTGGACCTTGTTCTCAACCTTGCTATAAAAACAGCCTTGTTTGTATGCTAATCCTTTTCCCATGGCATGTTGTAAATCTTAAATGTGATTGCGCCGACACTCATGAAGAGATGTTAATAAGATGTCGAACAGGGGTTGCTCTTACTCCCTGCTGTTCTTTTCACTCCTCCTATTTTCTCTCTACATGTTGCAACTCTTTATAAACTGCAGTTAATGGGATCATTTCATTAGTGTATAAAGACCGGATTTATCATCGGTGTGTGTGTGTATAGGAAAAGTTGTATATATTTCTACCGTACGCATCACCTAGTAAGATTAAACGCGTGTCTTCAATATACCTTAAAAGAGGTGCGATTATGGGTTTGGCAAGTGGTAGTGTCTCACCTTTACTACGAGTGGCCACTTTTGCAGTTCAAGAGAAGGTTAGAAACGCAAAGTAAAAAAAAAAAGAAAATCACCTTGGGTCAGGAATCGGATCTAATCGTAACTGGCTACACAAAAACCCAATTGGACTGCAGCAAATTCGAATGTTAATGTATAAATGACTTATTTTATTGCTCGTCTTAACGTGTACATAAATTTCACTCGTGTGAAATCGGGGCGTTTATTAAACGATTGTTTTTGTATTTTTATTTTTTTTCTGAGTCAAATCAGGTTGCGGAAATGATCAACGAATGCAGGGATGACTGGTCATATGTTTACATTCATTTTTCGTCTCAGTTGGCTAGGTTCTGTAATTGGTAATTGGTAAGCGGTAATTGGTTTTACCTTTACCGAAGAGCGTTAGTGCTGGATGAATACAAATGGCTTCCTCTAGGTCTCACCGACTCTCCCGCGGGAACGGAGCAGACTCAATTATAAAGTAGTCGGCTTTCTGACAGAGCGCGCACTACATAAGGGAATTCTCTATATTGTCTGCCTGTATAGAGTTGTTCCGCTAGCCTACAGTGCGTCTCTATGGAGCGTACTGTGCCTGGTACATGTTTGCTTTCGCAATTTAGTCATGCAGCCTACCATTTTTATTTATTTATTTTTGTTTGTCTTACTGTAATAAGATCTTACAAAATTACTTCTCATGAAAGAGTGCTAGCGGGGTGAGATGTTGCGCTTGGACTTCACCGGTTTGTTTTTTTGGTGACTTTACGATGGGATAGCATCTATCTTGAACAAACATATTCGCACAGACACAAACACACAGACAGTGCCTTGCACGCGCTCACCCATCGTGAAGCATGGTGGCGGCAGCATCTCGTTGCAACTGAGGCCCCTCTTACCCAGAACTGAACTTTTGATGGATGAGCTCTGTTGATCAAATCAATTGATCTGTTGTGGATTTGAAAAAAAAAATTAGTACTATTTTTTTTCTTCTTCTTCTTTTTTTTAATTATTATTTTTTTTAAATAACGTAATTTTGTCTAATTGTCCTTCTCTGGCTGTTCAATGTTTTCGGGTATTGCTGAATTAAATTATTTTAAATAACCAAACTGTATGATTTTTGAAGAACATTGTCCCAGACTTGTTTTGGTAGCACAATCCTGGTAGTTTAGTCATCTTCATTGAGCAAAATGTGAAAAACGTCAAGGGGTGAATACTTATGCATGGCATTAAAGCTCTTTTTATTGCTTTTACATTTGTAAAATTTTCTTTTTAAATTTGTAACCAAATACTGCTACGGGTACAGATGAAACACCATTTTGTTTGTCGTTTTATCAGCAGAAAGGGTTAAATCATCAGCACCCATGCCCATCTGGCTATGTCCAAAACCCTAATCCAATCAAATCGAGGATTAAAGCATACCATATATCCAGTCCTTCGTAACCGTTTGCGAATTGATTTCCACTTGACACCATCCGTTTAAACGGGAGATCGGCACGAAAGATTAATTTTGGTGAAACCATTTAATATTCTTATTCTGCATCATTTGCATAACAAGTGCATTTTGGTTACATTTTGTGTTGCTAGCAGGGCATAAACAGTGGTTGTGATTCTATGATAAAATGATTATTGTAGGTCTGTGTTTAGACATGCAACTTATAAAATAAGTTCAGTGTAATTGGATTTCATACTAATTTGTAAAAATCGTTTTGTTGGAAATCTAATTGCAGTCATGCATAATATTTTGCCAGTCAACTTGCGCCTTCTTACTTTTTATATATAAAAAATAAGCTGTCGTGAAAATGGGAAAAGCGGTTTTCTTTGTTTTCCTAGGGCATACCACAGCCTGCATCAATGTCAAACTATATGCTATAGTTAATGAAAAACCGGCAGTGCGTATGAAACCTTGAAGTAACTAGGTGATGCTGCGTTGCACAAATCTATACTCTAGTATACGGTGTCATGTATAGCGACCGTAATCGTTCTTTGTGTGAGCTAGCTCACCATTGGTGCTTTGAGTAATTGCTACACATGAAGTGTCTCTAGAATAATCAAACGTTGATCAAAACAATCTGAATGACTTGTTGTAATTCTTATGTAGTGGATTTCTGAAATGTTCCG
>CM022755.1:4485502-4608002 GCA_012411365.1 Ameiurus melas | reverse complement strand
ACTTAAAGGGTTTCCCGTTATAAGAGCTATTTTTTGTCCTCTGTCCGTGAATATTAGAACAGGATTAGAAGCCTGCTTGAAGGACCACTACGGAGAGGGGATGATCTGTAGACGGTGGCTGACAGAGTAAAACTCTCATACAGTACACATATACCGTGTCTAAAATGTCTCGGTTGTAACACAGCGCTGTTGAAAGGTTAAACCTGATTAGACTAGCCACTAGCTTACTGCGTTCGGGTCACTTCCTTGTTTTCGAGTGTATACGACCAACACGCGTGTTGTATCGTTACGAAATCTTGCCAATTCCAGAGCTTGTATAAATTATGAACCGCGTTAAGTTCTGATTGCCATTATCTTGTTTGGACTTGCCTTTTAACTGCTCTTTTGGACTTGCCCGATATGTCAAATTCAGCATAGACATAACACTGACCGAATGTTTACATGGCTGTTGGTGTGCTCTCACCCCCACTCTGGAACGTTCTTACTTTGGGCTTGCATCATGAGGAGCCAAGTCCTCTCACAATGCGAACACGTGGGTTTATTCCTACACCCACCATCCTGTTCTCTTCTGAATGGAAAAACTAGAAGGCAAAGCTTTGATTTATGAATGCAAGTTTATTTCCCAATTCCTCTGTGTATTGAGAGAGCCCAATACAACTGACTTTAGTCTTTTATATATATATATATATATATATATATATATAAATAATATATCTCTTGAGTATAAACAATATTTATGAAAATATACACCCCAAAACATTTCCCATGCAGTGAACTGTTCCACTGTCAGTGTAAAGAAGAAGAAAAAAAAATCCATTGGGTACTTTGGACCTGGGAAGAACCTAAGCGTTGAAGTGTCGGTGAGAACGCAAAGCCCAGATGCTTGTCTCAGTCCCACACATTATTAATGTAAGAATTGTCCCCTTGACTGCAGTAGCTGGGAAAATGAACAGAGGTTTATCATGGAACACCGGGGAGGTCCATGACAGTTGAGGGAGGTAATGCACTGGGTCTGGGTCATTATATTTATGTTGTCCACCACTTTATTGTTTTAAGGGAATTGCAGCGGGAACTTTTCAGCTCCAAGTGTGCTTCTGAATAAATGGGATGAGATTGTATGACTGCTCTTATTGCATTCAGGGCAAGACAAAGATGTTTGACCAAGGAAAATTGGTTTCGCAAGATTTCAGCAAGGAAGAGACGGTATAAAGGAAGATTTAGAAGAACTCGCTCGTAGAAAAAGGGGGGGACCTTTTTATATAAAATCAGTGTTCTCTTACAATCACACCGTGTACATCACCGTATAAAACTTCACTTCTCTGTAGGCCGCATTACCTTAATCATGCCTACATCTCCACTTCCATAGGAATATATACGCTCACATACACTATTGGGTGTGAATGATGCCCTGCAATGGACTGGCATTTCGTCTCGGGTGTATTCCGGCCTCATGCCCAGTGTTCCTGAGGTAGGCTTTGGACCCACTGTGATAAAATTGTTATTAATGATGTGTAATAAGTACCTCATTTTGAAACATACTGAGCACATATCATAATTTATTGTTAACAGCATACCCTGAGTTTTATGTTTGAAATTTGCTGTACTATTTATTTATTTATTGCTTTTTTTTTTTTAAGCCACCTGTTCGTTTTATACCGCTAATGTTTCAGACACTGAAAGACAGAATCTAACATTGCCATTGCACCGATTGGATACCCAGAATATCCGTCACCACCCAGCCAATCAGGAACACAGGGAACCAACAAATCATCACAGTACATAGTTTGGAAAAGTGCTTGGATTGTGTAGCATGAGACAGTTCGGGTAAGGTCTCTGTTGCCTACAGCATGCATTACTGTACTACCCATAAGCCTCGTTACCTCCAAACCAAGCAAAAAAAATGGGATTTTCTGCACTAAACAAATAGTGCCACATACACTGAGTAAAAAATGGCTGCTTCTCACGTCACCGCAATAGCTGGAAATGACTAGCTGGTCAAAAATTAATGAACATAATGTTTTTTTTTTGTTTTTGTTTTTTTTAATCATATGTTTACGTTTATGAATTTTGTTTAGTTTATATGATTATGCTTATACTGATGGCCAGCCTGAATGTAAAATGCTCCAAATTTTCTCATTTATCGATAACTCTAGCCTGTTTACTTCTGCCTATCCACAACGACAGCAGCTGGATCGAAGAATTTCTTTTCTTTTGTACGTTTTGATATGGCAGCCGTCGTGCACTATTCCGTTATTAGCTCCTCACTGTGCACTCGGTATACAGCCCGAAATGCCTTTACACACTTTGTATTTCGGATGGGGAAGCTAGACAGGAATCTAACGTGATCCGTCATCTCTTGATGGCTGCGCTAACATTTGTGGACAGTGCTTTGACTCGTGGAACGTTTAGCCGAGCTCGGAGACTCGTCGATCTCGGCTGTGCCAATTTCAGTCTCTCGTCGCGCACGATCCGTTTGGCGGCCTTCTTATCGTTTAAGCGATGACGACTTCTCCAGGGTCCCTTGTGCTGCTCGTCGGCCTGCCCTACCTCCACACCGGTCCTTTAGGGCTCCCGATTAACGACGGAAAGCATAAATAATGCAGTGCAGATCAGATTGAAGCGTTTTAAGACATTACCAGGGGACCGGAGTTCCGGGTGGGGAGTTGGCATGTTGAAATGAGAGTAATTATTAATCGTGCTGCCAATTCATGACAAAGTTCTCACTTGTCTCTTTATTTCTGATGCTCTAAATTATCCAACTATCTCTGGTGAGGATCCATCCATCCATCTTCTACCGCTTACTCCTTGTTCAGGGTCGCGGGGAACCTGGAGCCTATCCCAGGAAGCATCGGTACACCCTGGACAGGGTGCCAGTCCATCGCAGGGCACGATCACATACACACTCACACACCCATTCATACACTACGAACACTACTCACACACGCCAATCAACCTACCATGCATGTCTTTGGACTGGGGGAGGAAACCGGAGTACCCAGAGGAAACCCCCGCAGCACGGGGAGAACATGCAAACTCCGCGCACACACAGGGCCACGGTGGGAATCGAACCCCCGACCCTGGAGGTGTGAGGCGTCAGTTCTCAAACTTTGATTGAAACAGATAGCGAATTCAAACACGATGGTAAAGACTGCCATTGGTATGCTGGCGCTTGGTGGGAGAAACAACCACCAAGTTTTCCCTCTTGTGTCTTGAGCATCTATGACGAGGCTTGTCTGCTTGTCCGGTGTGGTGGATCGACTGACGCGTATATACACGGACCTGGATTAGCCTGGCCGAATAAGTTACTCAGTCACCTGGTAGTTTCCTTGAGTGTCCAGCCCTCTAAAAGCAATAAATGAGTGTTGGATGAAATCCATTCATTTGTGGACTATCGTTACTCATGACCCAGACGTGAAGATGCACTAACGTCAATTCCCTTTTGGGGTCTTTCCGCAAGACACCTTTTTTTTATGTAGGCCATTACGTTACCTAGACAGCTTGGAGCTTTGTCGTTTCCTCTCTGCTTTCTCAAAGCGGTTCTGAAGATGTCCCAGAAATACAGAAAGTAGGACGCTGCTGATGTAATTATTACTTAAACCAAGTCATGTACGATGATATAACCAGCTTCTTGTAGAACTATTACTGCTGTACTTTGTCGCTAAAAGTGTTGGACTTTGATGAACCGTGGCAAAGAAAGAACATGGTTTAGATTCTGACGATAATAATAGAAAATAATAATCCTTGCTTAAAACACCTTGGTAAGTCTTCCCTGGAGCAATCAACCAGTATAAACATCTTTTTGTTCTTAAACGTGCGCAATAACGACTAGCACTCCTTATCGGCGAGTAACCCGAGTAATTCTACTGAGAGTAGTGTTCTAGAACATTCTTTATTGGACATTATGGTCCATTGTACAGAAGCCCCGAACATGAAGTTTGTAACTGAAGTCCTATGTCATTACGTTGACTTACTAACTCGAGGATGTTCTAGCTCGTTTGAAATCAGGAGATATTACGTGGAAGTAGCGACATGATACTTTCAGGTTACGAGTTATTCAGTTATTCAGTTGAAATAACGGGATATTAAGTTAAAATAAGTACCTCGATACAGTTGTTCTCCAGGCCGCTAAATTATAGTATTATACCATATAATCTATGATATTTACTGCCTGAGCGGTTAATTTAATCTGGCCTTAGCCATGAGGGAATTATGAAGGTCGGCAGTAGGCCACTGGCGAGGGAGAGAGAGAGAGAAAGAGAGAGAGGGAAGTATTTGAGAAATAGGCATAAAGGAAGAGAGCTTGGCAAAGTGGAAAAATGTGCAAGCAGAAACATGAAACAGTTCAGTGAGTTTTACCACGGGTCACCCTCGCGAGCACAACCACGGCTCAGTTCTGCAGCAGAGAGACAGCCTAACACGCCACACACACACAAACACACACAATCAGCAGTTTACTTACTATTATATTATTTATGATCGCACTATCCGGTGTCAACCATATCACTCTGGTTCCTCTCAAGGTTTCTTCCTCATGGCTTCTCATGAGGTTTTTCCTTGCTATCGTCGCCTCTGGCCTACTCGTTAGGGATAAACTGATCGATTTTTTATGTTTATATGTTTAATGCTGCTTTGCGATGTCCGTTGTTCAAAGCACTATACAAATAAAACCCAACTGGGTGTTCTGGCAACTCTGCACAAGTTACATATCCCTCCTTCTGACTCTCTAGAATAGACTAGAGAGAAGAGAAAAGACCAAAGGTGTGCTTGTCTCAAGTAAAGAAGAAGGAATATGCATCAAAAATGCACTCAATATTTGCTTGAAAGGGTGTTTTTTTAAAAGGAGCGGTTTAGCATAGGAGCTCTTCAGACATGCACAGCCTTTGAACGTTACGTATAGTCCTCCTACTCTCAGAGCATGGTCTATTCTCTCCATCTCCTCCACTGGTGGTATAGCTTAACAAGGATGTATATGGAGTGCTCTAGTCTAAAAATTGAGCACGTGCATATTGCTAAGCTGATTCGGAATTGCTTAGCTAAATGGTTTGCGGCTTATTGAAAGGTTTAGTAACTTTTTTTGGTTTTGTTTTTTTGAGTTGTCAGGCTGAGTTTGCAGTTTCCGTGACCCTAATCAATCTACACGCCCATCCTTTGCATAAGTGACGCACTGTGTAATCTAAATGTGCTGCGATATTACTGCTTTAGTTTTGCCAGGCTTGCCTAACATGTCCCTGATGGGATCGTTAACAAATGTCGAACACAGAAGCTGCGCTGACCAAGTCATATGGCGTTAACAGGTATTTGTATTGGGCTGAGGTGGTGGTTTCCACTCATTAGAATAAGTTGTAGTCTCTGTATACATGCGAATGATCTCTACTTGCTCCATTTGGCCATGTTCATCCCGATTTTGTCCAGGTTGTTGGTCCGTCCCATTAGCAGCTGTTACACTCCATTAAAGATGGGTCTTTTAACCAGTTTCAGAGAAAGTAACAAAATCAGGATCTCTTATTATATATCTTTTGTGGACAAAAAAAAAATCCTCAATTCCATACAGAGGACACGTTACACGACCTTTCATCTTATTAAAAGGTGAGATCACACTAATATTTTTAGATTTCTAGAGTCAGCGCCGTCTTTGCATCCAGCAGTGACCTGTTCATCTTCAAACAATGTTTTCAATTTGCACTCTATAATGAATCTGTAGCTGTTTGCAATTAGAAGAACGGGGCCGTCGCATGTTCCCCAGCACCCTGTTGTGCGCTTTCAAAGCTATAAAAACGATCTGACAGAGTGCAGGTAGGAGTGCTGGCTTTAGAGAGAAAGAAATCCGTTACCGTGTTGAAAAACGCATTACCGTTGCAGAGACGACTATACTTCTGCCGATGTCGTTCATTTGCATCCCAACAAATTCATTCTCACTTGTTTGAATTTCCAAGAATTTGATTCGGGTTGTCCCCGAAAGACACACGACCTACATACCTGGATCAACTTTACACTTTAGTAAGGTCGGATGTACTCACCGGAGAGAGACATTCCTATAAATAACTCCTCCTTAGTTTTGTATCAAGGGTTACTGTCACATGTAGGTGCCGGTTCCAGGTCGCTGCTTTCTCTCACAGCTGCTGTGATCCATCACAGCTGGCCTTATAAAGGACCTGAAAGTTAACCCTAGAAGATAGTAGAGCTGTGAGGATTTTTGATAGGAATGAGAGACTGGGGTAGAATAAGAACAATGAATAAGTGAATGGATTGTTTGTACCGTCTGTGCTCCTAATGTTAGCAGCACACGTGAATTCCCATTTGAATGAGGTGTATACTGTTTTACCAAAGGAAATACAGATTTATACCACAGCGTGGTTGAACGCTTGAATCCGATTGGTCAGAAGGTGCGCGTTATTTTCGTATAGCGTGGATCGCACAGTGGTTCTGGCTGTAGCGTGAACGGTTTTTATTCATGCACACTTATTGTTACTATAGTAACAGCTCATGCACAGGGGTTTGTGCAGTGTACGTTCCATATGATCTAAGCCTAAAAACGAACCGATTCAAATAAACTGACTCTAGACTGAGCCTAACCCTGCAGCTATCTTACTAACTTCCTGTGCTCTGAGCTTCAGAAAGAAATCCATTCTAGGTTCCTGTTTTATGTTCGGTCTGTTCGCTAACATACTTTTGCTAGCTACTTTACTAGCTCACCGTGTGTGGTGTAACGTTATAGCTCTCATGTCGGTCAGAACCCCCCCGCAGTCATAGCACGAGTAGGTTAACTGAAAAATCTTTCAGGTGCACACGTGTGCTATGGGAGACTAGTCTCTGCACAGTATCCATCAACTAAATTTGTGTACGTTGTTGATAGAGTGTGGTTAATGGTTTAATTATTGGTTAAAAAAATATATACTGTACGGGTAAATAAAAAGACAAAAAAGAAGGCTTGAAGGTTAGAGGGTTTAGGTCAGGGAAGAAAATAGGGATTGACTGCAAGTGGGGGAAAAAATGCTACGTATAAATCCCTGTTGACAATAGACATGCCCATAAAGCCCTAATACAAGCCAGAGTAGCACGATAAATCCTTGTGTGTCCTGTCTGCTGCATTACTGGACTTTTTATTTATTTTTTTTCTCCTTTTTCGCCCCAGAGGCTTTAGATACCCTGATGCTACCAAATCCCATTGTGTAAACCGCACCATCGAAATAAGCACAACAAAACCGTGCTGGTGTTAAATTTTAACAAGACCCACATGGCTATAAACACCAAGCCAAGTGAACTGTAAAAGAACGAGTTTCAATCCATTCTCTCCTTTTTATTTCATTTTTTCCCCTTACTAATTTGATCTTTAAAATCGAGGAGCGGAACACAATGACTTGTTATATTTCAAATCACTAAAATGTGGCCCAGCTCTCTATTCTGACTCGATTGCTATTGGTTAGATTATAGGCTATATTTTCACACGTCTGTGTAAGAGATGCACAGTTTGTTTGTTTTTCATATCTCTTAAAAAAAAAAAAAATGCCCCATTTCTAAATGCATAAAACGTCTTTATGGTCGATTATAATATATTGGCAATGCAATACGCGGGAAGAGTGTCACACAGAGAATCAGCTTTGTCTAAAGCTGATTAGAGGATATTAAAAAGTGCAAGTTACTCGGATTGCATGGATTCGATATCGATTCTAGTAATGCAGTGTTCCAACAGATGCCAGGACTACGTGGGTCGTGATCTATTGACTGTGGAAGGCCATAGCAAATGATTTACATCATTTTCGTCCTCATCAAACCATTCAGTGAGACGTTGTCGTGCCCTGTGCCTGGGGGCAGGGCAGGTCCTGTTAGAGACCATTCATGTCAGAATAGAAATGTTTCATCATCGGATAAAGGTGATCAGGCAAATGGATATTTTTATTGATTTGCAGTGAAGCTTCCTTCTAAGGGGAAACCGTGGCAGCAAAATGCCTCCCACACCATAACTTTAAATGAACATGCGTGTTATGGTTCCATTTTATCTAGTGCTTTTCTAGACATCCAAAGCGCTTTTACATTGTATGGGGGAGAATCTCCTCAACCACCACTAGTGTGTAGCATTCACCTGGACGATGCGACGGCAGCCATAGTGCTCCAGAACACCCACCACACGCCAGCGGTTGGTGGAGAAGATAGCGTGATGTACCCAATTAAGGGATGGAGATGGTCAGGGTGCCATGATGGATAAGGGTCGGGACTCGTCAGGTCTAACGTCTCATCCGAAAGACTGTGCTGTTTTTACAGTATATTGTCTTCGTCACTGTACTGGGGCATTAATGCCCACACAGACCACGCGTTGAGCGCCCCCTGCCGGCCTCACTAATACCACTTCCATCAGCAACCTTAGTTTCCCCCTGGCGCTCTCCCGTCCAGGTACAGGCTCGACCCTGCTTAGCTTCAGTGGGACACCAGACGAGAACTGCGGGTTGATATGGCTCTGGTCATATCAGTCGTATGTAAATGCATGTTTGTATATTCACAGACAGTCCTCTGTCTCTCTCTCTCTCTCTCTCTCTCTCTCTCTCCCTCCCCTTATAGCACACCTGTAACCTCTGCCATGTGTGGAAAGGCATTCAGGCCATCTTGGACTATAAGCCTTAAAAATATAGTTCCACCAAACCAATGCCTCTCTTTGTTAACAACTTCTTTGCTTGTTTGCTTCACAGGGGATGAGTACAAACCAGCCATCAAAGCAGAGCTTCCCCTGACGAACCCCCCGTTGCCATGTGCTCAGGGTTTCTCTTGGATCGCTAACTGAGGTCCTGATTTTGTCCTGTTGCACTCAGCCCCTGAGTGTACTGCAGTGTTTCAAGAATCTGGTCTTCAGTCACACCGAACTCTCGTCTGTCCCCCACACTAGATCTCCATCAGTTTGCTTACTGCTCAAACGGGTCAATGGAGGATGCCGTCTAAATGGCTCTGCGCTCCACCCTGACCACAAATAAACCACCACACCACGTTAGAATGTAATTCTTTGATTTTATTACAGTTCTTTAAAACTCCAGCCTGCTCACAAAGCTCAATAACCCTGGCTTCAGCACCCCTGTGTAATTGGATTTTGGGTTTTCTAAACACCACACCTTAATCTGTTACAATTTTCTCCCTACATAAGTGAATGTATGCCTATGCACGACTCATTAAGCTGATAATCAAAGTTGATGGAGTCCAGAGATCACACGTTGTCTCACAGCTCGGTAGCAGCTCGGTCTCTGACCAGAAGGCCTTGCAACAAGTTGTGAAGTCTGCCCAGTGAGAATAATCAGCACCCGGTTTCCTGCTATCGATGATCTCCTCCAGTTCGTACGGGGCCTGCAGAGCGCATGGAGTATATAGTCAGGGACACCACTCACCCAAGCAATGTGGACTGTTCCCTACTTCCATCAGGTGAGTGGTACTCGAGCCTTCAACTCAAACATTCTCAGGGACAGCTTCTTTCCTGTAGCTGTTTTCGGCATTTTTCAATATGTATATTCTGTGCGAGACTTATTTAGGGCGGCCCGTGATCAAAGTTAGTCCACGGCAGCGATCAGAGCACAGGCAGGCAACACGAAACAAGTTGTGCCCGATGCTCCCTGGGATAGGCTCCAGGTTCCCCGTGACCCTGAAAAGGATAAAGCTGTATAGAAATTTTAATGGATGGATGGATATATACCCATTCATCATATGTATAGCCTATTTGGCCAAAAGTATGTGGGCACCTGATGAGCACACCCATATGCGCCCATTCTGAAACCATTAGCATTAACACAGGGCTCGGATCACTCCGTTTCTTCCACGTCGGTCTTGGCAACCCTCGTCATTATTGACCTCGCTTCGAGCACAGGGAAGGAAGAGGAAAATGTAAAGCTACGGCATACAAAGACGTTCTCGCCAATCGTTTCCTCATACCTTTGATGCAAAAGTTTGGGCAACAGTGTCAGTGCGATGGTTCAACGTGAACACGTTTTTCTCATAGTGTGTACCATTTATGATGTGGAATGAGGCGGAAACCTCTGGACTACTTTTCACAGATTGAATTTGGTTTGAATAAGCGTTTGGACAAAAAAAATCTACTTCAAATAGATTGAAAACTTCTCTACCTTGCAAGTCAGGTGGAGTAGTTTTTAACTAGAAGTAGTGTAACCTCATTTCTGTTTATTGACTCTTCAAAGAAGCATTTGCAATATGAAGCCATAGCCGTCTAACACCTCCAGCACATTCTTGTTGCTTATTTATATTTACAGTACAGAGGGTGTTTTGATTCATTCATTTTTCATGACAAATTCCGTAACACTGGCTTGTTAATAATGAATAAAACATTTGTTTGTGTTGCTCAGCGTATTGCCCTGGATGCTAATGAGTGTGATGGCAAACCCAAGGTGATTCAGAGTAACGAGGCAAAGTTGTGATCAAAGAGCATACGATCAAGTACTAAAACTGCAACTGCATAATTCTGCACGTACTCAAGGAAAGTCCAACATTGTGTCGTAACCTTTCTCATGACTCGGTCTGTTTTATAAAAAAAAATTAATAATAATTTTTCAGTTACATGTCTTGATCTGTTTTTGGATCCGTTGATGAGTCTAGACGTACGTCCTTTACTCTCATGACTTGGATACGGCGTGGACGTGCGGTTTAAGGAAAATATTCAACTTTAGATTGCTGTGATGTGGCCCGAAGGCAAAAGCAATTGATTTTCTCACCCTAAAGTATTGATTAGTTTCCAATACCAGCACAGTGTGTTCTTATTCCTCTTAAAGTACAATCATTTTCCATCGTTTTAGAATATGTATGAAGTAATGAATGAAAGATACGTGTTGCATTGAACCTTTTTATAGTTCTGTGAAAGGTCTGCAAGACACGGTCATTCCTGTCGTCGTTTATGTTGTAGCACCTTTTAAAAAAAATTCGTACCCTGAACAGAGTCTATTTTGTAATCTCTCGTGAAGATAAGACCAAAAAAAAAAAAAGCATCCCGTCATGATACTGAGAAACTCTCCATTCCAAATACTTTCACGTGTCGTGCGTTACAAAGCTCTGACAATAGAGACTCGTTCCAAAATGCTCGAGAAACTTTTGACAGAAAACGTCACACTATCAATCATTTACATTTTTTTCAATCAGCTGCCATGTAGTATAATATGCTTTGCTTCGGGGTTGGGGTGGTTCGAATCCTGTCTCTGCCCTGCTTGCGTGTTCTGCCCGTGCTTTGACTGTTTCCTCCCCCAGTCCAAAGACGTGCGCTGTAGGCCGATTTGGCATTCCCGATCGTCCCTGGTGTGTGAATGCGTGTACGATTGTGCCCTGTGACGTATTCGCGGCCCGTCCAGGGTGTCGCCCGCCTTGTGCCCCGAGTTCCTCGGGATTCTTTCGACCTCGAGATTCTTCTCGATCTTTTTGGGTTTCAATTCCAGCCTGTCTGATCGTGAATTTGCCTGTGCTGACCCTGACACCCCCCCTCCCCCACTGCGAGTTAATGAAACAGCCTTCATAAAAGCTGCATTTCCATTTTACTCCCTCTGACTCGTAGGTGTTGCACAGAAACCTTTACTCAAATCCCACTGCCCTCACTTGCCGTCTCACCATCCATCTAAATGGCCAGTGGTATGACCCTTGTTGCATCACAAGTAAATCTTAGAAAACCAAGGATTTTGCTTTGAAACTTTGTCTCTCTCTCTCTTGGTTTCTTTCTCTCAAACACACACACAGTCCCTGAGGGTAAGGAGAAAAGAATGCAACCACACAGCAATGAAAGCAAGATCGGTCTGTTCTCAGGTGAGCTGGGAATTTCGGCGGGAACCTGTAGTAAATAATCCCGTCTGGGGAGAGCCACGCAGAGAGACGCAGAAATGAAGACTACACAGTACCACTTCAGAGCAGTGGAATTTAAGCAAACAAAAGAAGTTCATCGGGGTAACACTGAAGGAAAGACACCTACACGAACATGCTCGGTCTTAAACACGCATTGTAGGCCAAACACGACACGTGAGAAGCTGCTAGTTAACACAACACTGCAGAAAGAAGAATCCGAGCTAGAGGAGGACTGAAGGACAGGATGCGTCTAGCACCCTTTTTTTTAATTATTATTATTTTTTTATGTCTTGCCTTTTATGATTCATCCGCTCACAGTCCGACTCTGATATTCTCGCTTCTTGATATTCTCCAATCCGTGCTCCACCCTTCTGCCCTTCCCCTCCTATAATCTGTTCCTAAATAAGACCTGACATCTATGAAATATTCATGCTCTGCCTCGCACCGAGTGCTCCTCGATGAAGGGAATTATTTTATCTCCGTTGCTCGCACGGTAAAGATGTGGTTGTCACGATGTGCCCATGTAGGCTAAGAAGTGCTTGCGGTGAGTGGACTGTGTAGATTGCACGAAAAGGAAGTCTACACCAAATAAATAAAAGACTTTAGTGAATGCTTTATCCTGGTCAGAATGACAGTGGAGTATGTCCTGGGAACGAAGTAGGGATACGTCCTGAATGCGAAGCCAGTCCGTAGCACGGTATTTTTCAACTAGGGGAGGTTTAAAATCGGCAGTCCACCTACTGGTGTGTTTGTTTTGGGGAGGCAGGTGGAAATCAGAGAACCGAGAAGAACCTCTTGCGGGCACAAACGCTGCGATTATGAACAGGTGGATGCCATCTTGTGAACATGACAAATTACACAGATATCATGGCACTCTGACCTCTAGTGGTCAAGTGGGAAATTGCAATCCCCTGATTTGACTGTACACTTCATTTAGATTTATTTCTCTTTCATATGAGATGTGTATATTGCTCAAATGCTCAGTTCACTCAACTGATACTTCATAAAAGACATTTTTATTTTATTTTATTTATTTATTTATTTTTAATTGAGCTGATCTCACACAGCGTATACTGATTTCTGCACATCCCGACTGTATAATATCTTGGAGGACTTATTCGCAGTAACAATTGCATCCCAGCGAGAGAGAATTCTCCATGCTGTGCTGCTATTGTTTAAATTCCTGTCCTCCACCATCGTCTTGTCTTGTTTGTTTTGTGGATCTCTAACTCTTTTTTGGTTTGTTTTTTGTCTATTCTTTCACCTTTGTTAGGCTGTGTCTTTTATTTACATCCCGTCATTTACTTGTGGGGTGTTCCCAGTATTCGGAGTCGATTTTATGCGCGTGATGAAGTTCTGGCCTTGGCACTCAGGTTCTGCAAATCACTTGCATGTAATTCATGTATCCTCAGACGTTGATTAAGTCAAAGCAGTTAACAACCAGGTTTTTTTTTTTTTTTTTCCAGTAGCACCTAAACTAATACCTCTATACATACACGCTTACCTTTAAGCCCTGAGTAAATAAAAGGAAAGAAAACGCCGACTGAAAAAGAAGATCGTGGCCGAACTTAAAGCCACAGGTTGCTAAATCGAGCTCGCGTGTGAACGACGGAGACTGCTTTCACACTTTTAATTCATATCGAATATAATAATTCCAATGTTTGTGTTAAAGGCATTGTAAAAATGCCCGCAGCTTAAAGGATAAGCTGACCAAGCACTCACCTGCTTCTCATCCTATATGTATTAATCCATTTAAAAAAAAAAAATTTTCTCGCTTGAGCTCATATCGTGCACGAACACACAATCACAGGTTCCACTGTTTTTATTACAGTGTTAACTATTACGCCTCGTTTAACCATAGCTGCATTTAACTTGACCCCAGGTTTGGATAATGGTTGTGTTTTTGGGTTTGTTTTTTTTTCTCTCCAACACATTGCTATGTTTTGTTCCTCTGCTCAAAGTTGCGAGCATGCCACACACTCGCACTCGAACGATCTAAGAATGATTCAGATTGTAGACTGTATTTGCAAACACGCACAATAAAGCTTCGCCCCACGCTCACACACTGGCGACACATAACCATATCTTCGTTCACACAGGGCTGTAGAGAGAAGTGTGATGTGCAATTCTGCTGCTTCTGTCTGGCGAGAGGGGCTATTTCCCGGTCACCTCCGACTGTTTTATCTGTAGTTAGGTTCGGATTTTGGCATGAGTCAGCAGGTCCCGGTTACTTGTTTCTGCGTTAATGGGTTCGATCAAATGGAGAAGTGTCATCAGTGGAAGTGTTGCTTCATCTCCCCTTTCATACGAGCATTTTACATTGATCGTGCTATGCTTTTGAAATCCACTGCATGCACACACAAATAAATAAATAATCCTGCAAAAGTAGGCAGAGGAGCACAAGAACGAGGGGAAGTCCACGCTTCACTTCCTTCCCATCGATCAGACCCTGTTGTGTCCCATCAATATCTCCTTGCCTGTAATGCAGTGGGCTGCCATGAAAAGCTTGTTAACAGGGCAGTGCTTGATTTTTGCAAGCGCCAATTAAATTCAAACAGACTGAGCTTGTTTGTCCCTCCTCCCTCACGGTCATTATTTCGCTAGCATCTTGACTGTAAGACTAACCCGTCTTACGAGAGGACGGGGCAGAATTCGAGAGCGCCTCGCCTTCGTCGCTCTTATGCAGATGGCTCATTTGGATAATTGCAGCACACTTGAATAGCCCGTGCGTTAAAACGTGTGTTCCTAATTGATATGTTGTTGCTTTTTGTGTTCAGCCTTTTATCGAAGCGGCATGTCCCAGGAGTGAAGGAAAGCCCATAATAAAGTCAAAGAAAGAAGACAGAAGTGCATTAGAGAGAGAGAGAGAGAGAGAGAGAGGGTCCTTAATCATTCTAACACCACAAGTAGAGCATCGTTTCATTTCCGCAGGAAGACGACCTCTCTTACTGCCGACATGGTGACTGCTTTATTTTTTTATTATTTTTTAAATGAACACACAGAAGCTCAGCCAAAAAAATAATGAGATTTATTCAAAGAAGGCTTTTTATCTCAACACAAAGGATGATGTCCATTAAATGATTGGCATCACATGGACCAACAAAGGAAAAAAAAATAAAAATAATAATAATAAAGCAAGTGCGCTAAGTTATTTAGTTGAAAATGGAGACTGAGTAAAGCTTAAAAAGGAAAAATCCAACTTTAGCTCACTATTTAAACTAACTTACGGAGTTTAATTGTAAGACTGCTATTGCTGTTTTGTTTTTGTTGTTTTTGCTTTATTTTAGATGCTAAAATTAATGATGAGAACATCAGTGACGAAAACCGACGGCTCACGGATTTAAAAACGAACAAGAACGTAAGCTCAGTTATTCTCACTTATTAAAATACCAGGCTAGCTAGCAAATGTTAGCTGCCTAGCGAGGCTACCATTACATTGTCTAGCTAAAGATAGTAAGTAAAGATGATGATAAAAGTATTTGCATGCCCAGGACAGACACTTTGCTGTTGTTGGTGCACTGTAGTGTGAAACAGGTCAGGGGGGTTGTATGGTCATTTTACATAGCTACTTTTAACAAAGGACCCTATACTCAACAAAACATTAATAGTGATTCATCATGGTCATATCTTCGGGTTGGTCCTTTTTGGCAGCCAGGTTTGAAAAGTAAAACACAACTGTAGTGTGAGACCTGCTCGTCATGTTCGTGACACGGCGCTGGTGTGATCAGAATTCTTTTAAGTTAAATTGTCCTACTTGTTGATTGGGTGAAAGATTTTCAATCTACCAAGGTTTCTAACTCGGCTTCGGGGTGATGCTGAAGGCCTTTGGAGAGAGGATTAATAAGAACACCACCACTATCCTCTGTCTTCTCATTACTTCCAGTGTGACAGCTCTGAGGAATCGCATCCTGATGAGGTTTCCAGAAGTCCACGCGGAGAAAGAAAAAAAAAATATTACATCCAGCCTGCTTTTGATCTCAACTAAAACACACACACTCTGTAACCATCCTTTATTCATGTATTACAACTTGTGTTTTGTACTGATTCCTACACTTGAAAAAAGGGTACTGTTATGTATACATTATTTATTTTAATTATTACTCACAACTGAATAAAGGATCTTTAAGCTTCAACACTTCCTTGCAGTACTTATCTGATGTACTGACATAGGAACTTCTAAATCTAAGCGGCGACAGATAAAAGATGTTCCCAAGGCTCTTTGTAGTTTTAAGTGAACACATCCCATCCAGATGGTTCTTTTGTTGTTGCGAGCTGTTCTCTGAAACACGAGTGCACCTCGAACTCACCAGTTTACGTTTGCGGTCATTCATTCTCAGATACGAGTCCAGCAACACCAAAAAAATTTCCCCCGGCCCTTCCATAGATAATAGATTTGACATTGCGTACAACACCTGCGGCCCTATGTAATCGGGTCGTGCGGTGCCACGTTGGATAATGGGAATAAGCAGAGAAGTGAATGAGCACTCTGTCGGGATCTGTTATGGATGGCCCGTCTTCTATCGCGCCCTTAAGAGGCAGCTCCATTTTCAGAGGGCCATTAGTAGGCGCGTGGCTCCGTGACGCATTTTCAAAGATGCAATTTCCGCCATGCACACGCTTACAACTAAATAGTGATGGTCCTTTGTCCTCTGGGTGGCTGTCAACAGCTCATAGTAGAGTGTTTATCTAGATGACGCGGGCATTGCACTTCATAGAATACATTAACGTGTGTGTGTACGGTGCATCAGAGGAATATCGAGGTAGTAAAAACTGCAGGGCAATGCACTCGGTTTCCAGAGGGGGGCGGGGATGTTTTGGATAAAAGGTCTAGGAGGAGAAACTAGCTTAGTACAGCTGATGGAGGCCTCTTACGGTAATGCTCTTGCGAGCTGATTTTCTGGGGTTGTAGTTGTTTTGAATTTGTTCCTCACCACACGTGTGTTGTTTGATCATCAGTCTTACAGAATTTCACAAGTAACAACTCGTTCACATGACTGTTTACAGCTGCTGTAACGTATTAAAAATGTATTATTCATTAAAGATTTCAAAATGTAATCATTGACAGATTGTACCGTAAGTGAATGAAAAGACTTATGCGATGCTGTTATTGGAAAATAATCAACTTTGCACCACCTTTAGCGGCGATGATTAGCAGCATGCCCTGTTCGTCGTCTTTTTTTTGTTTGTTTAAAATACAATAAAACTTATAAAACTGTCGTAGCTTTACGCACATCACGAATCACTGCACAGATGCTCTGTTGATGTCAGTACGATGGTAGCATGAAAACTGTGATACGACGTTGCACATGTATCATTCTATTCATTTTAAAATGAATGTGGTGGTGGGGGATATTTTTGTGTTGTTTTTTTTTATATATATATACAACATTAACACAAATTATGCTTTTTTTTTTTGTTTGTATACCCTTCAGGAATGACTTTGTGACATGATCATCTTGTTACCTATTTTACGTTTTGACATACCAGCTAACATAACCAGCTAGCACCATGGAGAGGGATGCATAGATATAGATAGATAAATAAATAAATAAAAAGAGGGCTGGCAATATGAGTGCAACTTTCAGCCCACGTTGACACTGGCCCAATTATCCAGGCCTCCCGTCGTCACAGAGACCGGCATGTTGTAGTGTGTTGGTGCCCCGACCATGCCAATCTCGCTGTGAGGAACACAACATCAGAGCTAAACTCGGGAGCTACAGGATGGCACCGAAGCCTGCTGTGCTTGATCGTCAAACTAATCAACGACTATTGACAATGTCGCTACACTTTTCCCACCGAAGAGGATTGTGCATCCACATTACTGCCATGTTATTCCTTTTTATATGTTTTCTAAGATAGAGGTTTCTTGGTAATTGCAGGCTGTGTGTGTGTTCAGATAAGTCTGTGACTGAAGAAATGTCTTACAAATGCCATGCTTGTATTGTTTTCCCATTGTAATGTAAATTCTTCCATTTTTAAGCACAGATACGGTATTGTAAGCCATGATTTTACCAGTGTGATGGGTGCCAGTGTTCATGCTGTTTTATATTAGATTAATACTCTGTTTGAGATCTGAATAAGTACCAGAAGTCGGCATTAAATCTTAACGGGAGGAGGGTACAGTTCCTCTTTGCTGATGTGTTAATGCAATGAGCAGTGAAGTTAACAATTTATTAATGTATTTGTATGTCACTGAATGTATAACTAAATGGTAGTTTTCTTTATGTTCTATACAGGTTGGTTTTGTGTCAAAAGTACCGAAAAAATAAAAATCAGTTTTTAAGTAAAAATACAACTGCATCCAAAAAAAAAATGGAGAGGGAAAATAAAGCGTTTTATATGGAGCCTCTTTGAAAAAGATCTTCCAAACTGGTTCAAAGTTTGTCTGCTCAATGGTCTTTAGCGTAAATTTAATTTCTATAAGATTAAATTTGCTGGGCATCATGTACCAGCTGTTATACTGAATTTATCTCAAATGCTATGTTATCTGGTTTGAGGGGCATCGTTCTGGTAGTGGTAAGCACATAGCATCAGCATATCGTACATCACGGAAGCATATTTTTATGTCGAAGGTTTTTGAACATCGTCCTTTGCAACCGTGAATTCAAATAATACATACAAATAAACGTGCATATACAGGATACACATGCTGGTGGTGTTCTCGGAGAAGAAAAGAGGGCATGACTTGTCCTTTGATTCAGAGGGATGAGGTATCTTTATGGGACTAGCAGAAGTGTGGGTAACTTTCAGAGCAGAGAGATGATTTTCTCGCTCCACCACCACAGCTCTCGTCAAGTCCTCTGGGAGAACCCTTGAAGGTGTTACTGATATCCATACAACCATAATTATCCAGTGAACTCTTAAAGAACCAATGAAGAAGCCATTGGTGCACATGGGCATTGGTGTTCCAGGGTCATGCAAAATTCTTACTTTCACTTGACCAGTCTGACCAGTAACATGGTGGAGAAAAGTGTCAATATATCAAGCCCATCACAAACGTTGATCAAGATCAGGAAAAAGGCCCATTCTGAAGTTCACATGAATTGTGCTTGATATGAGAATCTAACTTGTTCGGATCCTCGGTTTAAAAGTTCAAAGATGTTTCAACAAAAGTTTACTCTACATACTCTAAAACTAAAGTTTTAACAAACGCTGACAGCGGTTATGTCCTAGCTCTGAGCTTGAACAAATACTGGGTCAAGAGTTCTGAAAATAACAATTATTGGCATGGATTGGAACAGCAACTATAAAACAGATGGTCCAAATAGAGGAGCTTGCTGTATGTGGAGCCAGAGAGACAGATGGGGTAAGAGGGGGACAGAAAACAGACAGAACAAAATCTGCTTGAGAGAAGAGTTCTGAAATTTATATATATAAAAAAAAAAATACCCTGTCTCACTGTCTGGCAAACACACATCTGGAACCAGCAGTGAGATAAGATCTCAATCCAAATGTTTTCTTTGGTTTCACTGCTCCAAGACCAATCAAAAAATACTTTGATTTTAATTTAGGCATTCCATCACTTTATAATGCTATAATAATATAAGAACACTAATACTCTACTAGTTGTTGTCAAGGATAGTCCCTTTGCATTCCTACAGTAAGATGTTTTGCTTTCTTGGGATTTGATTGCCAGTTAACATACCATGAAGGATTTTTCTTTGACATTTAGTTAGTAAGTGCTTTATACTTCTCAGGATTAGAGTAGATTGCTTGAGATACACTTGGTTGCCCACATAGTTGATACACTTTCAGAGTACACCATTCGTATACATGTGGATTTGTGAGGAATGCAGTGAACATGGATACAAAGAGAGGAGAAGAACATACACAGACCCTAATCTAACCGAGCACTGGCTTGAACCGGCGATGTTGGAATCGAAAGACCACGACACAAAGAGCGTACCACGATATTGCTGATATGTTCAGGCTGGTCGGTAGCAGAAGAGTTTTGACAGCTGCGGTTCAAGCTGGTTCTGGATCGGTAAAGTAAAAGATAAAAAAAAAAGCGAAATCACTTGAGGAGACCTGTGGATCAGTGGGTAGATGCGCAGGGCCTTGGGCCGAGCAGATCACGGTTCGAGCCTCGCCGCTTTCTTTTAGAAAGAAACTTGTGTTTTTCTGCGCCGGTGACGTAAAAGTAAAGATAGCCCCCAAAAGTAGTTGAAGTCGCGGTCTCAGTGGTCAGAGGTTAGTGAGCTCCTGACACTGCGGGACACACACGGGAGGCCGCCCGGAAAAGGTGAGCTGAAGGTGCTGGACCCAGGGGGCACTAAATCCAGCAGGGAAAAAAGGAAAGAAGAAAGAGAGGGAAAAAGGCTGGTCTGGCCCTGGGTTTCCTTGAGTTTAGAAGAGGGTTATGCTGCTCTGGACCATGTCCCAATAATAATTTTACTATAAACTCTATATATATATACACACACATACACACTATTTATATATATATATATATACATACACACTATATATATACATACACTATACATATACACTATATATATATACATACACTATACATATACACTATGTATATACATACATATTACTATATATACATACACTATATATATATACACTATATATACACATACACTATATATATACTATATATACACATACACTATATATATATACATACACTATATATATACATACATACACTATATATATATATATATACATACACTATATATATACATACATACACTATATATATATATATATATACATACATACTATATATATAGACACATATATTTACTGTATCATACTATATACACACTACATATATATACTATACTATTCTATATACACGTACGTACGCACGCACACGCGTATATATACACATGCGTGCATGTATAGTAAAGTGTAATATATATACACATTTTTGTACGCATACATGTTATATGTGTATATATTTGTGTACATAATGTATGTGCATATATATATATATATGTATATAACAAATATGTGTATATACAAAATTATAAATATATGTGTATATATGCGTGTGCGTATATATAGTATATATAAAGCATGTACAGTATGTGTTTGTGTACATATAGTGTAGTATGGTGTATATATAGTGTAGTATATATGGTGTACTATACTATATAGTGTAGTATAATACATATGTAGTATAGGGTATATAGTATAGTGTGTGTATATATATATATGTATAGTATAGTATGTATGTATGTATGTATATATATATATATATATATATATAGTATAGTATGTATAGTATAGTATGCATAGTATAGTATATGTATAGTATAGTATATGTATATTATATATATATATGTATATATATGTATATATGTATAGTGTATATATATAGTGTATATATATATGTGTATATATATATGTATAGTATATATATATATGTATAGTATATATGTATATTATATATATATGTATATATGTATAGTGTATAGTGTATATATATATATGTATGTATGTATATATGTATAGTATATATATATGTATAGTATATATATGTATATATGTATAGTATATATATATGTATATATGTATAGTATATATATGTATATATATGTATATATAGTATATATGTATATATGTATGTATATATGTATAGTATATATGTATGTATATATGTATAGTATATATATATGTATAGTATATATATATGTATAGTATATATATGTATAGTATGTATATGTATAGTGTGTATGTATATGTATAGTGTGTATGTATATGTATAGTGTGTATATATATGTATGTATAGTGTGTATATATATGTATGTATAGTGTGTATATATATGTATGTATAGTGTATATATATGTATAGTGTATATATGTATATATGTATGTATACATAATATAGTAAAATTGTTATTGGGACATGGTCCAGAGCAGCATAACCCCTCCTTTCAACTGTCCAGGAAACCCAGGTGGGCCAGACCAGCCCTTCTCTCTCTTTCCTTCTTCCTCTGCTGGATTTAGTGCCCCACCTGGGTCCAGCACCTTCAGCTCACCTTCCTTCGGGCGGCCTCGATCCTGTGTGTCCCGCAGTGACAGGTCAGGCCTCACCCTCAGACCACTGAGCTACCGGTGCCTTCGGACAAGCTTTGTTCTAAAAAAAGCGGCGAGGCTCGAGCTGATCTGCGGCCCAAGGCCCCGCGCCTACCCACTGATCCACAGTCCGTCAAGTGTTTTCTCTTTTCCGTCATAACCAGCGCTTGAACCGCTGCCGACCAGACTGATTATATCAACTTCGTCGCTCGTTCCAGCCAGTGCTCGGTTAGATTAAAGGTGTTTTGTATCTGTTCACTGCATTCCTCACAAATGCAAATGGTGTGCAAATACCAAGCAATCTTCTCCTACACTGAGGAGATTAACACATGTAATGAGCAAATATCAATGAAAAATAATTCACTTAAAAAAGTGTAATGGCAATAACACACAATGACAATCAAACCATGAGTCTCTCACTACAGCTATTCTAAAACAAAGTAAACTTGACAACAATTAACAAAAACTAATCTCAGAAAACCTGTGATAAACACCAGGATTATTTGCCAACCCAAACAGGGTATTTTAATTAATAATGTAATTACACACCAGCCTAAAAAGAATAACACAATACGGACAAATAAACAGTACTTAAACATTTTTTTTTCAAGTAGCAATGAACAAATATCAGGTTGTATTTGTGAAACAGAAACAAAACAGTGTGACAAAGAATATAAAAACAATGAAGGGTGCAGGGTAGGAGAGCTGCACATCTCAATCAGGGCTGAAACTTTATATTTTAACACCAACATGAATCCACATCTAATAATTTTACCCCCCAACATTTCACTACAACCAATCACCAACCAAGGGCAAACAATAAATCACTGTACAGTAAAACAGAAGCTTATTACATTTTATTCTTTATTTTTTTATAAACTGTGGTAATATTTTAACATCTTTATTTGAAGTAGCACTGAACATGAAACCACACTGTGAATGGCAAACTATCATTATCATGTGACATTAAAGTCACGTCGTGATCAAGTTCAGAGTTTCATTGAGAGGGAGAGAGAGAATGAGAAGGAACCCTGCTATCTGTCCTATCTGTCACTGTACTTTGGCTGTAATGCTAGAAGCTTCAGCCCCTGCAGCTGGACAACTTGTCTTCACAGCTAGGACCAAACCTTTTTGCTTTCCTCCCATTTTCTTCTTGGGCCTTGGTAGCTCAGGGTCAAAGGCACTTGCCGAACTTTGTCTAACTGTAAAGTCTGCCACTGCCCAGGACACACAAAGAATTACACAGAAAGAACACACAACACGAGATGATTGAAAGGTTTTATGGGTGGATTGAAAGGTTTTATCTATGAGTTTTATTTATCAACCCAACCTCTCCAAAAGACTCAACATGGATGCAGAAGGGGTGACACATCACAGAGCCTGTTGAGATCTAATAATGGCAGGGGACAAGTTGCACAATTAAGATTATCCACAGTACACTGGTCTTTGGCAGTTCATTCAAGGTTCATTGGTCTGCATTGGCTTGCCCTGGCCCAGTTCAGGACAAACTTCTCAAGAGTGGAAATTGTAGAAATCTCAGACTGGAAAGTGTAAGTACAGTTTAACAAAAAGGTGTAGCCCAGGCACTCAAATTAGACACTTTCAGACCACATTCAAATGTGGCAATTAAACCAGAAGGGGTGTCGGCAGTTAAGAGATGGTTTTCAACATCAATATATCATGGTCTCCGTTAACATAGTGCAAGATGTTACACAGAACAAAGTTAAAGCGTTCAGATCCTGCAGAATCTGCAAGGGCAAATGAGCAAGCTCTTTCGGGTCAACTGACCCGAAGGAGATAAACATAAAGACCTACCACTATACAAGCGTACATGAAAGCTCATCACATTGACATTCACAACAATTAACTCATGCTGGAGTTATGTAACACTAAGTTAGTCTAAGAGGAGGTTAGCCACCTTGAAGCAGCCAACAGGGTGGTAAAGCAAAAAAGTGAGTAGAAAAAGAAACAGAAATGAGCCCAAGAGACAGACATGCAGTAACGAAGGTATTAGTGAAACACAAAACCGTGCCGAAGCAATACATTTTCTTGAAATATAAAAGAAAAATAAAGTCACTTCCGATTGCTTCCTGTTTGCACATACGAGGGTCGAGCGAGAGAGAGAGAGAGCAAGCAAATACATGGCTATGTTTCACAAGGTTAGAAGAAGTGTCTGGCTTTCTCCTTAATAGCATTGCGCTTCCATAGAGGTAACTAGTCTATCTCCTGAATCTCCATCCCACAGCTCTCGAAGAACACTTGTGGTACTGCTGTAAAGAGCATGAAAGCATTTATAAAATAGAATATAATTATTTATTTATTTATTTTTTTAAAAAGGGTTAGGAATGAACAGACCAAAAAAACTAAATAAAACATAAATAAATAAAAAACAACCTCTCAGCAGTCCAGACGGGTCGATTAATGTTAGCTGGTTAGCTATGAAGTTAGTTATGAACATAATACTCCTGTCAAAAATGCTGCCCGGTGAGTTCTTGGTAGCTGGTTAGCTAGAATTAGCAACGAAGATGATTAACATTTATAAACAAAATATAGTTCTCTTAGAAATTCTATCAGTTAATGAGCTAGTTTCTAGTCTCTACCAGAAAATCCTAAAGGAGAGTGTCCGGTCTTCGGTCTGTAAGCAGAAACTCAAGCGCAACTGGATTATGCAGCAAGAAATGATGCAAAGCATACGAGTAAGTCCTAGTCCTATAACTAAATGAAAGGCTCATCTCCGGTTATCGGTAGCATTTGGTTATCGTACATCGTTTGAAGATCTAAAACTATTTAGTACGCGATGTACACAAACACAAGGGGGAAAAAAAAAATCATCTAAAATCAAATACTTTTTCACAGCACGGTGTATAGTTTTCAAATTAAGGTGTCCCAGGGATGTGCTACGATCCAACTGCCACGGCCTTTCTCCACCACCTTCTGTGGCACCAGGGTCTGGGTACCATCAGGAGAGCTAGGGAGTCACTGGGAGATAATCAGGTCATTAAAATGAGTCAAGCTCATGACTTGGTACACTCGTTACGATCCTGCTTGTTGGTCAAAATAATTAATAGTGCAGGGACGTACGAGAGTCCTGAGCCAAGTCTGTCTGCAGCACCCTGAAGGGCCAGAGCAAACTAATTATTCACAACAATACATTATTTTTTTTTATGGTCAGACTTCTCATTTAACAGCTAGATTAAGCAGGTGCAGGGACGAGGGTGGTGTGAAATACAGTGATGGCAGAGGACACAGCTAGGACCGATTTATTTTTCTACACCAACAGTAGTGGTGTAATTAAAGCTGGGGAATTTAGGCGTACAACACAGGCTGTTAAGTGATTAATGGCTGTGTGTAACTGACAGGCTTTTTTTTTTTTTTTAAAACCCCTTTATATAAAACTAAATTAGATATTATTCTCCTGTAGCAGCACATCCTGAATGATCAACTTTGGGGTGGAAACGGCTACTCGGCTTCACGTCAGACATCACCCGGTGGTGGATTATTATCTTAAAACAGCATGCCACAAAGTGCGTTATTCCTTACATATCGCTACAGTACGTGACTAAAGAAGGGCCACGATGATCACACTGTCACGACGCCAACAGGAGCGCGACCCTCTCCAGAGGCCGTCTTTAATGACTCGCGTTCGCTTGTTTTTCTTCGTAACGTTTTAACACCCTGGGAGAAAAACAACCGACAGACTTTAGAGAATGGCACAGGTTAGAGACACAATCGATAGAGTAACTGCTTCTTAAAAGCCTCACTTCTTTCTTTATCTATTTCGGTCATTCTTCAACAGATATTGCGGCCAAATCTTCGCATGCTGGTGATATTTGGAGCTCATCAAGTCTCGGTTCAGCCTCTCGTATTGATCAGATTCTCCAGGCAGAGACAGTCACAGTTATAGCGCCTTAAGCAATACACACACACACACACACACACACAGTAATAGACTATTATAAGGAGAACCACTCTGAAGATTTTATTGCAGAAAGATTTTTTTTTTTTATGGGTGCAGGCAAAGCACATCATGACCTCATGCAAAATTCACCGCAATTCTGACAAGCGACTTTATTGGATGTCACAAATGTCATGAAAAGAATCTACTTGCATTTGGCTTACTACATAATTATCCCAAATTTGCCACTGCTGGGGGTGAAATATTAATTATTCATCTTAAAGAATATTATTCAGTATCTACCATGTTTTATTCTGTTAATGCAGCGAATCTAAAATGAATGATATGGAGTGAGGAATGTAAATCGCAACCTGCCATCACTTAGAAAAGCAAGTGTCGTATTTAGAGACGGTGACCGTTGTACAAAAGTTACGTCCATGTTTACACTGGGAAAGTTCGGTGTATTCAGAGCCGGTCAATTTTCTATGTGCCTCATTCAGTTGATCGAAATCACTCAGCATGCAGTTCACATCTCCGATGGTTCTCTTTCGTAGAAGTGTCTAAGAAAGGGTTTCTCAATAACGTCCAGAATACCACCTTTAAACACTTCCAAAAAAAAAAAAAAGGTAGTATGATGCAACATAAAAGCAACGATTAAAAATGACAAAGGCGGCTGATGTCGGTATGTTTACACCGACAACAATAACCCGATTAAGACGATACTCTGATTAAGAAACTAGCACGTAAACAGCGATTATTGAGGACCTTAATCCGACTAAAGTCATACTCAAAGTAAACGCAAATCCAATTAAGTCATGTGGAGTACTCCTGTTTTAGTCGCATTATAGACCTGTACACACCTTAAGTCACACTATTAACGCCGTGTGGGAGTTTTCACCGCATTTGCACCCAAAACCATATACGGTACATGTCGATACTTGTCGTGCCATTAGTCTATCTAGTTCTATAAACATAACAGGAACATGAAAGGAGTATTCTAAGAGCTACTCATGTAAACACCTTAATCAGTATATCATCTTATTTGGAATAATGTCAATAACTCGATTATTGCAGTCCGTGTAATCGTAGTCAGTGATGTATATACACGAGATGAGTCAAAATCGATGCAAATGGGGTCTATCATCACTTCCTCCATTATTATTCAGCAGCTTATAAAATAGCACCTGATCCAGCACATCCTATAATTTTTTTTTTTTTTTTTATTCACTTAAAAAAAAGTTTCGGGCTGAATTTTACGGCCTGATTTCAACTCCGAATAAAGCCCGGCGTTAAAATATTGATGTCGCCTGTGTGTTATTGTCTGTCTCGTACTCTAATCTCCTCTACACAAACTCATTCATGGCACCCTCCTTCAGCTTTGAATCCGCCATTCCTTCTAAACTCATCCACTTTGCCTGTTGCTCCTCGAAGCATCTAAAAGATCTAAAGTTTTATAATCTGCATCTCCAGGGAGACCGTGTAGCTCATACTTTAATGAGATCGCCGAAAGCCTGAGTTCATTACAGCTCTTCCTCCCTCCCTGTCTCAGTTTGTGAAAAGCAACACGCCACTGTCTCAGGCTCCAACGATCAGGCATTCCAGTCTGCTCGGCTCTGTCCCTAGAGTCACAGAGTCGGCCACGAATGCTCTAGAGCCATGCCTATGTGGGAGGAGAGGGGAGAAGGAGAAAAACCACACAGATCATACTGTACGCTTTCAGTACCAGAACCAACCATTTCAACTGAGCCACCAAGTCATCCACGAGCATTTGAAGAATCGGTACTAGAGTTCGACTGGGAAACTGTCTTGAGTTTTCTCGGTTGCGGGAGTGGCTGAGAAAGGTTTGCTGTCATTATACAGTATGAGAGCGGCCTCTAGAGGCAAAATAAAAACCATCACTGACAAATTTTGTTGTGTTATTTGAAGGGACTTTCAGAAGAATTTTACTTCGAGTGTAATCGGTTGATTAATCGGATATCGGCAGGTACTGTCAGACTTAATTATCGGTAAAACCCACTAATCGGTCGACCTCCAATGGGTACATCCTCAAATAGTATAATACGATACAAAGATTTACTAAATGCATTTCAATCCGCTCTAGTCATGATACTGGTTGATTAGCCTAATGTGTTCACCTGTTCCATGTCTCACCTTGATTTGTTTGAACAAGACTGAACAAACGACACGGTACCAAAAAAAAAACAATCATATTATGCATTTCCAAGCCTTTGTTTGCTTCCTGGTTTTCATTTTCCAATAATGACCTATGGTTTCAATTTGGCCTCCCTGTGACCTCTGCTACAGACATGGTTTTCTCTAAACACACACACACACACACACACACACACACACACACACAGTGGCTTTACACACTTGTGCCCCGCCTTCAAAAGCCGTCCATTACACCCAGGTATGACTGCGAGTTACAGCTGCTGTTCAACACGTCCCCTGCCATTGTTTGTCTTCATTTCAAATAGATTAAAACCACGATACTCTAAAACATGTTTTTCTTTAACTAGGTGTACCTTTCAGAATTACTAATACAAATGAATAGTCGCATAAGTCCTAAAACACCTACACATGTTTAGTAGCCACCGAAAAAGTTACATTATTTCTGCAATCACGAGTAACCAGAAGAAATACACAATGTCTGCAGCGGTCCATCTGCGGCCCCGAGCAATGGGGAAAAACCCAGCACCTTTCATAGCAGTCAATCTATGAAATTCATCTACAGTGAGACAATGACCCAAAACACTCAAGAAGAAGCACATTAAGGTCCTGGAGTGGCCTAGCCAGTCTCCAGACCTTAAACCCATAGAAAATCTGTGGAGGGAGCTGAAGGTTCGAGTTGCCAAACGTCAGCCTCGAAACATTAATGACTTGAAGATCTGCAAAGAGGACTGGGACAAAATCCCTCCGGAGATGTGTGTAAACCTGGTGGCCAACTACAAGAAACGTCTGACCTCTGCCAACAAGGGTTTTGCCACCAAGTACTAAGTCATGTTTTGCAGAGGGGGTCAAATACTTATTTCCCTCATTAAAATGCAAATCAATTTATAACATTTTTGACATGGGTTTTTCTGGATTTTTTTGTGTTGTTATTCTGTCTTTCACTGTTCAAATAAATCTACCATTAAAATTATAGACTGATCATTTCTCTGTCAGTGGGCGAACGTACAAAATCAGTAGGGGATCAAATACTCCCCCCCCCCCTTCACTGTATTAAAAAAAAAAAGTTTCAAATTGCTCAGTAAAAGAAAACGTGTGCAGTGACAAATATCCTGTTTTTGAACGAGAACAAGAACTTCTCTTGGGTCTGAAAGCCTGTTTCCCACTGAACATGAGTCAGTGAAGTTGAAATCTAACTTTTATGCCTGCATGTGCCCACTTTGTAAGTGTCAAGGTTTTGTTCAATTGAGGAAAAAAATTTTTTAATAAATTTCAGCATAAGCACTGAATTTAAGCCCTTTATCTAGCAATTAACTCATTTTTGAGGGAACGTTTTCTGTTACAGCAATGGGTGATCATATCAGTTTTAAATGAGTGGGGAAAAAAAATATTAAAAACATGGCAGAGATAGAGAAAAACATGAACAGGGAAGCTAGAATTGCCCAGATGTTGGCAAGTCCCGGGAACATCTTGGCCACTGAACTGAGCAGTGGAATTGCTTTTGACGTCCAGCTGTTCGAGCATGGCGTGTGATTTATGTTCTGGACGCAGCCTTACCACCCACCTCGCCCGCGATTTCCCTTTTGTCCCTTTCGGCAAACTAGCACTGATTCCGTGGATTACATTCATCGCAGGATGTTACAGTCACTGGCCCAATCATTTAGGGAGCGAGAGAACAGGCATCGAGCATGAAAAAAGGAAGCACCGAGATGCTGCTAGCACAACACCGGCGGGAGGTCGAGGTCTTCAACGTGGATGTGCTTGAGTGGTGTAAGGGGACCAGTTGGGGTTAATAACGCATGTCGTGACCACCCATGCAGCCTGCATCCGTGAATATTTATGAAAGAGCAGGAAGAAAGGAGCAAAAAGATTTTGTGGTACACAGGTGTCTCATCTCTTGTATATCTATTTCTATATCTATATATATATAAAAGAAAGGATCAAATAAACCAGGTAGTCCATTTTATTGCTAAAATCAAACCCGCTTTTACACTGTGCGAAATTTAGCACTATTAATCGTCACACTGGATGAAAGGATCCCAATAAAATCTTGGCGGAATTCAATAACCGACTGTGCTCAGATCATACAATGAAAATTCTCTAAAAGATAGTAAGCAGATCCGTCATTTTCTTCACTGCAAGCCTATGTTCTGCTTCTTACCATAAGCCAGCTTATGATCATTTTGGAGGTAATTTACTACAATACCATTATACCCCAATCCCCCCCCCGAAAAAAAGGGTAACTCCAGCACTGGTGTACCATTTAGACGTCAACAGTTTTCAAAGAAACACAAATAATTACTTATGCAGATATATTTGATATAAATATCAGATATAAAAAATAAAAAATAATAAAAATAGAAAAAAAAACTTTTTGCCGTTTAAACATTGCAAAGTCCTGCCGCTTTTTCAGTGTTGTGTATTCGGAAAAATTTTCCCCAATATTACAGGACCATCTTTTCCCACCAATTTAACCATCAAATCCCATCAGGTTACCTCATAATCTGAAATAGATAAGAGAAAAAAAATAATGATTTTATAGATCAAAGGCAAGCGCGGACGTCGATAACCCCATTTTTCGCATGACGTAACCAAGCACAATAGGTACATGTTATGGCACCGGCTTAGAACACACTCAACGACAAATAAACACCATGAAGTTCCCCCAAGTATTATGTTCCACGACCTTATATTCCCCAGAGAAACAGGACGCCAACCCTGAGTTACTGGACAAAAATTGGCCCCAAAGTCAACATTTTAATTCTAACATTTTTAGGCCTTGAAACAACTCCTAATAATGCATTTCTGTATTACTTTGAAAATGAAGCAGTTCTGTGTTTTTACTAAACTTGGAGCACAAATTTTAAATAGAAAAATGCTCACTAAAATCCTTCTACTCATTTAGAAGTACCATACGAGCATCAGCGTGGTCAATGCCTTTGAATAAATTCAAGTAAATAATAAATAAATGAATAAATCCATTTTAGCACCAAAAGTCAACTCTCTGGTGATAATCAGACCGGCAGGTAGCGTTTTCACGAATGCACAGAAATGGTCACGTTATGACTCCAAACCCCTGCAGTGTCAGTCGCACTGGTTGATTCTGAAGATGAAGACGGATCAGGGTCTGAATCAGGAGAGTATGCGTCACTATCAGTTTCTACATCGCCTGAACTTTCACTGCTGTCACTATCTAGAATCCTCGCTCTCGCCTGTGTAACTGTGTGTTTTCTTTTTTTCACTGTTTTAGACGTACCCGTGTTTACTGTAGGTGTAACTTTAGCTGGAACACGATTAGCTTTTCGCTTTGGCATTTTTAGTTCACTTCTATTACACCAATATTCAAGCCGGTATATCGTCCTTACGGGAATAGATCGAGGACGGGCATGCCGGTTTTTCGGCCATACGGGGTAAGCGGTTAAAAGTATTTTCCTACCTTGTTTGTAAATGAACTCGTCTAGAACCTTTTAATATAAGCCGTCTGACTTCTTCAGTTGGAGCAGCGTCCGCTTTTCAACGGACATCAGAGCAAGGCCACTTGAGCGTCGTTGTTCAGTAGTATTACGTTGGAAAGCCTTGATCCTTTTCAAAGGAAAAAAAGAAAAAAAAAAAAAAAAGGTTCTCTTTACTGACGCAAGAATACAGAGCACTGTTAGAAACAGCTCGCATAGTTTATCCGGTTCGGCCATGCCGCTACACGCACCAGTGGAACGCGTGAACAGTTAGTACGTTTATGTGGACAATAATAATCCAATATTAACCCGATTAAGACAATACTCTGATTAAGAAACTACCACGTAAACAGCCATTTTGAATTACTAAGCATCCAGAAAGTATTCAATGCGCTTCACTTTTACCACATTTTTTTGTTATGTTACAGCCTTATTCCACAATGGATTCAATTATTTTCCGCAAAATTCTACAAACAATACCCCATAATGACAACGTGAAAAGTTTGTTTGAAATCTTTTTTTTTTTTTTTTAATAAATTTGCAATTAATTTTTAACAAATCTGCTTTTTTGCTTTTTTAAAAAGTGGCAGCTTTGGGAGCCTATTCGCAAGGTTTATCAAGGGCCGAGTGCGCTTTGCTGAAGTGGTGAAGGAGGAGGCTAGGCTGTCCAAATTGGAAATAAGCAGCCTTGTAGTTGTGAAAGCACTAACTTAAGAACATGAGCAGAAAAAAATGCACAAAACCTGCACAGGGGGATCGTTCCAGAACTTTCGCCTGCAAGCCGTTTAGCTCACCGGACATGACAACCGCATCATCATGCGTTCGGTCGACAAGCTTGGAGCCACATACCGTCTCCGCTATGGCAGCAAAAATATCTTCTGCTAAAGCAGCAGCTGATCGTCAATGCTCACATCAGAAAACCCCTCAAACCTTTCTTCCGCCACTCCCTCCTTGGTAAACGTCCCTCCAGACTGTTGCCAGCTGGGTGAAGTATCGCCACAAAAGGTGGCACCTTTGATTTCGGTTTTTATTTCTTTTATCAAAACATTTCCCACTGCTTCGTTCGGGTCATTCTGAAAGCGCCTCGACAGGCCAGAGAAAACTACAAAGTAGTACATCATTTTGAGACCTGCAATCATATTTTCGAAGCAAGTTAACAAGCGCCTCATAATTCCCACGATCGACCTAGTCTTCCCCTTCTGAATGACAACATTAACCTTTTGTATTTAAATGTATTTTTTTTAAAAACAAGTTCATCGTGTTGCTCTGTCGCTATTCAGGCACCTTTGTTCACTTGGTCTATGTGAGCTCTGACAAAGGTTTTAGGTTTAACTAAACTGAATATGTGCAGATGCACACTCATGCTTTAGACATCCAGCTAACCATTCGTGTTTCACTCTGAATTGGCAAAAAAAAATTTATCAAGCTGCATAATTTAAGTGATCTCCAGTAAAATGGATTTGAACATAATGACTATTGATCCATTGTTATAATGCTAGAAAAACACTAGTTAGGTCCATCTTTGCCAAATATCACTTGAACGTCATTATGTTATGATACGCAACATAGCCTACTACATCAAGCATGTTGCCAAATAACATGTACCTTAGAAAGGTACCTCCCTCTTTCAGCTCAAGTCTACGTCGCTATCCACCTGTATTGGCAGCAGTACACAGGTCTCTGATGAGGCACAGGACTTCTCTCCCCCTAAATCCCCAGGGCTAAATGAAGACGAAATAGATAGATGGGAGAAGTGTCGAAATGGTAGATAGCCAATAGGATTGAGCTTTTCACGAATAAAAGGGGGGAAAAGCTCTTCCCTTCAACACTGACGCTCATCGCATAGTTTTGTAGTAAAATGGTCAAGGTTTAAAAATTAGACACATACCTCATTTGAAGGGATGGAAAAGTCGGGATTCAGCACCGCATCACCGTATACTGCTTTCATGAGCAAGTTTGAAGTCCACCTTTCTCCAATTCTCATAGCTCTCCTGAGACAACACACTGGAACTCTTACACCACCGAAACACTTCTGAGCCAGTTGGAGGCCTCCTTCATCTACTACATCTGTAGGAAAGTACGAATAATTCAGAGACCACTTCTTCTCATAGGATAAGAACATGCAGTCTCATGAATAATTATGGGACACATCGCCACGTCAGCAAAAAGCTCAAAATTAACCAGTTTTCTCCTACAATTAAAATGAACAGATGCTAAGATGGTCTTTTATGACGTGCGACAAACAGCTCTTAACCCTCTTACCCCTTAGTTCCCACAGTATTATGTCCCACAACCCTATATTTCCCAGAGAAACAGCAAGCCAACCGAGTTCCAAAATCTACAGTTTAAATGTAAAATTTTTAGACCTTGAAACAACTTGTATTGGTGTAATATTACTTCGAAAATGAAGCAGTTCAGTGTTTTTACTCCACTTAGAGCACAATTCTTAACTAGAGAAATTATGACAAATGCTCACTAAAATCCTTCTACTGATTTAGTAGTACCATACGAGCATCAGCGTGGTCAATGCCTTTCAATAAATTCAAGTAAATAAATGCATTTTAGTGCCAAAAGTCAGCGATAAAAGTGAGGTGGAAACAATCTGCAAAGACTTCTACACCGAGCTTTTTAAGTCAGCCGGGAACACAGCCGTTGGCGCCATCTCAAAGGAAAGAAAAAAAATAATAATAAGTGCCACCCATGCTCGTCAGTGAAGTTGAACGAGCTGTCAAAACGATGAATAGAGGGACAGCGCCAGGGAAAGATGGCATAACATCTGAGATGCTGATGTCAGGCGGGGAGCAGCTATGGAAAATCTTCGCCAAGCTATTCACTCCTCTGGAGGGGCGGGGAATAAATAAATAAATAAACAAATAAATACCATCCTGCTATACAAAAAGGGCGACAGAGAAGATCTGAAGAACTATCAGCCTACAAGCCTCGTCTCATGTGTACGAGCTGTTCACAAAGATAAACCTGAACAGATCACCACACCATCTAGATGAACACATACCAAGAGAGCAAGCAGGCTTCCGAAAGAACTAGAGCACGATACATCACAAGGGGTCAAGGTGCAGAACATCCAACTGCTCCAAGAGGCAAATTCCAGACCCATGACCGACATAGCTCTGCTATCATCACCCGAAAAAGTACCAGTCAAAAAAGGGGACGCCAACAGCAAGGAGACACCATCTCTCCAAAGTTATTCACCGCCTGTCTCGACCAGATCATCAGAGACGTCGACAGGCGAGGTGGCGTGAACATTAACGGTGAACTACTGACCCACCTCCGTTTTGCGGAGGACATCGTGCTCATCGCCGAAACCACAGATCAGCTGCAGAGAATAGCGACTGAGCTTGACATCAAAAGCTCTGCAGCAGGCTTCAAGATGAACCGCATGAAAACGAAGTACATGCGATCTGCAAATTTGCCAGGAGGCCGAATGGTGGTTGGCGGCATTGAAAGAGGAGGTGGAAAAATACATCTACCGAGGGCAGGAAGTGAACACACGCGAGACATTGAAAAGGAGATCGGAGAGTAAGGGCCGGATAGAAAGCCTTTAACAGCATAAGGGATGTCCTAAAGGGAAGACTGGATAAGACCACACGCACCAATCTCTTTAATGGCACAGTTTTGCCCCCAATGTTACACAGAAGCGAAACTTGACCAACAATGAATAGAGAGGAGCAGAGTCCTTTAACAGCTCAAAGAGCCATGGAAAGATCCATGCCAGGAGTATCGTTAAGGGAGCACATCAGAGGCGAGGTGATCAGAGAGAGGTCTGGCGTGAGAGATGTCCTCACGAAATATAAGAGGAACAAGCTCAGATGGGCTGGACACGTCGCACGGTTCACAGACAACCAGTGGACCACGCAGTTGTCAAATGGTATCCTTGTGAGCGGAAACGACCACTCGGAAGGCCTCCAAGACAGTGGATCGACGATATTAGAAGCGAAATTGGAGTAACATGGATGAGGAAGGCAGAATCCAGAGAGGAATGGAAGGCGCGATGTGACCAGCGGTGCCGAACCGACATCTGACAGACTGGTCAGTCAAGGTGAATACAGGATAGAATTAAGCATACTAGAATAAATGAGAGCGCTCTGAAGCACTACTATCTAAAATATATTTTAATTATAAAAAATAAATAAATAAAAAACCTCTCTCTCTCGCTCTTAGAAGGCTTAGATTTCAAAAGGAGCAACATGTTTGTGTCTCAGTAAGTAGATAAACATTCCCTACTGATGCAAGTGAGCTGGCCTTCTTAGGCGTTATCCTCAGATGAACATGAACAGAACAAAAGTTATCTTAGCTCACATTTCCCCCCACCATTTTATCACTACAAAATATGAAAAATTAAATTACAATGCTGTGAAAACATCAGAACTTCTGAATTTTCACAGTTCAACTGAATTAATCATGAAAGCACTAAAGCTGCTTTTAGGATAAAGTATTCGGTCGTCAAGCAAGCTTATTTAGGGTGAAACGAGAAGAGTCATGGTCAAAGGAAAATTTACAACAGGTGTGAAGTGGATATGAACGGGTCGTCATCGTCAGTTTCGCTGGGAGGATGTAGTACCCAGTCAGGTTTAGGATACAATTCACGTTGGTCATCATAGGTATCGTAATCAATCTGTCAACACCAGCGCTCATTAGTGATTTCAAGGAACGCAAGAGACCAGTCCGAACGAGAGAAACAATACAAGGCAAAATGAGCAAGACAAGAAGAATCATTGCACCTCTTGGTAAACAGACGGTTAAATATCCACGAGCCCAATCCCCCAAGTACTTAGTTCAGCCAATCAAACCCCATCTCGCTAGTCTGCAGAGGGTTGCGTGGTGCAGACCGCATGTGGTCAATGATAGAACAATCGTGTGTCTGCATGACGAGGGGACATGTGACGTATGGGTAGCGCTGTCAGAAATGATTCTTCTGACGAAAGGTGATACAGAACGGTTTACAGAGGCAGACAAGGTCTTGGCATGCAGGCATTTAACTACTAATAGTCGTCCAATCTGCAGCAATAGTCTACTAAAGAACTTTGCGACCTCATGTGGGAACTCACGTCGCCTTAGGCACTCAGTCCCATCACCACCATCAGCTAAAGGGTGCGTAGTGTACCCTCTCTGCTGCAGCGATGGGATTGGCGTGATTGATCAAGAAAACTTCCACCCAATAAATATCACGCTTTGGCTTATCTTTTAAGCTTAAGGGTCTACTCCCGGACCCCCAGTGTTGCCGGGAACGGTCCCAGTGATTTGAGAGTTTATTTTTATGACGGGGCGTACTAACAGACACCACCTATACCAGGAGAAGGGTGCACGATTAGGAATAGGTTTGAACGCATGAGTGGATGTGCAGGTTGACATCTAACAATTTGTCTTTGGTCAGGGAGCTTCGCAGCGTAAGAGGTGTGGTAGAAAGGTCACGTCATCTAACCTCTGTCCTGGTCACGTGTATGCGCTAATGAAGTTCAGTCCTCCCAAGAGTACAGTTTCCGTGTTGTCAACATTTCCTCCAAAAAATGTATGTGTCTATATATGTATATGTTGATGTGTCGGGGTGTAGTGTGTCACGTGTGTGGGTGTGTATATGCAGATCGTTGCTCGTGAGCGTAGGTCCTCCTAGAGGCCCCTGGATAGAGAATTAAGGTCTAGTTCTGCTATCGCAGTCCTGTGTTCACCAGCTCAGTGCTCCCTTCTGGCACCCTCCTGCGGTGGCTCGCATGCAGCCACAGGGCTCTCCATCTGGCCTTTACCATGGAGCGAGTGACGAAAAGGATCTAGAATGGCCCAGACCACTGTGACTTGTTCAACCAGGTCTTGCGGAAGTCCTTGATCACGATCCACTCTCCGGGCTTCAGATCATGCAGTGGGCCCGTGGCTGGAGCCGGAAGTGCTGCCTTGACCTGCTTGTGGATAGAATGCAGAGCAGAGGACAGAGTTGCACAGTAATTTAATTACATCACCACATGCTACAACGTCGGGAAGAGGAGCTGTCACGGGTCAAATTCCTGTGTGTGGAGGTCTCCCAAAGAGTATCCAAAAGGGGTTAAGCCATCCTAAGCCTGTTTCAGAACAGCATTTGCGCAATCTTTTTTTTTTTTTTTTTTTTTTAAATAGTGTCCCATATTCTCTCTACCACCCCACTACTAGCCAGATGATGCGCACAGTGATGCTTTAAGTCAATACCCAAATATTCACCCAACTACTTAAGGGCATGGCTCACAAAAAGGTTTGCCATCATCACTGGAGATCAAAGTCATCATCATCACTACCGTGTCCGAGTCCTGTTTGGACGTAGGGACATAGCCTTCTCTACCTTCAAACCTCAACCCACGTCATGACCTCTGTAAACAATTACTTATAGGAATTAGAGAAACAAATGCTTTATTGCAGCAATCATTCCCCCTTTTGACGCAAACAGCCTTTTCCGCTTCCGTAGCTCGTGCTTGGAGGTCTGAAAGCTGTAAAGAAGGAGTGATTATTTTCTTTTTGACTTTTGGGACCATCGACAGCTCAGAGACTAGTTTGTGGTGGGCCATGTACGTTCCTGAACTCATGAGGAAGTTCCTGTGTTTCCAAATTGTCACCACATCATGTACTACCTCAAAGGCATATCTACCGTCTGTAGATATTTACCGACTGTCCCTCAGCATGTCTTCATGCCTCCATGAGGGCATACAGTTCAGCTGCTTGTGCTGACAGGTTTGAGGGGAGACTTCCTGACACGACAGTCTCACGCGTCGTTACCACAGCATAGGCCACCCGATTTTCACCCGTCTCTGGATTGCGGGACGCAGACCAGTCCACAAAAAACCCAGACAAAACTGGGTTTTTCAATGGAACATCCTTCAGGTTGACTCTAGGGGAGCAGAGTTCGTTAGTCAGTACAACACGGTCATGTGGTTCTCAGTCTCCCTCTGTCAAAAGAAGAGTGGCAGGGTTAAGGAAAGTACATTTCATACTGCACATAAACATTGGGGAAACTCTGTAGTGACTCAATCCAACTTACCTGAGAATGAGCTGTCCAACATGTCGCATATGCCATCTCTCTGAGCGGTGCTTCTAGAACAGTATAGTTTGGAATGAAAGATCTTCGATATGAACACATACCTAGGATAGAGAGAACTCGTTTCTTTGTCCGAGGCTTGGGAATCTTCTGGATTGCAGATACTCTCCGCTGAAAATGTCATGACCCAAGAAATCACAGTTCTTGTTGTACATATTCAAATTTGGAGAGACTGGCTTTTGGTCCCTCTTTGGCAAGATGCTGCAACAATTTGGAGGGGTCAGTTTCACACAGTGCCCTGGAGAAAGTGGTAAAGGTGCTAAACTGTCCTTTAGCATTTCGTTGTATATCGTTAGGGACTTCATACCCTTAACGCAAGCGAGTGAAAGCGTAGGGACGTCCGTCAAACATGGCCGCAAACCGAAACGGTCACGAATCAAGAGATATAATGAAAAAACACATTAGCTAAATCTACGACTGAAAACCATTCGCCATTTGCTGGAACCTGGCTTAAATAGTGTAAAAATTTGGCATGTCTGGAGCTCTGTTTGACCACTTGCAAAAGTTGTACAAATCATTATTCATCAGGTTGCAGGTTGGTTTTTTTTTTTTTGGCTTCCCTCACTTTAAATATTCCAGTGCGCACTGACGAATTAGGACAAGGAACAATGATCCCAGCCTTCAATAATGAATTGAAATCTGGAACAATGCCCACAATAGCTTCCAATTTAAGAGGGAATCGAGATGGTCTAGGCCAAAAGTCAGATTTGGGCGTGATCATGACTGGTGGTGCACTTCTAATCAGGCCTACGTCGTGTTTCCCTTGGGCCCACAGCACGAGAGGCACCTTCTTCCATCGTGGGTGTATCTCTAGGGGTGTGGGGCTTGTCCCAAGGTTCAGAAACATTCCCTTGCCATGAAATTACATCCCAGTTAACCTTGCATATTTCCTGAAAGAATTTTTTACAACCTGACCAGTGTCGGGCTGTCGGGCCTCTTGTCAGACGTGGGTGTGTGCATATATTCCGATTCTTTGAGAGAGAACCCAGTTTGCGCGTCTGCGGTCACTTCTTCGGTTCCCAGGTGCCTTCCCTTAGCTCTACCCAGCCATTTGCTTCTGCTCTGGACAGTCTCTTGCAAAATTTCCAATTTTTCCACAGTTGTAACAGTTCAATCCTGGTCCATAGCCCTGACAGCCTTCCTCGTCTTCGTGCTTTTGGTCTTCCTCGCCATCCTTCTTACCTTTGCCTCTCATAGTAGCTTCTCAGTGTGGATCGCATACCTTTTCACTTTCCGGTTTCTGTTGTCCCAGGTGACGCATTGACTGACTATAGCGGCTAATTTCTGGTTTCGTGCCGTTCACAAGTTTGTTTCCGAGACGTGCCTCCCATGCCGTGACGGTCACCCGCTCATCTGCCAGAGTGTCGGGTTTCTCCAAGCCCGTCGGGTTTCTTCGTCAGTCTCTGCTGGAGCGCCGCGATTCGTGCCCTGTACCTTGTGTTGACTCCATCATCCCACAGTGGGTTGATCATGTGCACATCATGCTCTGGGAATTCACATGAAATCTTGACCCAGTCCATGCCAAGTTTTGCCATAAGCAGTCATCGTAGTTCATGAGTGGTGGGTCTGAATTCTCTGCAGAATATCTCGTGTACATTGCCACCGGTGAAGATAGGACTGCTGGCGCATAGTACGGTAGGGGTTGTGGCGCAGTTCTGACCGGTTCGGATAGAGACCCGGGTGGGCCTTTGCCGATAAATGCAGGGCTCCACAATGCGACCATTTCACTCACATTTGTGACCGAAAAGTATTTACATCTATTCATTTTGCAGTCACTTTTATCCAAAGTGACTTAGAAATGAGAAAATGCAAGCAAAGCAATATATCAAGAAGAGAACAATACAAGTAGTGTTACCGTACAAGATCCATTAATTGAGTTCTAGAAGAAGCAAAGTGCATAGAGTAGGAGGTGCAAGTGCCAGAGCAAAATTTTTATTTATTTATTTATGTTTAAGTGGGTTGGGTTAGGTGTTCATGGAAGAGGTGGGTCTTTAGCTGTTTTTGGAAGATTGTGAGGTTGGAAGTTCATTCCACCACGGAGGAACAGTTAGTTTGAAGGTTCTTGAAAAGGGACCTTGAGCAACGCCGAGTAGGTACTACCAAGCGGTCATTGATCACGCCGGTCACGCGGACAGGTGAGGCAGGAGGGTGCTGTTCCAGACAAGGTCTTGAAGGTGAGCATCAAGGTCTTGAATTTGATGCGGGCGGCTCCAGGAAGCCAGTGGAGGGAGATGAAGAGGGGTGTGACATGGGTTCTCTTGGGCTGGTTGAAGATGAGGCATGCTGCTGCATTATGAATCATTTGAAGGTGTTTGATGGAGATGGCCAGGAGGCCCGAGAGTAGCGAGTTGCAGTAGTGCAGTTATGAGATAAGAGCCCGGACTAGTATCCGTGTAGCCTGTTCGGTGAGGTAGGACCTGATTTTCTTGATGTCGTACAGGATGAACCTACAGGACCATGCAGTTGTTGTGATGTGGTCTGTAAAGGTCAAGCCGCCATTGAGAATCACCCCAAGGTTCCCGGCCGTCCTCGAATGTGGTTGACATCGAGGTGAGGTTGTGGTTGAGGGACATACAGGGATGACGAGAAGCTCAGATTTTGCCAGGCTGAGCTTAAGGTGGCGCTCCCGCGTCCAGACCGAGATGTCCGACAGGCATGCAGAGATACGTGCAGAGACGGATGGATAGTCAGGCTGGAAGGACAAATAGAGCTGGGTGACATCAGCATATAAATGACTCAATCGCCTGCCCTAGAGATGATGTGTAAATAGGAACGAGAATTGGACCCAGAACTGACCCCTCTGGAACTCCAGTTGTGAGTTGCAGAGTTTCAGAAATACCTCCCCTCCGTGATCTGTCCGAGAGATAGGATTCCACCAAGCACAGAACCATTCCAGTGATGCCCAGGCTGGGGAGAGTTGACAGGAGGATCGGATGGGGAACACCGTGTCGAAAGCAGAAGAGATGTCGAGTAGGATGAGGACAGATGATCTAGAGGTTGCTCTTGCGAGTCGTAAGGCTTCAGTGACAGAAAGCAGAGCAGTCTCTTTGGAGTGATGGCTCTTGTAGCCAGCCTGCTTGGTGTCCAGGAGGTTGTTCTGTAGGAGAAAATTGAAGTGTTGATTAAAAACAGCTCTTTCAAGAGTTTTGGAAAGAAAAGGGGAGGAGGGAAACAGGTGTGTAGTTGTCAACCAAAGCAGGGTTAAGTGATGTTTTTTTTTAAGCAGTGGGATAACTCGGGCCTGCTTAAATTGAAATTAAACTGAAGAGGAGAAGGGATAGGGTCAAGAGAACAGGTTGTGGGACGGCTAGGGAGGAGTTTAAAGACGTCAGTCTCTGAGAGGCGAGAGAAGGAAGTCAGTTGGGAGTTACATGGAGGAGGAGCCAGTCTATACATGTCTGTGGTTGAGAGCCAGTTCCTGATTGATGTAACTGTACCCCTTATCACAAGGTAGGAAGAATGTACATAGGTGTAGCAGTCTAAAGTAGTCTTAGAGGTCATCAATAATATGAATTTGGACCAGAATCAGAACATGCTACATTGTTAAGAGCCCGAGAATTGAATGCCAATAAAAAAAAAATTAAAATAAAAAAAATGAATACCACACCAGAATGACAGTTTGCATAAAGTGTATTAAATACACAGGGCTGGTACATACATACACAAAAACAACAAACTAAAATAATAAAGTGCGCACGTAAATAAATCCCCCTTTGAATTCCCTTGAGCACAGTTCGTCCTCAGTTTCACTTGCCTTTGTTGACAAGAGTTCAGTTACCAAAGTTGGGCCCTTTTTCGTGTTAGTGTTTGTCCTACCACCATGAAGATGATCCTGGCAATCCGTCTAAAGTCAGAATCAAACACGGTTGGCTCGCCACCCAGCCACCTGGAATGGGAATCTATGCATCTCTTGGAGAACGCCTGGAACGTGGGGGATCTGCATCACTCCATGGAGCACTCAAACTCTTTACCAAGACCTGACCTATAAATAAAGCCAGATCATTTCACTCAATTACCATTCAGTGAATAAATGGACTGCTACAGACTACTATAAAATAAAATGAGATAATACTTCAGTACACTTATAATGCAATGTCAAAATCTCTCTCTCATTGTACAACAGCTCTTAGGTTTCTTCTCAGGTATCAAAACTATATGAATTTCTCTCCAGTATCCAAAGTACATTTAAATCACAAATTAAATCATTCACAAAAAAAACACATTGTATGAAAGTTGTATGAAACCTTAGTAACGTTAGCAGTATGATGAATAAAACTGCATGAATTGCATGTAAACATCAAACAACTTGCATTACTTTACATTAGAGGCATTAAGGTGTCAGCGTGACTTTAGCTCTGTGACAGCAGTGGATTCAGGCACGGTTCTCTTTTACTCTATATTACAAGGTATAGTCCGTATAAGCATTAATGAGTACAGAACTTGTTTAATTCACTCCATGTCATTTTTCGTCTTACCAGGTGGATAACGTAGCATCCTATGCTCAGGTGCAAGCGCCAAAAAGAACGTGCAGACACTAACCTAGAGGTATAACTAACAGAGCCTAGCTGGCAGCTGATTGGTCAGCTCACTCCTTCATAGACTTCAATTCAATTCAATTTTATTTGTATAGCGCTTTTTACAATAGTCATTGTCTCAAAGCAGCTTTACAGAAATAAAAAACAGGTATAAACAGTCAGAAACATCTAAAGAGAGACAAACAGTAAACAGATAAACAGGTAGAAAACAAATGGAATTCATCTCAACTGAGCAAGCCACTGAGTGGCGACAATGGCAAGGAAAAACTCCCTAAGATGTTTTTTGAGGAAGAAACCTTGAGAGGAACCCGACTCAGAAGGGAAACCCATCCTCATCTGGGTAACACAGAATGTGAAGGTAAAAATGAGAAGTATGGCCTTAGGAGCAGCCGTAGTCCCAGCAGAAGATTTGGGCTCATCCAGAGGCAGAGGGGATCTGGATCTACAATATCTCCATAAATTCGTGTGGGGCTCGGCAAAAAGAGAGAGAGCGAGAGAGAGGGAGAAAAACGATTAGGACTGAAGTAGTGAGATAGAATCTAGTCAGGGTAAGCTTGAGTAAACAAATACGTTTTAAGCCTAGATTTAAACACAGACTGTGTCTGAGTCCCGAACACTAATAGGAAGACTGGTCCATAACTGTGGGGCTCTATAAGCGAAGGCTCTTCCCCCTGCTGTAGACTTCACTATTCTAGGTAATATCAAACAGCCTGCATCTTTTGATCTGAGTAGGCGTGGCGGATCATATAAAACCAGAAGGTCGCTTAGATATTGTGGTGCAAGACCGTGTAGTGCTTTATAGGTTATTAGAAGTATTTTAAACTTAATGCGAAATTTTACAGGGAGCCAATGCAGTGTGGATAAGATCGGGGTGATATGGTCGTATATTCTAATTCTAGTAAGGACTCTAGCAGCTGCATTCTGGACTAACTGGAGTTTATTTATATTCCTACTGGAACATCCAGACAGTAAGGCATTACAGTAATCTAATCTAGAGGTGACGAATGCATGAACCAGTATTTCTGCATCATGTAGTGACAATATGTTTCTTATCTTAGAAATATTTTTGAGATGAAAGAAAGCTATCCTAGTAATATTATCTACATGAGCATCAAATGATAGACTGGAGTCAATAATCACTCCGAGGTCTTTAACTGCTGTACATGATGAAACAGAAAGACCATCCAGAGTTACTGTGTAGTCAGGAAGATTACTTCTAGCTACACGTTGGCTGAATAAAAGTATTTCTGTTTTATCAGAATTAAGTAAAAGGAAGTTGTTTAACATCCAACGTCTAATGTCATTTACACAATCCTCAACTTTACTAAGCTTCTGTCTGTCCTCTGGCTTCGCTGACACATACAGCTGTGTATCATCAGCATAACAGTGGAAGCTAATTCCATGTTTACGAATAATTTGTCCTAGGGGTATCATATATAAATTAAAAAGCAGTGGGCCTAAAACAGAACCCTGTGGAACTCCAAAAGTAACCTCAGTACGCATGGAGAAATCACCATTTATATCTACGAACTGATAACGATCGGTTAGATAAGACCTGAGCCAGGAGAGGACTGTTCCCTTAATGCCAACTACATTTTCTAATCCATCAAGGAGAATAGTGTGATCTATGGTATCAAAAAAAAAACTGCACTAAGGTCTAGTAACACAAGCAGCGAGACACAACCCTGATCAGAGGTCAGAAGGAGGTCATTTACTACTTTAACTAGTGCTGTCTCTGTGCTGTGATGAGGTCTAAATCCTGACTGATACATTTCATGAATGTTGTTCCCTTCTAAGTATAAGCATAACTGCTTTGCTACTACTTTTTCTAGAATCTTAGAGATGAAGGGGAGATTCGATATTGGTCTATAACTGGATAATTGAGACGGGTCAAGGTCAGGTTTTTTTATCAATGGTTTAATAACTGCTAATTTTAGAGATTTAGGTACATAGCCAATGGTTAGGGAAGAATTTACTATATTCAAAAGTGACTTAACTACTCCTGGACAAATCTGTTTAAACAAACATGTGGGTATGGGATCTAGTATGCAGGTTGATGAATTAGCTGATGAGATTAGTGTAGCTAGGTCGGTCTCTATAAGCGGAGCAAAACACTCTAAACATTGATCCGGTATTGCCACATTGTCATCTAATGGGTTTGTTATATTACTGACCGGTTGTAATTTAATGGCCTGTATTTCATCTCTAATATTTTCAATTTTATAAATGAAAAATTTCATGAAATCCTCACTGCTATGAAATGATTGAGTGTTTCACCCACTTCACCCATTTGCTCACTTACAAATCCATCAAAGATAACAAGAAAATCAAAGTTAACCCTTTTGTGACTTGGTTAGACAGCTAAATAGTGTCTCATTAAGCCTGGGCTACACATAACCTTGTCGGAAAAAGAGTGTGGCAAAGTCATCTGCAGTGAGAGGCAGGTGGACAGAAGAAAAGGTTTTGCAGAGAGTGCGGGTGTTGGGAGAACTGCCAGTCTTCTCTTGGTAGTATGTGGCTTTAGCAATGGAGATGCTTTTGGAAAAAGATGAGAGAACCGTTTGGTAACTGGTTAGGTCAGTTGGATTGTTACGCCATTTCCTTTCAGATGCTCCTAGTTTGGCCGGTTGTTAGTGCTTCTGAGAGCCAAGGGCTAGAGGTTGATGTTCGAGCAGGTCCGGAGGTTACAGGCAGATTCTATCAAGAGAATATGTTAGGGTGGAACATAGCAGGTCAGTTGCGGTGTTTAAGTTAAGCGAGGAGAAGTGGCCATCAGAGGAAATGACAAGAGGAATGTGAGGGGGGGGAAGGATTGCGACAAAAGAGATAGAGGGTGGAGACAGTGAAGGGATGACCATAAAGAAATGGTCAGAGGTGTGGAGAGGAGTAATGAGAATATTGTATGTGGTGCAATTACGTGTGAGGATGAGGTCGAGCTGTTTCCCAGCTTTGTGGGTTGCTGGTGTGGTGAACTGCTTGAGGTCAAATGTGGGAAGGAGAACAAGAAAGTCAGCTGCATATGGCTTCTCTAGATGAATGCTGAAGACACCAAGGACCACAAGAGGAGTTCCATCATCCGGGATGGTGTACAGTAGCGCGTCAAATTCATCGATGAACTTCCCCAGTTGACCTGAAGGATGGTTAAAAAAAAAAAAAAAAAAAAAAAAAAGGTGCATTTTGGCAGATTCAGTGACTAACAGCATGAAATTCAAAGGAAGTGTAGTAGCAAGAGGGAGAAAGACAGGTAACTTTCCATGTTTTGGAGAGAGGTAAACCTGTACCAACCCCTCGTCTGTTCAGAAGTGAGGTATGAGAAGTTGAAGGCTAGGGCAGTGTGTGTGGCAGAGTTCTCAGCATGGATCCAGGTCTCAGTCAGAGACAGTACGCTGAGATTGGAGTGGGTTGCAAAGGCAGGAATGAAATCTGCCACGTTGACAGCAGATTGGCAGTTCCAAAGTCCGCTAGAACGAGAGGGAATCTGCAGAGGCCACATTCGGAGAGCGAAGGTCAGGAGTGCCCACTTGTTTGACTTGCGAGCTACTTTTAACATGACCAGTCAAGGAGATCTGCCTACATTAAAAACGCAAAACATTTATTTAAATATATACCAAGTATACTTTAAATTATACACATACACACACACACACACACACACACACACACACACGTGATTGTATGTGCCCTGCGATGGACAGGCACCCTGTCCAGGGTGTACCCCACCTTGTGCCCGATGATTCCTGGGATAGGCTCCAGGTTCCCTGCGACCCTGAAGAAGGAATAAGCGGTAGAAGATGGATGGATATACACACACACACACACACACACACACACACACACACACACACAACACAAACATGTTCATGTACCTTGTATAACTGCAGGAGCCCTTATGGCACACTACAATTCAGTACATTTTTGGTCAATACCTTACTCTGAATAGAATCAGCCAGGGTTGCATAGTCCGGACAGTAGCTGCTGGTAGCCAGCCTTAAGCAGGCCTCCAAATGATCGGTCATTGTGGAACGGTATTTGGACTTAATAATCTTCATGTGCGAAAAGGCTGATTCACATAAATAAGTGGAGCCAAATAATGCAGTCGAGGAGGTTGCACATTCTCATGTTTGGTACTTTTCCCTGTTGAGTAAGTTCCAAAACTGTCCATGAGCCCTGGACTTCAGCTGAAGGTCAGTCTGTAGTTTCAAAATCTCATCCTCCACTTCAGACGAGTTCAGGTGAAACAGCGTTGCAATTTTCGATGGACTGCATCAACCACAACATTGTCCCTAAATGGGTAGCACATGAATGTAGTCTTGAAAGCGCCTGGGAAACTCCGAGCGACAGACAGCTGTCAGTCAATCTGCTCCGTGTAGCGTGCAATGTTCAACTGTGCACAAGCGTTCCGCTGTCTCCAGATCTCCAAATTAAGTTCATTTAACATGTTGGTCAGATGGGTTAAAAATGCCAAGTCCAACAGCCACTGATCATGGAGTTGGGTGTATTCTGCATGTTTAACAGCAAAAAGAAACTCCCTTCTCTCCGGACAGATCTCTCGAAATCTCTGCAGGAATTTACCCCTACTAAGCCATTCCACGTCAGTGTGAAGAAGGAGCTCAGAGTGGTCGCAATCTACCTTCTCCAGATGCGCACGAAACAGCTGCCTGAAGTGATCTAGCACGTATAGAACAGGCGATCTTTGTTGCCACATCCATGATATCTTTCATGTTTATCATTTTTGCGCATAAGGCTTGTTGATGTTTTATGCAGTGGTAACTAATGAAGTCAGGGAAAGCATAGTCTTCCCTACACTTGGCAATGAATCCAGTTGCACTGCGGGGGGGCTGTCAGTGCTTGCGCGAGTCTTCACACGACAAGGTCTGACGCTTTCGCCTCAGCGCTTCTTAACCCTTATATGCTGCGGTGCTTCATAGCTTCACGCCTCTTTAACTAGCAAAACAGTGTAGTCGCATTAACGAGCGACTCCCGACCGCAACCAAATATGAATACACATTACTAGGTTAAAGCTAATTCCGGTAAACAGCTTGTAGCAACAAGGAAACACAGTTACAGCTTCTATCAAACAATTGGTGCTAAAACTAGTTTCAACTATACAAAAAATAAGAGATTAAAAAAAATAAGTGAAACCAGAAAGAAACACCAGTTACTGTTCACCTGGGTGAATGATCACTTGCTATTTTGTGTGACTATTTTGTAAACATTTTAAATCCCACTACAACTCCAATGAATCTACACAGTGCAACAGTTATTTTCACCGTCTTTCATCTCCTCAGTCAACTGAACAAGTATGGAAATACTGCAAAGTCATCATTATGACGACAACTACCTCCGTACATCATGTGCTTCAACTTCCCCATCTCACAAACCTCCATCTTTTATTGATACCACAAAGTGACCTGAACCTGAGGCCTGCGGGCTTCGGGCAGAGTAAATTAATAATAACAACGTGTTTGGAGGAGGAGGAATGCTGCCCATGACCCCAAGAACACCATCCCCACCGTCAAACATGGAGGTGGAAACATTATGCTTTGGGGGTGTTTTTCTGCCAAGGGGACAGGACAACTTCACCGCATCAAAGGGACGACGGACGGGGCCATGTACCGGCAAATCTTGGGTGAGAACCTCCTTCCCTCAGCCAGGGCACTGAAAATGGGTCGTGGATGGGTATTCCAGCATGACAATGACCCAAAACATACAGCAACAAAGGAGTGGCTCAAGAAAAAGCACATTAAGCTTCTGGAGTGGCCTAGCCAGTCCCCAGACCTTAATCCCATAGAAAATCTGGAGGGAGCTGAAGGTTTGAGTTGCCAAACTTCAGCCTCGAAACCTTAATGACTTGGAGAAGATCTGCAAAGAGTGGGACAAAATCCCTCCAGAGATGTGTGCAAACCTGGTGGCCAACTACAAGAAACGTCTGACCTCGGTGATTGCCAACAAGGGTTTTGCCACTAAGTACCAAGTCATGTTTTGCAGAGGGATCATACTTATTTCCCTCATTAAAATGCAAATCAGTTTATAACATTTTTGACATGCGTTTTTCTGGATTTTCTTGTTATTCTGTCTCTCACTGTTCAAATAAATTTACCATTAAAATTATAGACTGATCATTTCTTTGTCAGTGGGCAAATGTACAAAATCAGCAGGGGATCACATCTCTCTCCTCCCAGACCCCCCCGTATGGATCATGCTTGTGTTGATCTACTTTTAATTACGACTTGGTTTAAGATGTTTAAAAATAAATATTTTATGCTGTTTATCCATCAATTAACCAACAGTATTTCTCATTGGTATTCTTGTAATTCAATTAACAGTGATCGTGAGCAGAGAGCTTACATTTAGCTGCATGACCTCCTGATTAAAGTTTAAAAAATAAAAATAGATTAGTAATCGGTACATCCCTAATGAACACCATTAAACTAAAGCGCTTTGCATCTGATGAGTGAATGAACTTACCCAATCACATCCTATTTGAGATTATTCAGATACACACGGCGATTCGAGAACTGACTCCAGACCAGAACCATGACAGTGGAAAATGTGTAATAGTGTAACTTTAAATATATTTAAAGAGGCGCAGACTCCAAACACTAAACATTGATGTTTATTGTATTTGTTTGTGCTGAACCACTACTATATACACAGTATCTCACGAAAGTGAGTACACCCCTCACATTTTTGTAAATATTTGATCATATCTTTGCATGGGACAACACTGAAGAAATGAGACTTTGCTACAATGTAAAGTAGTGAGTGTACAGCTTGCACGACAGTGTAAATTTGCTATCCCGCTGCCAACAAAAGGGAGTACACCCCTATGTGAAAATGTCCAAATTTGGCCCAAAGTGTCAATATTTTGTGTGGCCACCATTATTTTCCAGCACCGCCTTAACCCTCTTGGGCATGGAGTTCACCAGAGATTCACAGGTTGCCACTGGAGTCTTCTTCCACTCCTTCATGACGACATCACGGAGCTGGTGGATGTAACAGACCTTGTGCTCCTATACCTTCCGTTTGAGGATGCCCCACAGATGCTCAATAGCGTTTAGTCCATCACCTTCAGCTTCTTTAGCAAGGCAGTGGTCGTCTTGGAGGTGTGTTTGGGGTCGTTATCATGCTGGAATACTGCATACTGATCATGCTCTACTTCAGTACGTCACAGTACATGTTGGCATTCATGGTTCCTTCAAGGGGTCAGCCTGTCAGTGCTCAGACCATACGCTGCATCAAATTGGTCTGCATGGCTGTCGTTCCAGAAGGAAGCCTCTTCTAAAGATGATACACAACAAAGTCCACAAACAGTTTGCTGAAGACAAGCAGACTATGGACATGCCTTACTGGAACCAAGATAAACTTATTTGGTTCAGACGGTGGCACTGCTGGAAGGCAGCGCTGGAAAAATAATGGTGACCACACAAAATATTGACACTTTGGGCCCAATTTGGACATTTTCAACAATGAGCAGTTAGAGCAGTTTAAACAATGGCTGTGTGTTGAGTTATTTTGAGGGGGACAGCAAATTCATACTGTCACACAAGCTGTACACTCACTACTTTTACATTGGAGCAAAGTTTCATTTCTTCGGTGTTGTCACATGTTCGAGGCAGCTCAAACAGGCTTTGTTTTAAGGTCTCACATGGGCGGACGAACCGTGAACAGAAGAACACGTTTGTGTCTCTGTAAGCAGATAAACATTCTGTACTGATCTCAGTGACATGACGTGGCCTTCTTAGGCATTATCCTCAGTTGAACAAGAACAAATATCAGAAAATGAAGTTTAGTGTCTCATGACACTTTAAAACACGCTTTGTCTACACCAAGAAAATGTAAGGTTGTGTGTTTCAGTGGACGTTCAACATTTGCTTTGCTTGAGAAAGTATAGACTTACAACTTTTGTTCGTCTGATTTGGCAGAGTTAGTAAGGTTTCAAATACACCGTGATTTTCGTTAATCGAGATCTGGCAACCTCGGGTTGTTCTTCCACTTGGACGAGCGATTCGGTGAGTGTTTTTCCACAAACCAATGAGAACGAGTCATAGCAAGAGAGCTTTGGCGCCATCTGTCGCCATAACTGAAACAGAAGGGGGGAAATTTAGTTGTTTAGCAAATAAATAATGTATAGCCAGCTAACATTTTAGTACGCAAGCTTTATGCTACACCTCAAATGACAGACGTTTATAGTAATGTTAATATTAATAATGAGCCACACATTCTCTGTTAAAAAGATATTTAGAGAATATATTAAAGAGATATTAAAAAAGTATTTATAGGTCATTCTGAGGTCACTACAGAACCGAACAAACTCAAACGAACATTTTTTTTTTTTGTTTTGACGGCACAAACGTCCAAAATTAACGCAACCTCCTTGCGGTAAACAAACATAGTTCCTTACCTGTTAGAAATTCTGTCGTCAAGTCCATCACGAGGTCCTAGTCAAGATCAAGCTTCCCTTTCGCACTTCAGTATCAAACGCGACATTATGGCTGTTTGCAAAGACTTATAAGCCCACGTGACCTGCACCTGTGCGAGTTCAATCAGAGCTTGGGTCTGTAGTAATGGACGTCACATGATTAAGGTTCCCTCCCCCACCCCTTCATTAAAGTGGATAAATTAAGAGAACTTTCACTGATTGGTTAAGATTTCTCCCTATTTTATCGAGCGTACATGTATCTAATTTGCATCAGGATAAGAAGCTTAGCATCAAACAATACAGACCTAAGAACATAGTAAGAATATTGACAATAGGATAACATTTGGGTTACATCACACACACACACACACACACACACACACACACACACACACACACCACATCTAAAGAGCAAAGCTAGTCATTTTGTTTGGGTTTTCATAGTTTAGAAAGGTTGTGATAGATAGAAGGTTGATTAGAATTTTTACAATTAGATTTATGGATTGGAAATGTGATTTGAACCCGATCAAGAATAAGGATAAGGTCGGTTTACAGTAAAAAAAATAATAATAATAAATAAATAAAATTGTTCCTGTATTAAACGATGGCAGATAAAATGGTGAAAAAAAATGCTAACAATGATGCTAACAATCTTTTACTTTGTGAAAAACCTGTTTGTTTGTCAGTTTTTTACACAACGATTGCAATATTTGATGATTTTTTTTTTAAAGATCCATCCATCCATTTTCTGTACCGCTTATCCAACACAGGTTCGCAGCGAGCCTGTTGCCTATGCCACTCGGCAATTTAGAGACAATTTAGTGCATGTCTTTGGACTGGGGGAGGAAACTGGCGTACCCGTTTGAAGGCAACGTGCTAACCACTAAGCCGCCATGCTCCCCCACACAAGATCAGTGTTCGTAGTTATAGTTTACAGCATCAGAGATCATAGAACTGTCAAATGTCTCAAACTGAATCTTTGTATTCTAAGAATAAGTATAAAGGTCCGTTCAGAACTAAGGCAAAAATAATAATGCGTATGAACGTACAAAAACAGCATTTTGCAAACATGTGTTGTATTGTGTGCCAAACTAGTAGGTATCATGTACCGTGTGGCATTTTTGTGTGTTGTTTTTGATGTTGTTGTTGTTGTATTTCGAGTTTTGGAGCCACAGTTCTAATGATATGTTTTCTCTCAAACCAAAATTCTGCTAGTTTTCCTATGTGGTCTATAGAGTGTCTTGCTTAGTTCACCTTGTTCCACCTAGTTTTGATACAGAGAGTAAGTAGCTAGAGTAGTAAGAGATGAATGTAAATATATATATACGTTTCCTACGATGTGTAAACACACTCAAAATGCCCTCGAATACTTTGGTTTTCTCTGTATCTCAAACAATGAGTTTAAAGTTCAAAAACTTCCTAGTGCTATCCTAGTTTATCCGTGTTCCCATGCCATTCTCTGGCCAGGACCTCTGAAAAGAACATCTAATGAGTGAAGTCAAATAAAGGTTGGCATGTGGTATGTGTGTGTCCTGTTGTTTGGCACCACACTGAAGCAGCAGCACACTTTGGAAACGAGAGCAGAGTGTTCGTTTTGGCTGGAAAAAACCAGCAGCATCTGGACAATGTTTTCCCCGGGGCCCGTCGCCTGGCCCTGAAGCTCCTGAATAGCAAACGTCCAGGAGTGACAGTGTCCTATTCAGATGGCTGCTGAGCCTCTTAAAAATAACTAATGGGCCAGGAAGTGCTAGCTTCTAGTGTGCGTATGAATGTGTGATGAGCTCTGGGCCGCCTGGATTCGGAATGCACGGATAATACAGCTGTCGTGAAGCGACGTCTCACAAATGCCGTGTCCTTAAAAGAGCTCTCCAAAAATCTGTTTATTTATTTATTTATTTGTTTCAAAAATATTCTTTTTTTAAAAACGAAGGTGGACAGCAAGGTATTCATAGAGCCTTTGTCCTATTTGCAATGCTGCATACATTTAAACCTTTTCGACGTCTACCAAATTTACTTGCTCTCACTGCTACACTGATAGAGCTAGGTAGTTATGGTTCCTTCTATACCCATTAGACAATTCCTTAAAGAGAAATAAGTGTGATGGAGCTTGCAGCTTAAGTATCACCTTAAATGTAGAAAGCCATAATACAGCGTTAGTAAAGAGTAATCGGTGTGTTATAGCTTATCTCGGCTTCCTTGTTATTCGTTTTATTGTGCAATCTGAGCTCTAGCCAACCATATGTCCTTGGCTCTAGTATAAAGTTGAACTCTTTCCTTTCCTTAAAAACATGACTATTTCCCTAATACGTTACAGAGCTGTTGTGCTTGTAGAATAATAGTTCCAGCAGGCAATAGGTTCATATGTGTGAAGGCCTGGGAAAACATCTTATATTATGCCGCTGTAACCGAATTCTAGCACATTAATTCATTTACAGTGTCATGTTTACGATACGACAGCGTACTCTGGAAACACCTGAGTACACCTTGTCCGATTGAATCATAATAAATGATATTGCAAGATCCATTTAAAAAGTGACATAATTTGTAGATATTTATTATAAGTTGGCCATGATGATGATGATGATGATGATGTAGCAATGTCTGGAAACCCGGAAGGATAGAAATCACAGACTGAGTTACAGACATGTCCTAAATATTTAACATATAATAAAGTCACATCGTAATGTAACATGGATCATTGAAAGCACATGGTTCTGGATTATAGCTTCAGTTTTCTTCTGTAACAAACAAGCCTCGGGCTGTGAACCAGTACATTCCTACAAGATAAATGAGCGTTCTGTTCTGAGCAGGGAAGAGGGGTCTCTTGTATATTTTCTTGTTTCACAGAGTGTCCTTTAATTTAGATAGGGTACTAGCTTGGTCCTTATTATCATCCCGACAAAAAATTGTAGCTCCAGAAAGCTCTGAGTTTATTTCCAGCTGTAAATGTTCAGCGACATGAATGTTCAGCAAACACCATTATATCCAAACCGAAGCTGTAATAATGTTTTAAAACATGGAAGTAGGAAAAAAATAAAAATTTGATAGGTGTTCCTCAAGGCCTAGGTCTAAGACCTCTGCTTTTGTTGATTATTCTAAAGAATATATCAGTTTTACCTCATCTAACCACATTTTGTGCAACCAGGTTGGTTGACACGACCATGAACTTTACAAGCCACCTTTTAACCTTTAGTTAAAGTATATCATTTATCTATCAAACTAAATGAAACTAAACTAAACTAAATGTTACTAAATCAAGCATTTATCAAAGCTTTATGTATTATGCAACCTATGTGAACAAATGATGTTCACAAGGGGACTAATTATGGCCACTGATGGATGCCACGTCATTTATCATCCTGTTTACAGTACTGTCCTATTTAGGTTATATAAGTTATAAACAGTCCTTACCTTATAAACATGTCTGTCAATAAGTCAAAAAAAAAGAAGTCATAAAATATTACATCTCTTATTCAAGCTGGCTACATGGGCACTTCAGCAAGCTTCAGGAAATAATGGTAAGGGACTCACCATGGGAAAATATTTTGTCCTGCGCAGTCACGGTTATGGATCATAGCTTCCATTGTCCTTTGTAACAAACCAGCCGCATGATCTTAAGGCAGTTTCATTAATCATATATAGCCTAAGTGCATGGGCCACATGAACTCTTTTATCCAACAGCTGGCACATATTCCCATAATCTTTTACAATGCATAATTTGTCAATCAACTCCTCTCTGACTTTGGCCTTAATGTTCTCCATGGAACTTCTTTTGCAACTGTCAATCAAAACATTTGTTCAAGACAAGTGAGCATTCTATTCTGAGCAGGGTGAAGCTGCATCTTGTTTGTTTTTTGTTTTGTTTTTTCTTTAATGTCTGACAGATTGTCCTTTATTGAGATAAGCTCAGCAAAAAAAAAAAAAAGTGTCCTTGCAAGTCCTGAATTTGTCATCTGCACTGTCAACCTAAACTGAGAACCAACCTCTAGGCTTGTTGTCTTCAATCAGCCACTAATACAAGAGCTATAAAAGACCGATTACTTCACTAAGGTAAAAAAAAAAAAAAAAAAAAAAGTTTAACAAAAAGTATAGAATATTTATTTGTTTGTTTGTTTGTTCAGTAATTCATTCATTCTTTTTAGTAACTGCTGTGGATAGGGAGACTATCTCAGAAAGTCCGGATACACGCTAGATGTTAGTCCGTCATATTCATTCATTCATTCATTCATTCATTCATTCATTCAATCATTCATTCATTTTCATTAACCAAGTTATCCCGGTCAGGGATTCATTTCATCCAAGTCCTATCCTGGGAATACTTGGCCAAGTCAGGGAAATGCCATCTTATTCATTTAACAGTGGAAGCAAAGTGGGACTACAGCTCAAATGGGACCCCAGTTTATCACATTTATTTATTTACTTATTTATTCATTAAGTCATTCATCATTCATATATTAATTCATCTTCAGTATCTGCTTTATCTTGGTGAGAATTGTGTTGGATCTGGGGCCAGTCCCCAGAAATCTTGGTGGGAGACAGGAATACGGCCAAGATGGGACGCCAGTCAGTTGCATTTAATGACATTTTTCCACAATTTTCTTCCAAATTGGGGCTTGGCCAATTAACCATTAAGTCATTTGGACTGGGGATATTTGTGATTTCACATGCATTCTCTATCTTATGTGAACGTGTGTTCTAGTGCTAAGCGAGTCTTGCAAGGTTGGTCTGGTTGAAATAGCTTTAGATTTAATGAAAATATTTTTGTGTATTGCGTATAAGACTGAAACCGTGTCATGTTTCCAATTCCACTGTCCTATTAAGCACTTGTCCTTGTTTCTCTGGCTTGCAGAGCAAAGGCGGATCTCTTCTTGGTTTCCCTTGAGCTCCAATCAATATTGATGACCATCTGTCAGCATGAAGCCACTACACCAGCATGATTTTTTTTTTTTGTTCAGTTTGTGTGAACGTGTTTTTTGTGCATCGTGTATGGATCTGTTCAGTCTACTTGTCTACCGCTTTGTTAACGTGACCGAGCCCGAATTTGAAATGTCATTATTTTACTGCCCACTTAGAGAAGACATTTCCGTGCACAGTGTTATTGCACTTCTAATGAAACAAATCAATCATTTGCAATTAAAATAGCAAACCTAGCTCTGTGTGACCTGAATGTGATTGAAGCATGATTCCACCATTTCCTTGTTGTTGTTGTTGTTGTTGTTTTACATGCAACTGAGGAGTGTATATTTGTTCGAGTGTATCGCCATCATATAAAATTAATACAGAACACACCTAATAGAATAAAGAGTTTAAAGTATTTAATGTGGAGAAACTTTCAAAGAGCACCTATTATGGTTTTGAAACGTGCCTAATTTTGTTTTAGAGGTCTCATACGATAGATTTACGTGCATCGAAGGTCAAAAAACACTTTAATGTGCTCATAATTTAAATCGCAGCATTACCTTTTTCCACCCGCAGTGTCACAAATGACTCGTTCGATGATCCGTTCTAAACCCCTCCTTTCCGAGAGCATACTCTGCTCTGATTGGTCAGATGTCCCCCGTCTGTTGTGATCGGTCAGCGTTTTTCAAAAAGGAATCGCCCACTGGCATAACGAGTTTCAGATTTGTACAGGAAGTTATTCTGGACTTACTAACGACTCGCTTCAGCCGTTCAGAAGCAGTTCCTTCTTTTGGGAGTCGATAGCTCTGTTTGTCGTGCGCTTTGATTTTGAAACTTTGCAGACGTTTTTACATTCACAAACAGCTCTATAACACATTACATGAAAGTGAATATCTGAAAAACCATAATAGGTACACTTTAATATTCATGAACATGCTAATCTTTATTCTTATAATATACTGTATGTAATGTTGCTGAACTTGACCACAAATTTCCACCGAATGAGTTAACTCCTTCTCAGTCCTACTTAGTTTCTCATTTGTAGCAAAGGTTGGGAATTTCAGATCTGAGCTCTTGCATACACAAAAATAAAGCCAGTATGCGCAGGATTTTGCTGAGTTTTTTTTTTTTGTGATTGTTGCGACCAAAAAGGCTTGGTTTTGCTGCGGATATTTTCCAAAATTGCGATGCAACTTGCAGGGTTTTTTTTTTTTGACCTAACTGCAATTTCAAGAAATTGTTTTGCAGTGATAATTGTCGGTGAATAAGACCTTTTAACTGTACTCATGTTCGACGCACGTGAATCGAACAGGGCTTTGACCGTTGTGATGATGTCACATGTCCTGTCCCAAATCTGTGGAAAATCTGCGGCAATTTTGAAAAATTGCAAGCTCTTCTGAATATTCAACGGTTTGCTTGACTTTATGTTCATCTTTGCGATCGTAAAATTGTGAAATCCTGGAGGGACTGTAAAGCCACAAGACGTTATGAAAGGAACGAATTACCTGAGATCAGTTCTCTTTTCTCCTCTTCTCACGACCTCTAAGTCTCAGTACCGATGTTTAACTAGTAAAAGCTGTACGGGAGATACCAATTGAGAAATGTCCGACTCTGACCATGCTTTGGTTGTAATTGCTATTAAGGTTTAAATGGTTTTAACATGCTAACCCCCCACCCCAAACTTTGGAGTAATTTTTGATAAGCCGGAAGTGTCATGGTGTTTCCTGTTTGTTTCCTGCCTTTCCTCGCTCCAGTTCCAGCTCCAGCTCCGCCCTGACCTCTTCCGCCTGAGAATTTTTGCAACCTATTTGTCTTAATTAGTCTCACTGTGTGTTGTTACTCTGTGAATATATATATAATACGGTATGTATTTCCTGCGACCCGAACCTCCTTTTTTTGAAGTTATTTCTATTTTTTGGGTTTTTTTTGTTTTTTTTGTTTTTTTAAATCTTGTGTTTCTGCCTACCTGCCTGAAGAAATTGAATTTCCTCTTGTGTTAAGACCCCTGCTGTGCCCCTTGCCTATGATTCATGGATAAGCATAAAAAGAGAAAATAAGACAAAGATGAAGAATATGGGCTCTTGGAAGAAAAAGAAAAAGAGTGTGGATGTAACTGACAATCACAACAGGTCAGAAAAGCAGAAAGAAAAATTCAGCCTGAATGACTTATCAACATAGGATATCGACATTAATAAGTAATGACATATACTCTTGTCCAAGGGTCTACGTTTTCATCATCACGGTCTTCACTATGGTTAAAGGTTCTGTACGTTACCAACAATACAGTATGACTCAACACCCTGCTGACGGAGGCGCCTGTGGGAATTATTTCTTGATTCATATCCACCTAAAGAGAGCGATCCAGCAGCGCTTTAATCCTTTAGACTGTCCAGCTTCAAGTTTCACGCTAATACTATCAGCAATATCACCGAGCTTGTCATCTTGTAGATTACTAACTGTCCAAGCTGAGTGTCTGCTGTGAATTGGTGTGGCTTGTGTTGTATAACTGCAATGCATTCTGGTACTTGGAATACAACATTTGTTGTTTCCAATTCTTCTATGTTGGATTTTTCACTAATATGACATTAGATGTAACTCGGAAATGGTGAGTGAGAAAGGAAGCAGAGCACACAACCAGAATCCCTTATTTAAAACGTCACAATTATTTCAGTGTACATATATTTAAGGTGTTTCAGGCTGGACTTTTCCTTTAACAACACGGAGAGTTTGCTACTGCAAGCAGTGCAGGCCCGGTGATGCAGAAGTAAGGATGAGTGCCGTGAGAGAATAATGTTGTGAGACCTTTCAATCACTTATTATCAGGTAAAATGCAATCTGGAGTCAAAGCGGGAAGTTTTCCATAAATGGAGTCACTGGGTGTGGGGGGTTGGCCTCCCCAGATGCTCAACACATGTGCTATCCAATTATTTAATACCCAATACCTTCAGTCTGGTTTCAATCTCATAGGAAGTTAAATAATTATTCAGCCAACAAAATAGACAGTTTGTCTAGCTGCAACATATTGTAATATCCAAAATAATGAACCTCTACTCCTCCACATTTGGTGGCTAGGTGATGGTCATGTTCTGCATTCATAGCCTCCAAACCCTGCCTCTAACATTTGGAAATAAGGGTTAAAGCAAGAATAAGCCAAGAAACAGATGAGGAAACGTTGCACAATATTGCTTCAAGCTTTGGTTCGGTTTATTTTGACATGCATATTGCATAGCTTGGTTCTTAGGCATAGTGGCATGTTCATGTTCATGTCCCGATGGCTAACACAAAAAAGCAACATAGTAGACACATGATCTTTAAAATAGTCTTAATTACTGAGAAATCGACTTAATTTCTAATCCATGCCTGCGCATGGATAAAAATGAACTATATCCAATTTAATATTTCTCCTCCAAGGGTGGAAGACTTAGCAGAGGCCCCATGGAGGGTTAACTTTGGTTCAATATTACCTCAATCCTTCATTAAAATGACAAATAAGGCCACAGAATGGATGGATGAGAAGCTTTCTAGAGCTAGGTCACGGCTTTAATTCCTATTTTATTGCTCGGCTTAACCCACATTTTTGCGCCGGTTATTATCGGGCGTAAAATTCTCCAGTAGTGTTTGGATTTTAGGAAATAAGTAAGGGCCTTCATCCACTGGTGTCAAAATTTTCGGTCATCTTTTTCTCCACTTTGACAGCAAAGACATCATATTGTGATACTATAATTCACTCTTTAAAACCTCAACTTGTTCATCCTTTATACTCTTTAAAGCAAACGCTACACGGTGTTCTGTTTTTTCTTGGGGGGGCGGGGTAGTAGTAGTAGTAGTAGGAGGAGGAGGAGGAGGAGGAGGAGTAGCAATAGAAGTAATAGTAGTAAGAGGAGGAGGAGGAGGAGGACAAATAGTAGTAGCAGTATGAGTAGGAGCAGGAGGAGTAGTAGTACTAGTAGTAGGAGGATTAGCAGTAGTAGTAGTAGTAGGAGGAGGAGGAGGAGGAGGAGGATTAGTAGTAGTAGTAGTAGTAGTGGTAGAAGGAGGAGAAGGAGGAGTAGTAGGAGTAGTAGTAGGAGGAGGTGGAGGAGGACGAGTAGGAGTAGGAGGAGAAGGAGGAGAAGTAGTAATTAGTAGGAGGAGAAGGAGTAGAAGGAGTAGTAGTAGTAGGAGGAGGAGTAGTAGGAGTAGTAGTAGAAGGAGGAGAAGGAGGAGTAGGAGGAGGAGGAGGGAGTAGTAGTAGGAGTAGTAGGAGGAGGAGGAGGAGGAGGAGTAGGAGGAGAAGGAGGAGTAGTAGTAGTGTTAGTAGGAGTAGTAGTAGGAGGAGGAGAAGGAGGAGTAGTAGTAGTGTTAGTAGGAGTAGTAGTAGGAGGATTAGCAGTAGTAGTAGGAGGAGGAGGAGGAGTAGGATTAGTAGTAGTAGCAGTAGTAGTGGTAGAAGGAGGAGAAGGAGGAGTAGTAGGAGTAGTAGTAGGAGGAGGTGGAGGAGGACGAGTAGTAGTAGTAGGAGGGGGAGGAGGAGGAGTAGTAGTAGGAGGAGGGGGAGGAGGAGTAGGAGGAGGAGTAGTAGTTTTAGTAGAAGGAGTAGGAGTAGTAGTAGTATTGTTAATAATCAGAGAGAGAGAGAGAGAGAGAGAGAGAGAGTGATGAAAATTGAGCACACTGACAAAATATTTGAACCCAGCTAAGAATTTGTGGCTCCCTCATGAGGAGAAACTGTAACTTTCACTTACACAAAATGAATGTTGAGAAATTTTAAATCACACTTCTTCAGCTCTGTCTTCTCACCAGTTTTGACTAACTGCTCCCCCACACACACACACACACACACACACACACACACACACACACACACAGAGATACGTTTCTCATTTCCCTGTTTTGTTTTTCCTTTTTTTTAAATAATTATCATTATTATTGTTCTCCATTCCCCGACGTGAACGCTCTTTGATATGCCTAACTAATTTGAATTGTTAATCACGGTTCTCAGTCTCGTAATGCTTTGCCAGTTCCTCAATTGTATATGGTTGTGCTAGTAACATTTATTCCACTGAATTGAGAGAGGCAGAGTAAAGGAGATATGTGAGAGAATATGTGAGGTAGGCACTGTGTTGGCTCCACACATGCCTGCCACATCCTGATAGACAGAAACAGAACACTGGATCTAGGAAAGAATCCTGAAATGCGTCTTGGCTGCTGTCAGGATTTCTCGGCTATGCTAAACAGCGTGAGGATATTAACTGTCATTCACATATGTGCATGCCACTACAGTATTACAGCTCAGGGTGACGGCTGCGTCACTCCATAGTCTTGAGCTAATAATTAAATGTATGAGAAGAGGCAGATGAGGTCATCCTCCACTGTTTTACTGTTTCCTGCCTGCTAAAAGTTTACATTGGTTTACATTGGTTTCAAATATGGGAGGACACACAAGTGGACAAACAAAACCACAATAAAACGGAAAACAAACGCAAACACCAACGCATACAGTGCAGAAAATAACTCAAGAAAAGAAAAAGCTCCAGTGAGAAGAAGCAGCCGAAACACACACAGCGTACACTCAAACAGAAAATGGAAAAAGAACTAAAGATTCCCTAACTGAAGATTCCATCCATCCATCCATCCATCTTCTACCGCTTACTCCTTTTCAGGGTCACGGGGAACCTGGAGCCTATCCCAGGGAGCATCGGGCACAAGGCGGGGTACACACTGGACAGGGTGCCAGTCCATCACAGGGCACAATCACACACCCATTCATACACTACGGACACTTTAGACACACCAATCAGCCTACTATGCATGTCTTTGTACTGGGGGAGGAAACCGAAGTACCCGGAGGAAACCCCTGCAGCATGGGGAGAACATGCAAACTCCGCACACACATGGCCCCGGCGGGACTCAAACCCCGGACTAACTGAAGATTCCTCTTATATTATTATTATTATTATTATGAGCGGCAGATGGTAGAGCGGGTTGTCCACTAACCGTAGAGTTGGCGGTTCGATTCCCGGCCCACGTGACTCCACATACCGAAGTGTCGTTGGGTAAGACGCTGAACCCCAAGTTTCTCCCAATGGCAAGTTATCGCCTTGCATGGCAGCTCTGCTACCATTGTGTGTGTGTGTGTGTGTGTGTGTGTGTGTGTGTGTGTGTGTGTGTGTGTGTGTGAATGGGTGAATGAGAACATTTTGGCACAGTTTAAAGCGCTATATAAGTGCAGACCTTATTATATGCAACACCAGTAGAATCCGAAAGTCTGAATTCACAGCCAAGGTAGTGTGCATGGTACAGAAGACCTTTGGACGACACTATCAATTAGGACCCACAACCACAAATCCCGCAAAGGTGAAAGATAAGATCTGGGCCTGGGGGTAGTCCAGGTGCAACAGAGTATACACCATGAGACCAGATGGAACATGTTGACTGAGAGAGGAAAGCTTAGATGGTAAATCCCCAGGGGCCAAGGAGAGAGAAGAAATGATTCGCAGAGTACAAGGAACATCAAAAAGAAACATCGTAATTAAAGGAAGAACGAGTCTGAATCCGAGTGCCTCCTTGAATCCTTGAATCAGCTCTTATCTGACAGTAATGTTTATACTGACTAATTAGTCTGGTTCCTGAGTCTGTGTAATCTTAGATTAATCTCAGATTAACGCAGCCACTGAGCACATTAAATATGGGGTCTGGGGTATCCTATAAGCATGTTTCTATCAAACCACTTGGAGACTATTGGCTGCTCTTTAACAGTTAACAGTATGTTCACTGTTAAATACTATACTATATAACTAAATACTATACTATATAACAGTTATGGTAAATGGTCTGCTTTTATCCAAAGTGATTTACACTAGTTCTTATTCACCCATTCACACCCACACTCACACACCAATGGTAGCAGAGCTGCCATGCAAGGCGCGAACTTAGCATCGGGAGCCACTTGGGGTTCAGTATCTATCCCAAGGACACTCCGGTATGTGGAGTCACGTGGGCCGGGAATCGAACCGCCAACCCTACGATTAGTGGACAACCCACTCTACCACCTGATCCACAGCCGCTCACAGTTAATGTAATTACAGTTAATGTCATTTCACCAGGAAATCTTATATCAACCAGTCATGTTAGGCCACAACGCAGATGACAATTATTTCAATGAATACCCACCAACATTTTTGGTATTTTATGGCACGCAGATATCCAAATGTTGTTAGGTATAATAAGAATAGATGTTATAAGATTGTAAGAAAAGTCAGACTCAGCGAAAGACCCTCTCGTGACTTAGAAGTCGGTTCGAACATGGTTGTTCCTCAACCAGGAAAGGAAAAGAAGTTAACCATGGTGTATAAGTAGCTAGTTAGCTGATTTCGTTAAAGCCTCCGAAATAGTTTGTTCCTATTTTATGCTTTGTCTTTGACTTTTCTAGGGGTTCGAAGGAAACCGTCCACTTGCATTCCCTTATCAAAATACTAACCCTATACCTAACACTAACCCCAGCTATTATCATGCCCGGTCTAAGTAGTCCAAGGAGCTACTTTTTAGTGAGTGTGTGTGTGTGTGTGTGTGTGTGTGAATGGGTGAATGAGACACAGTGATTGCAGACCCGCTAAGATTAAAATAGCACTATATAAGCGCAGACCATTTACCATTTAGATGTAAACTGACTCCAATCTGATAGAATACATATATCAACGGCTCAGTCGGTAGAGCTTGCAGACATATTGCAAAGAAATGCTTTGTAAGCCGGATATTCAGATCGTTCGTTCTCAATTTCACAAGAAATTTGGAAAAGTGTTAAGAAGGTGTTTCGCAAACAATTATGACTATCGATGACGCCTTACGTTAAATGCCATATGCACTTCCAAAAATAGCACTTGTAAACAGTAAAGCCCACAGTAAACCTAATGAAGATGAGAGAACTAAAGGAATGATGTATTCACTACTTACACACACACTTGGAATTCGGGTCAAATGTTTGTAATAAGTATTAAGTAGTACCAAATTCTCTATTAGGTTTTCATAGTCAAATCTCTCCTCGTTGAGTATTCTTAGGATTCAACTTTTGCATCAACCTACTGCATAAATTTCAATACCACTTAAGCTGATATAGAAGAAACCATAGAAAGTGCAAGGACAGACAGAGACACAACATGAAAGAGAGGAAGTGTTTGTCTTGTTCTGTCACTAGCCAAGACACTCGGCATGTCTCTGAAAGAGAATTCTGGGCGCAGACACTCTCCTTTTCTGTCTGTCTCCTTTTCTGTTTCTCCCTTCCTCATACATACATGCGTACACACACACACACACACACACACACAGCCACCAGAAGTAGAATAGGAAACAAGGAGTCTTGCCTTAAGAGCTGTGTGGACTGTGAAGTATGACAAGGATGTCTGAGAAAGTGACTTGAATAACATTACTTGAACCAGAACACACACACACACACACACACACACACACACACACAAAATAAAATAAGAAAGCATGCACACACATACTGAATCTAGATAGACAGTGTGTGCATGTGTGTGTGTACCCTGACAGAAGACTGTAAAAACCATACAGTATACTTGTGTATGTGTGCACACATGTGAATGCAAGAAAGTATATGGTTCTTACAATCTTCTGACAGAATACACTTTGCTCTAATGGGCTTCGCTCATCAGACAGGCATAAAATGTGGTGACGGGTTAACGACGCAGGGAAGCAGGTCAGGGAGCTCGGACTGCAGTGTGTCAGAAAAGCCACCTGAAAGATCAGGACACCGGTAGGTCAAGCTAGGTGGCAGGAGGACAGAGGAATCCAGATGTCATCTGGAGGGTCTGGGAATCTGTACAGGAGCATGTCAGCTACGTTCTCTTGAAGCTCAGGAACCGGGTCTTTGCAGTCTGAGACACAGATATCAACCAACATAAATAATATCATACTACTCACTTCAGAGCTGTTAGAAGAAACTCCTCCCAAGAGATGGGTGGGAAGACAACGTCTGAAGATTAGCAGAGACAGCTTGAACCTAATCCCGTCTCTCTCTTTGAGCTAAGCATGGGTTCAATACTGAGAGTATTCTTCACACTGAAAAATGAAGCAAATCAGGGGGAGCTCAAGGCTGCTGTATATTTTAGGAGCGGCCATGGGGAAATTCAATTGAGTTGTACGATGGTATAGAGAGAGAGAGAGAGAGAGAGAGAGAGAGAGAGAGTGAGTGGCATGGCTTACTGGAATTCTGTGTTTGGCAGTGAGGTGGTATCGGGACCAGCAAGAGTCACCGATTGGTCACTCGACCATTATCGCCTCATGGTTGATTGTAAAGACAGGACTCAAGTGCATATAAACTCAATATTAGGGCACATCAGAGAAATCACTGCCAGAGTCCATATCATGGGTCAAATCACAGGTAGACAGGTCTATCGTGGAAAAATCCAGTTCACAAATAGAATGACACACACAGGGTTTAAATGTTCAAGCTAATCAAGGTGAAGCAAGGCACAGGTGCACACAATAAGGAAAACAGGCCAACCACAAGAAACTAAAATAAACACGTGGTGCTCATTGTGGTGCTCATTGTCATGGCAACGTAAACTAGAGTAATGATGTAGGGTCAGCGCACAATGACAGCGCACAGTGCCTTCATGGTGCCTTCATGTAATCTGGGTTTAATTTCCCCAAAAAACATTCTGAAGTCAAGACTGCTCTGATGATTTATCAATGATGTTTTTGCTACAATGCAATACCCTGAAGCTTTAGTCAGTTTTCATCAAACAATATTTTAGAAGCTCTATATATATTATATTACTAAAGAAGGCTGTATTTTTATTTATTTTTTTATTAAACAACAGCCTTACATTTCCTTACATTCACCAACACTGAGCTGTAATTCAACCGTGGGAATCATAAAACAGCATACCACGCCATTTCACCACGAATAAAGTCCTCAAGCCCAAAAGCCACTTCTTGAACACTTAATTTCTACCCGTCTATTTATTCCACAACATTTAAGCCCCGTTAATTATCACGAGCAGACAATAATAGGGACAGTTAAAGCTCTCCAAGCTCCATGCACTGTGACAAGAGCATAAAAGTCCACCATAGTGCACACATTAGCATTCCACCGCATTTAACACACCTCGTTCAACTCATCCAAAACCGAATCCGGGTGCCTTAGTAGACAGAAAACATACAGTAAATGTATGTAGGATTGAGCCCCTCCGGCCCCTGACAGTATCAGGTCCAGTATACACACATAGAGACACAGACATACAGGGTCAGCAGTGCTCTTAACGTTAGCATTGCATCTGCAGTACAGTCACGTCCTGTGAGTGTGATCGCGAGGCGAGCTGAAGTGAGCCTTGTGTATATTCTTTCATCCCTCTCAGGACTGAGCCAAGTCAATATCCCGGTATTACTGGGCTCTTTCTGTCTCCCGTGCTCATTAACTCCTACCTGACAGCGCAGTCATAAAACAATGGCGAGATAAAATGAATAAACGTCTGTTTAACTAGACCCCCACGTTCACCAAAAGTTCCACAATAATACATTTACAGCGCCATAAGTAGAGCGCCACTGAACGATACAAATGATATTATGACACCTCCAATGCGATTTGGATTTGGAATAATTCTATTGCACCGTTGCTCCATGTCAGGGATGTAATAACTTCGTGACAGCATGAGGCACGTGAATATGGCTTAGCCATTCTCTCCAATCAGATTCAGGCAGGACTGCTGAATTTTGAATGATGCACATTGATGTCAAACTGTTCTCATAAGCAGCTTGCTTTCACATCCCAGAAGGAGAGTAAGAATATTACTCAAATATTAGGCAAATTCATGCGTTAAGTAGCGTGCGTTTCAGTGAAGTGTATTTGGAAGATTGAAGCTTACTAAACAGGGTATTTACATAGACATTGACTTGAATATATTTTAGGAGTAAAAATATAATCAGGTGTGCTCTTACAGGAAAATAATCAACGATAGGATGGCAGGGTACATCCTGGACAGGGTGCCAGTCCATCGCAGGGCACAAATCCCATACACACTCACAGTGGACAATTTAGACACGCCAATCAGCCTACCATGCATGTCTTTGGACTGCGGGAGGAAACCGGAGCACCCGGAGGAAACCCCCACAGCACGGGGAGAACATGCAAACTCCGCGCACACATGGCCCCAGTGGGAATCGAACCCAGGACCGTGGAGGTGTGAGGCAAACGTGCTAACCACTAAGCCACTGTGCACCCTGAAGTTAACAATATGATTTTTTTTTTAATCATTTTACCAAGAAAACCGAAAGCAGGAGGATTTTCCTGTGGTGGAACAATGGCAGTTAGAGAGTAGAGTCTCGTTCTGTGAATGCTAAATAAACGATCCCTAAGAGAAAGTTTAACCATATCAACAGTTCTGTTCTTTCTTTGGTAAATAGTCTGTTTAGGGGGTCAAGGTGATTGTGGCCCCGTTTACACTAGTGCGTTTTCGATTTTAAAATGCATAACTTTTGCGACGGGTACACCTGTCATCTATGATTCTCTGGCGAGACTTTCGGAAACGCCGAAGACCCCGTTTTAGTTTGGAAACTCGGGCTCACGTTTCAAAAGGAAGACCTTTTGAAAACGAAGTGCTTCGTCCACAATCGCCCACTGATCGGGTCTTCTGGATCATTGCGTATCCTTCCCTGATTCGTCAAGCCCCTACCATATGACCGTTACACTACCTTGATCGTATAAACAACAACACGGAGACTGAACCACACGCTTTGCCGGCTTGGTTAGCACGTTCTTCCGGGGTAGGGTTCCCACCTCCACCCTGTATGTGTGGAGCTTGCATGTTCTCCCTGTGCTTCTGGGGTTTCCTCCGGGTACTCCGGTTTCCTCCCACAGTCCAAAGACATGCACAGTAGGCTGATTGACATTTCCAAATTGTCCAGTGTGTGGATTGGCACCTTGTTGTCCCCCGCCTTGTTCCCCGAAGTTCCCTGGGAGAGGCTCCAGCCTTCCCTGCACAATGGAAATTTGACATACATTATGTGGCTCACCCACCATACAAGTTCCTGTGTAAGATGCTAATGTATTAGAAGGAGTGCATAAATAAAAACCTTGCAGCCGGAATAAATTCATCAATAACGTCTGGCCTGTTAGAATCTAGCATTCAGTAATTCCCATCTTTTAGATAGAAACACTGTGTGAATTAAAGTAGGTACCAGTTTTATGGGTAGCTAAAATAAAATGCATTGTAGAAGCATAATAAATAAAATAAATCATTTACTTAGATGATAATAATATAGCATTGCTTTTTCTATTTTGTTTGTTTTTTCCCCCCAATTTTCTCCCCAAGTTGGTTACTTGCCAGTAATGACTCCTCTTCTCCAGCCGCTGTAGGACACCAACCTAGATGACCACGAGTCCAATACAAAAATACACGGTGTCCCAAAAGTCTCCAAACACAGGGGGAAATGTCATCCCAAATCTTTCATACTGAACTTAAATTATATATATATATATATATATATATATATATATATATATATATATATATATATATATATATATATATATATGTATATATAATAATAATAAATTTCAGATAACCTTTAAGAATACTTTTGACAAAAGAAGAACATATCGAACTCATTCTCACGGCCGGATCAGAACTGGACCGAGAACTGGACGTCCACGAGCATCCACTGGCGAAGGCACCGCCGACGTGTCCCCTGTGTGTCCAGACTTTTGGGACACCCTGTATACATATATGAAAACCAAGACCGGAGAAAACCTCTTCAAATCCACAGCAGAGCACCAACTGGCATTCACACACACACACACACACACACACACACACACGCTCTGAACACTGAATCAACAATCTGCAGCTTTGTTGTTTTTTTCCCTGTCTATCGACCTCTATCAAATTGCCCTCAGCTTGTATTTTATTCACATAATAACTCCTGTTTAAGTATTACAGTACAGAGTCCTGAAGCCTCTAAACAACTGTAAAATGAACACAAAATTGCTTGATCATATCTGACCCCTATAACAAGCCCTGCAGTGTATTTGCACCAGACTGTCAACAATCATTTACACTTGCTTGCTTTGTCAAATAGCATCCCAGACCTACGACCTGGAAGCCACTTGTGCAATAAAACCATCCATTTTGCCTTTTCTTTTTTTTTTTCTTTTTTTGTTCCCCCTTCATGCCCTGAGCAGAGAAGGCTATATTTCAAAAGACTGATATGCTGGGTAAGCCTGCCCCTCAGTGGTAGCCGTTCAGCACCGACTCACGATGATATCATCTTTTCATTATCCGTTCATTTTCCTACATGTCTCTTCTATTCCTAACGCTGCTTCTGCAGTTAAACACAGATACACAGATCATTCAGGTCTGCTTAAAGACCGCTTCTTTTGAACCGCCGACCTAAACCCGGCTTCCATGATGCACTGCGCTTGGCTCATAAAATGGGAGCTGGCGGTTAAGCGCTTAATTCGGTCACATTTCACTTCCGCTCGCATCAGTCGTGACTTTGAACTCTACGTGACAGATTTAATGCGAAATCGACGCCCGGACAGCTAAAAAGACAGAGCTGTCATCTCTGATGGACGCTGATTGTCAGGACGAGACTGTGAAATGACAAAAGTGAGGAAGTAGAGGAGAGATCGATGGCGGGGGGGGATGGGGTGAGGGGGGGTCACTCCAGCATTTACTGCAGTCTAATTAGAGAAGGCTGCAATGAGCTGCTGACATTTGAAGCAACTGCAATAAGTCTCAGGGCCAGGTTCACATTGGCTCAGGTGTAATCACAATGAATGTGTTTGTGTGTACGTGTGTGAGAGAGAAAGAGAGAGAGAGAGAGAGCGCAAATTTTTACATCAACCAGACTGCCAACACACTTTTGTTCGGGTCTTTATTTTTTAAGATGAAAACACACTTTTATTTGTTCTGACACGCTCTGCATGGACAATGTTCGAAATCTATCGATTGTTCACCGAGACAAGCTTTTCCCATACTCGTTTTACAGTCCACTTCCCTTTATTAGTCTTGCTTCGTTCCAGTTTCCGGACATAACATCTCTCTTATGTGATTTACTTAAGTTACTTATGTAGTAACGACATTGACGGGAATGTCTCCCAGCATGCCACGAGAGAAATAAACAGGCTTTGCTGACATCTTCTCTGTTTCTGGACTCGTAATAGAAGTATTAGGATCACTTCTGAATCACTTGAAAACGCCGAGCTGCCGACAAGTTCTTCTGACCAATCAGAAGCAAGAATTCAACAGCCATGTGATATTTTACGAATATAGTTCAAAAGTAAATAAATACATGAGGATAAATGTATTACCGGACGACCCATTAAACTATTACAAAGAATATTCTTATTACACTTACATTTTTTTTTTCTTCAATGCAGCGTGACACACGTTTCACGGCACTAATGACGTTTATGCTAATTCATAATCCACTCACATGACAAATGCAAGATTAGTGCTTAAAATCGTCCCCAGCACATGACATTATAACACTCCCGACCACTAATGCCCATTAGGCCGTAATCATCCTGTTCCTGATTGGCGCTTTCTCGGTACGGTGGGTACTTTATGGGGTCATGCAATGATAAAACTGAAATAAATCCTCATGAAACCACAAACGTCCAGAAAGGTCCTTCCTGATAGGACGACAACAAAAAAAAAAAAATGCAATAAATGTTGTATACCCTTTGCGTTCTCGAAATTCTTTCTGAAGAAGAAGTAAAACGGACATTTGGTTAGAGAATCTGGCCGTGCATTGCATTATGGTTCCCTTTAACTATACAGATATATTTAACATACATTCGAACTTCAGTAGCAAGTTCGTAGACAAGTCGCTCTGAACAGAAGCCGAGCCAATTCAAAATAAACTCTCCATCCATCCTGACTGTTTATCCTACACAGGGGAGCAAGCATGGAGCCTATCTCAGGGAACTCGGGGCACGAAGCGGGGTACAGCCCATCGCAGGGCACAGTCGCACACCCATTCACACACTACGGACAATTCGGAAATGCCTATCAGCATTTAAATATATAAATATTCCATCCCATCTCCTTCCCTAACTAAGCTGATATTTGCATGCTTGAACATGATTGGTTCTTATACGCAAAGTAACACGTTACTGTAATCTAATGACTTTTTCTGATAACGCAGTAATGTAACTGATTACATTTGAAATGCATGTAATGTTATTACAGTTACTGAGGTCAATAAAAGTACATTACTTGCGTTACAAATTTATTGTTAAGAAAACAATATTAAGTAAAATAAAGTCTTGTCCCGAAGATTTTTTCTTTAGCCCCGATTAATCATCCACTTGGAGCGGTTTGTCGCTACGTACCTGAGCGTCAGTAAAAGAAGACGGCGGTGTTGTAATGTTATATCTTCAGTGGACGGAGGCGAGACCAATCAGACAGGGTTTACAGGAAAATACGTGGAAACGCTCGTGCCTTATTGGCTGACGGCTGTCAATTCTGCCAAACGCTGGCTCACAGAGTCATTGTGAGGAGAAATGGATATACGCCGATTATTTTTTTAAACCAGTAAAGGGGTTGAAACAGAAACTCTAACCATCCTCTCATAAGAAAACAAGGTGTGTAAATGTTTACATGAGTTCCTGTTTACGTGAACATGATATGAGCAGAGCATGAGGAAAGATAATGTACTTGTACAGTGCATGGCACTGTAGCAGCTAAACCCATACAACGATAGCTTAGTTTTGCCTCCCCTTGGCTAGCAAAACCAACCTAGTTAGAAAAGTTTTATATTTTATCAGTCTGGTAGTCCTACAAACAGTGACAACACCCGAGGCAAATTTTATAATAAATCCCACTTTTTCTGATCGTGTCATACATTTACGCGCGCTAAAATTACCGAAAGAACTACAGTATGAATTGTAGTGTATTTTTGAAAGTAGCGTGAACGTAAAGTAATTAGTAATCTGATTACATTTTTACATGCAATAATCACTAATGTAATCAGATTACAATTTTAAAGTAGTAATTAGTCATCTGTAGTGGATTCCTTCTTTTGAGTAACTTACCCAACACTGCTTATACTCTATGATGCAATAACACTGTGCGGCAATACTAACTCAGATTTCGTACAAGAATGGCATAGCGTAGAACAAAACAACAAGTTTGTACAACGCCTAAGCATAAACCATGCAACTTTTTACAAAAATTAATAAATAAAATGTAAAAAAAAAAAAAAAAACAATCAGCTTCTGGAAATGCCACTGGAAATCATCCGTTGCCCAGCTCATCGTTCTGCTGTTATAACTCTGAGATTGAAAAATCAGCGTCGAAAACATGAGGGACCTCTAATTCCATTAGGTACCATAGCAGCAAAAGCTTCAGGTGTGTTATTTTGCTTATTGCCTGTGTGGGAGAAGCTGATTGGAGTGCCTCATTAACTCGGGGTCTGGTCCTGAGCTCTGCTCTGTAATCACAACACTAATAAGGTGAACTTTGGAATTTTTCTGCTTACACGGAAGTAATTATGCTGCGTTCTAAGTAATGGCCGTGTGAATTAAAGGTGAAGCTGTAGGAAATGTTCCTAGTTTAATAATCCAGCATTCCAACATCAATCAAAGTATCCAGAAAATCTGATACGGGCAGCTCTAATGTAACTGTTACTGAAACAGAGAATATTACTGACTTATCGGACACTTGATAGCTTGTTAAAGTGATAGCCAACGTTTGCTTTTATCATTTTATTTGATAGTTTTAAAAGAAGTTTATATTCACTTATTAGTCATTTTTGAAGGAATACAGGAGAAGCAATGTGTTCTCTGCTGAATGTATACTCAATTTTCAAACAAGTTATTACTATCAGAGGTAGTATTATTTATTTAATTTCAGAATGCAACTGTGAAAAAGAAGCACAATACAGTTGTGCCGAAAAGTTTGTATACCCCTTAATACTGCTTAATACTGTTAACAAAATAAGACGGATCATAAAAATCCTGTGTTGTTGTTTTTTTTTTTTTTTCATTTTATTTAGTGCCGTCCTGAATAAGCTATTTCACATAACAGATGTTTACATATAGTCCACAAGACAAGATAATAACTACATTTATAAAAATGACTAACAATTTACAACGACCGTCCTGTTTAAAAGTTTACATCCTCCTGGCACTTAATGTATCGTGCTGGTCTTCTTGAGCATCGGTGAATGTTTGGACCTTTTGTAATAGTCGTGTACGAGCCTCTCAGTCGTCCTCGGTGTGAAAAGATGGAATCAATAACATATATTTGCTGTTGGAAAGGGGTCAGAATATGCTGGAAAAACAAAGAATGTGCACTACCTGGAGGATTTTTCTGAAGAACAGTGATCAGTTAAACATCTCAGGACAAACGAGGGACCCATGAAGAACTATCACAAAACATAAACACAGTCGTGGATCGTCCATGTAACGACACATGGTATAAAGAATCCAGCGTGTGTAAACTTTTGAACTGGTTCATTTGTATAAATTCAGTTATTATCTTGTCTCAAGTTGTTTTTTTCTTCATTTGTATGAAATCCTATGAAATGTTAGTAATTAGAATACAACTTTTTTGTCCAGACACATGGGGGGGTAATTGAAATTAAATCACTTTGGGACAAAGGAAAAAGAAAACATTCAGGGCATGTTGTTATTGTTGTTATTGTATAATTGTATAATTTCTAGGCGGTAATGGTTAACCCTAAATACACTATATGCACACCTGACCACCACACCAATATGGTGGTTTTCCCCAAGCTGTTCCCACAAAGTATATAATTGTATATACTGTCTTTGTATTCCGTAACCTTGCTATGCTCAAAGCGAGGCCCATGAAGACATGGTTTGAGTGGAAGAACTCGAGCATCCTGCACAGAGCCCAAGCCTGAACTCCACTGAACACTTTTGGGATGAACGCCGACTGCATCCCAGGCCTCCTCGCCTGACCTCATTAATGCACTTGTGGCTGAATAAACACAAATCCCCACAGCCGCGCTCCACAATCTAGTGGAAAGCCTTGAAAGAATAGTGAAGGTTATTACAACAGCAAAGAATCTGGAATGGGATGTTAAAAATGAAAAGAAAAACATACACATATGTGCATGATGGACAGCTCCACCAACTTTTTGGCTGTGCGCTGTACAACCCAGTAGCTCTGTAGTATTCTGTTGATAGAACTGCGACAGTTTGGCGTAACGAGGCCTCATACAAAGTGAAACATGTCAAGATTTTCAGATGAACCATTTTCAAAGCGATGTTAATTTAATTGCAGGCTTTTATAGTATGAACAAGAAGCCCATAGGCTTAGATATCAGCAGACTTTGAAGTGGCATGGGTTTAAAAGCAAAGAACCAGGTCAAGACTGTGAGGTTTTGTCATTTTGCTGCCTTTACTCTCTTTGAAAATCTTCAACGGCTCTGACAATGTCCTAAATCCACCCCGGACCCCCAAAAAACTGCCTGCGGTGGAGTGTGTACTGTAGTGTTCAGACCTTTTTAATGAACTGACAAACCAGTACCTACACATCTAGCATGGCATTTGCTTCGATGACTGTGCCCTTTTGCGCTTCGGAGAGGACATGTTAATACCAGGCCCTGAGCTGTGGCTCTCATTAAAACATCCAAGCTTCACAATGCTGACAAGATACAGTAGAAATGCAACCGATACACAAGGAACTGCAAGTCTCAGAGTCACAGAGATAACGTATACCAGATATAAACAACCCATGTGTGTATGGCACAACAGTAGGGCCATTCTGCTGCCACCAAGATGCTAAAATGGCCATAGTATGTAATGTCTAGCCAATAGCAGAGCTTTTATGTGAGCTCAAAAGAGCACTTCCCATGAGCAAGAGCCGACTCTCTGACAATCTTTCCAATCTCCTGCACTCTTTCATTGGCTCACGGCCCATGTTTTTTTAACGCATCTCCGACAGGTGGAAAAGCATTATCATTTTTCCAGCTGTCTGTTCATCTTTTGTGGCATTTGAGTTGCCCAAAAAGGAGATGCTATCAGCACACATGCTATTCGTATGCAAGCACAAAGAAAGAAATACAATAATTCGATGCTACGACCGTTCACGTCAATCATAACAGAAATGTTACATGCATTATTTATGGAACCTATTCAAAATCTCGAACAAAAGTCTGCCCGGTTTTATCTCCCTTGTCTTTGTAAACGCAGTGCTCATTCTGTACTATTTGTTGTGCTGGGGAAAACGATCATATGTCCCTATGTCTTACGCACAGTACGGGCTTTTATTTCAGACAAGTTAGCTAACCAATCAGGAAACGTAGCTTTACAATACGAGACCTTGCGGTGATTAAGTTACAGAGACTGCTAGTGAAACCGACCCACGCGGCCGACTCTTTCCACGTGTAAAGATTAACATAACTTTTCAACTTGTCATAAACTCTTAATGTTTGTTTGCCAAAATATACTTTGGCGCCTCTACTTCTGACCCCAGGCCACTACACCGTGTAGAGTAGTATGTCTTTACCTGACATACCGACGTAGTGTATTTACACTTGTATGTTCGATTCACCTTGACTCACTCCAAAGAGGCTCCAGAGGGCTCTATATTCTGTTCAGATCTGAATTCATTACACCGCGAGTGATGACGAAACCCTTTACAGCCTATTCAGAAGAAGAGAATTCATCAGCTACTCCTTGTTTCTCGCTATATTCATCCTTCTGCAGAAGACACTCAAAGAAAATGGATTCATCTCACACCTGTACAGAGAGTTATATGGGGATGAATACATGTCATGGTTCTGCTTTGCTCACATTCAGAGAGATTAAGACGCATTATGATATTATGTAACTACACCACAATGAATCTGGATTTGAAGAAGAAGCCGACTGATGAATTCTGTCGGTATGAGTACTTATCTCGGCTTATTATTGAAACGTTTTACTAAAGAATGAACCAAAAAAAAAGATCTAAGCGAATGTACACGAAGATTGATATGTTTTATATGTAAGCTTTATGTAAAATCAAAAAGAGGATTTCATAGTCACTTAGAGCTGAATAAATCACAGGCCTCCAAAATGTCTACATTCTATAACATCGGCAAAGAATTATATATATATATATATATATATATATATATATATATATATATATGTATGTGTGTATATATATATATAATTACTCAAGAGCACACCATGAGCAAAAGTAGCAATTAAGTTATTAAGATATATTTTAAGTGCTAATAAGTCAAGCTTAATTATCAATAGATTACCATGAGAAATAATGAGTTGTTCCCAGAGTAATTAACCTCGGAAGAAGTAAGTACATTTATGGAACGAACAGATAGATAATATAATGTCGGATACAACCAACAACCAGTAATGATGGGACAAGTCGCTCTGGTTTGCAGAATAGATCTGGAGACCAGCTAGAACCATAGACTACTAGTCATCAATGAAAGATTAATAAATGAAACTTATGTATGTAGGCATACACTAAATTGAGATGATTTTGGTTAGGCTACAAACTCAGACAGAGTAGTCTACCTAGTACCTTCAAGATGAGATTAAGTTTACAACCGTGTCCTTACAACATGTCAAGCTGTTCACTGTATACTCTAACGTATACATGTGGGATCGATTAGGCAGCAAAGAAACAGTCAGTTCTTGAAGTGGATGGGTTGGAAACAGGAAAAATGGGCAAGGGTAAGGATCTGTGCGACTTTGACAAGGGTCAGATTGTGATGGCTAGATGACTGGATCAGAACATCTCCAAAAGCAGCAAGTCTTGTGCGGTGTTTCTGGTATGCAGTGGTTAGTACCTACAAAATGTGGTCCAAGGAAGGACAACCTGTGGACCAGCGACATTGCCTTTTCCAACACATAAAAAACACTGTAACCTACAGACCTTCCCGGATTAAGCAAACTCCACAATATTCGGAGGATGCTTTCAGTTTTTTCAAATTACTGCAGCTTTTCCACAGATTTGGGCCAAGACGTCATGTGACGTCATCACAACACGCATTCAGCCAAAGCCCACTTCCATTCACGTGCGAGTTCAGCTAAAAGGTCTCGTTTACCAACAAACATCACTGAATTTGTTTACACGAACAGCAATAATCTAATTGTTGACCTTATTCTGAATTCAGGTGTTTACATGAATCACGTTTAGAATATTCCATTCAAGTTTCCGTTTTTACATGTTATAGAACATAGTTCGATTAACAACCCCACGCGCACGCCACGCCGCCCGACGTCCCTCCAGAATTTCGCGTATCGACATACAGTTCGTCTTCGTTAACTACCGTATACTGTTCTTGTTTCATTTCGAATTTTACGAACGCTTCAGATGCAGTTAATTATTTGTCGCGCTATACGTGCAAATAGAAGCTTGAAGACGTGGGCTGCGTCCCAAACCTCGTACTTACCTACTATATAGCAGCCGAGATACATGTTTTTAACTTACTATATACTGTAGTAAGCAAGTACGCGGTTTCGGACGCAGCCGTGCTCTCTTATTTTCCGTCAAACGGTTGAGCGCTGCCGTGTGTGTACGTGTCCTGTCAGAAAATGCGGTGAAAACTCCCACACGCCGTTAATAGCGTGATTAAGGTGTGTACGTGTCTTTAACGCACTTCGATAATGCGACTAAAACAGGAATACTCCACACGTCTTAATTCCATTTGTGTTTACTTCGAGTATGACTTTCATCGGATTAAGGTCATCAATAATCGCTGTTCACATGCTAGTTTCTTAATCAGAATATCGTCTTAATCGGGTTAATATCAGATTATTGTTGTCCATGTGTGAACAACAATTTTGTGCAATTGCACTTCGACCAAGTCCAAATTCTCTATTAACAGCAAGTTTTAATTCTGAGAAAGAAAGAAAAAATCCTCTTTAGAAGACGCTTTATGTCAGTATTCATGAGTACAAGAAAGTACAAGCCTACTGTTACGCCTATATGCATGCACAAACATGAGAAAAACATGTTCACTTTGATCCTGCCTCGTTTCTTACCACTCGTTTTACCCCTGAGCCGTTCTCTGCTCTCTCTCTTCTGTCAGTCTGTCATAGCTTAAAGAGGTTGGTGTTTTGGATGGGCCTGAGGGAACACTAAATAACATAGAGATTACCTTGCTCTTCCCCCCACCCCCCAGCCTCTGACAGCACTCATTCGTTTTGCTTCTTCCTCTTCATTGTGGTTTACTTCAGAGCCTGACATTTCTCTTTTTCATCCTCCTGGTTTCTAAGCTCCAGCTCCAGAATTTGGCGAGGTTGGACAGCACGGCCGGCACGGTGACTAAGAATACGTTGACCTATGTATTGAATCATGACAAATGACATGATCTGAAAAATAACATGAACATCTATGAGGGTCTCAAACGATAAAAAATAAAATAAACCCAGATGCTTTTACGGAGTTGTTAAATTGTAGTGTGGCTTTTGTGTGCGTGTGTGCGTAGGTGTGCGCGTGTGCTGTATGTGCATGCATGATTGTATGTGAGCCCTTAGTTCAGCAAATCTGTGTGCGGATGACGCACCGTGATTTGCTTTGCAGAACCTTTATTTAAACAGATTATCAGCCCTTGTTGCACTCCAACCTCATGGTGAATCTTTTGGCATAACAGACAATTTGCCTTTATTACAGAGAGATGGAGAATACAGAAATCAGCAGGGGTTGGATATAATGAGCTCAAAGACTAAGACCAAGTGGTTTAACTACCAAATGCATAGTCTCGGGATGGCTGAAAATGATTGTGGGACCGAGCAGTAAATTGTCCTGTAATTCCCAGCTACCCTTCGCTCTCTCACATAAATTCACACGCGCATGTCTTTAAGGGCCTGTGTAACAGTAAACAAGTGTATTAGCTCTATGTTGAAGAAACAGTTGGGGAGAGGGGTGAAGAAGAGGTGTGAAACCCACACAATTTCGGAGATAGGCTTGGGACCACGTTGCACAAATTGCTCAGCTTCCAGCAGATTTAAGCCAATTTCGCACATTTCGTTCATGTCTAGGCCCACTGAGACACGTCTAGGCCCTTCAGCTGCCCTGCATAGGGTATTCCATGAATAACCACAAACCAGAACTTTCCTAGTCAGAAGAAGACGTGGGAGGACCATGAAGACCTTGTTAGGGATGTAACTGAATACAAATACATTGTTGATGATGTAATTGTTCAAAACGGAAACAAATATAGGTATGTATAGGAGGTGCTATTTATTTTTGTATGGTTGGTTGGTTGATTTTGGCTATTTTGAAGTTGTTGGGGTTTTTTTTGCCGACGTTTTTATTTTCATGCGTTCAAGCAATAAGATATGAAGCTCATGGGTCTCAGCGAGTGATTCGATAGGAAGCTCACGGGACAAAGAAAGACCACGTTCATGAAAGATGCATATACAGCGATGCGTTTACAGAATTAGGCAACAGGTTTACTTATATTTTATTTATATAAATGTTGTGAGAATGGTAATATCTTTTTTTTTTGTTTTAAGAAACCCCTTCAGTTTAGGCCATGCCCACTTATATGAATATTTGAAGCAGTGAACAGGTACTGATGCAAATAGTGGCATAGTGTTACAGTCTTAGACCTTGTCATATGAGACCATTTTTCCTGTGTAACTGTAATTACAGTATCTCAGACCACACAACATTCACTACACTCAGCTAAAACACTGTCCTGAAGTGCCTGCAATGCCCCCCAGCCATCATACTGCCCCCCATGCACCACACCGCACCCCAGCCATCATTTGCCCTCCAAACCCTACAGTGAGTGCACTTCAGCCACCACACTGTCGCCAAGCCACCCTTACTGGCCACAGACCATTTTTTCATCAACTTATTTATTCCAGTTGCAAGGAATTTTTAGATTGCAGATTGTGATTAGGTTTGCAAGTCCCCATAGTGCCTCTCAGCCAACACACTGCCAAAAAACAATCACACCACCGAGCAGCTACCACACTAGTACCCACCCCTCTGCCATCATGCCTTGCCCAACCACCGCATGCACCCCATCGCCACACTGCCACCAAGCCAGCAAATTAACAAACTGCCGCGCCGTTACCACCATACCGAGTCTATCCACCACACGAACGACACTAGTCACCAGTCATCACACTGCCACCAAGACACCGCCACCCTAATAGGCCACAAATAATTTTTTCAACAGATTTATTCCAGTTGCATTTCATTTTTAGATGGTGTATTTCGATTAGATTTGCAAGTCACCACAGAGCCTCTCAGCCACCACACTGCCCCCCAGTCTGCCCAAAAAAACCATCACACCGCCGACCAGCCACCACACTAGTACACACCCCTCTGCCGTCCTGCCTTGCCCAGCCACCACATGCACCCCATTACCATACTGCCCCCAAGCCATCACACTGCCAACCAGCCACCACGCTAACAATCCCCTGCCCCCCATCACCACCACACCAAGCCCACCCGCCACATGACCCCCAGTCACCACACTGGCCACCAGTCCCCCCCAAACCCTACACTGCACCAACAGATTTTCTCCAGTTTCAATTCATTTTTAGATTGTGGATTGTGATTGGATGTGCAATAAATGGGGATTAATAAAGTATCTATCTATCTATCTATCTATCTATCTATCTATCTAAATAAATAAATAAATAAATAAATAAATGTATTTATTTTTACATAGAGTTGGAGGTGCAAAAGAACAAGAAAAACCACAGCATTGTTCTGGATGAACAGCGGTATAATGGCATCATAGCCACACCCCACAAGATGGATGGGTTGATCGAAGGACATATATCTGTTCCACCACAGTGGCCACATGGACAAATCATATAAAAGAAAAATGAGAGAGAGAGGCCATTTAAGTGTGCATGCTTGCATGTGTGTGTGGTCAGTGTATGTGAAATATAGGAGGGTGACAGTGATGGAGTGGTCTCCCAGCAGACACTAGACAAGCTCTATGTTTGTGTATCTTTTATGTTCCTTTGTACTTGGAGTGGATATAACCCTGAAGCAAATGTTCTCCATGAATACTGAAGCAGGCGATAATTTATAATAGTATTATTCCCGTTATAATTGCAAAAAATCTATGTAGCATGGTCGTGTGTGCCAGATGGGCTGGTTTGAATATTTCAGAAGTTGATGTTCATGCACAACAGTCTCTAGAGTTTACACAGGATGGTGCAAAAAAAAAATTTTTTTAAACAAAAAAAAAAAACGTCCATTAAGCAGCCGTTCTGCATGTGGAAATGTCTTGTTGATGAGAGAAAGTAGACAGATTTGGAATGACAAGAAGGCTACCGTAACTCAAATAACCACTTTTTACCACCAGGGTGAGTAGAAAAGCATCACTGAACACACAATACATCCTATCTTGAGTCAGATGGGCTACAACAGGAGAAGACCACATTGGCTCCCACGTCTGTAAGCCAAGAACAGGAATCTGAGGCCACGGTCTCACCGAAACTGGATGGCTAAAGATAGGGAAATCGTTGCAGAGTTGTATTATAGATGTTCACCAAGATAAACAGTATGCATAGTTATATACTTGAAGCACACTGATAAATTGCTTGTCCATTTATTATTTGTTAGAAAAATGTTTACCATTGTTTTTATTGTTTTAAGGCAGGTGTGTGAAAATCCAGTCTATATATATTCAGCATTTCACATATCATGCGATTGATCCCCAAACTCAAACTCAAATATAAAATGGATTTCTTGATATTTATAATGATTTACTAATATCTGTCCCATTCGAAATATCTGAAAGTGCCAAAACGTTTCTCATAAAATCCCGTCGATGGAAACCTGCCTAAAGGTCTACGGTACGTCACAATTCTAACTGGATAAGTAATTACTGACCAGTTTATGACAATATGAATCCTTATAACTGGAAGCTCCACAGGATATGGATATGGGGGGGATATGTTTTTGCAGGCCGGATGAATGTCGTGAGGAATTGGTAATGAACACTGGAAGCCGTAAGAGATGAGAAACAACAGGGGACATGTACAAAGCAAGGGGATAATAATCACTGCTTCTATGGCAATTATAATCAGCATATGAAAGCAATAAACATATTTTATCAGTCTTGATATTGCTGTTAATGTTTGAGAGTTTCAGAGAGTGCTGACAGTTATTTGATCAAAAAGAAGATTAAATACATAGATTGTTGTACTTTCTGCTTCAAATACTAAGCAACAATGGTCATGTATTACCTTTAGAGTTTGGGCTACATCATTAGGTTTCATCATGTGAAGAACTTTGTTTACTTTTATAATACAACTATGGTTTCAGGCATGATGATTTTGAGTAGTTTTAATAATAATAATAATAATAATAATAATAATAATAATAATAATATAATAATAATAATAATAGCTTCAAAGAGCAATTAAGGGGGCCATGCACTTTGCAGTGTTGGAAAGATTTTAAATTACAGTCGCTACTACTGTTAGAGGAAAACAATACATTTTGCAGCAAACCTATCTGCGGTTACCCTTTTGCCTTAAAATTCATTATAAATGCAACAGATGCCATGTTATAAAAATGTGTCACTGACATAAACTGACATGGGTTTTTGAAGAGATGTATATCATGCCCCCGGTTTTAGGTGTGAGGAGTTAGGCTAGGTGTGAGGCGTTGAGCTCTGTGTCGGAGACGTGTCTGAGACGTGTCTGAGACGTGTCTGAGACGTGTCTGAGACGTGTCTGAGACGTGTGTGTGGGTAGGGAAGACTGTGCTGCGATGAGAGCTTGTGGCATCCAATCAGAAGAAAGAGAAAGAGAGGGAAAGAAGCAACGCCTATATCAGACCATCATCCACCCACCTTTGCTCTTCTGTTCTCTTCTACTATGGCTGGAGAAGCAGAGTACAATTATGTCTGATTAGAATGATGGCGGACATCTCGGAGAGAGAGAGAGCGAGAGAATGAATTAATTTCCTATTCTTCTGTCTTTCCTATTCTTCTGAGCACTGATTGTAGAGGTAGTTTATTTAAGCATATCTTGGTTTGAGAGAGGTGGAGACTGAAGTGAGAGACATAAATACAGATGATGTGATGCTTATGTCACAATAAGTTCAGCAGATGTCTACCAGAGTGGAAGAAACACACCTCCAGCACACAGTTTACTTTGTTATCAAGCCAACATTTCAGAGGACAATGGTAGTGAAAGAAATGACATCATTTGATTCATGGCCAATATGGGGCACAATTCCCAAGACGCATTTGGCTAGGTTTTTTGCTTGCAAAGCTGCGATTTCAATTTCAGTGCTTTAATTTGACAACACTGATTACATCAGAAATGTCCAGAGCCCTTTCACAGCACAAGGATGCGCTTTGATGTCTGCAATTACAATGATGAGCTGTCTGCTACATAGACTCCTGGTGCTGGATTCACAAAGATGGCTAAAGTAGCTTCAATACTCTCGCTCTGACACCCTGATATTACATTTCGGTCTGAGAGTAATTCACTAAGCTCTAAAAGCAGGTCCTAAACCAGGTTTCATACTTTTTGAGTTTTTGGTCCAAACAGATGAATTTCATGTTTACCATTCTGCAAATCTGCATTCACAAAAGTGCACCTGCGATTATGAGCACCCAAATGAGCCCAGGATCATTCCTCAGTGCACACTCGAGTATTTGGACCAAGTGTGAAAACGCCCTTAGGTAGATTTATCGGCTAAAAGTACTGGCATTGTTTACCCCGCGTTGCTAGAAACGATGGCAGACACTGAAATTGAAACAACAACAACAAAAATCAATGAAATATGTACAGTATCTTTGGCAAATTGTCAGTGTAGCCAATATGTGGCAGTGAGGGCGTGGTCAAAAGCCACAAAGAAAGAGCAGAGTGAGTAGTTACACCTTTGTGTGGTTAATACTCAATCAATACCTTTTTAAAGTTCTTAGTGGTAAGATACGTTTCTTTGTGAATACTGCCCTCGGTAATTGGATATCTACGTACGTGATGACCAGTGCATCTCATCAAGGATTTTTTCTTTTCTTTTCTTTTTAATAAGTGATCGTTATTTCTGCTGGATGGTAAACAACCAATTTGCTTCTAATTAAGTTGTCTTTATCGCAACCAGACAATAGACATTTCTAACTGTAATCACAGCCTCTCTGTATAAACATGCTTAATGTCTTTTAATTAAATTCGGGTTATTAATCTGTGCAAGAGAGAGTGAGCGTGTGTACATGTGAGAAGAGGCTAACAGACTGGAGGAAACATAAACAGAGGGGTGGTTATTTGTTTTTCCTCAGAGACATTTGTTGGATATTGCATTGTGCCTTGCTGCCCCGTAATTGGCGCTGATAATGATAAATTATGAATTATCTGCTTGAGATAAAGCTGTGCTGCTTTTTTAAAGCCATATACATAAAAATGAGTTGAATACTCGGGCTTTACTCAGTTCACATGATGTTAGAGTTAAGGTTAGAATCAAGCATGGGCATAGTTTTTAGGTGGTTGGGGGTTAAGGGGTGTTAGGAGAACTAGCCATTACATTTATATGAATTTGAATGAAATCCAGTTCACAAAGTTAGAAACGCAAGAACGTTCTGAGGAACATACACAACAAAGCCAGTGAATACGGCTTAGCGCTTAATACGTAAAGCGTAAAACACGTATGAAGCATGAAGTACAACGCATCATACTCTTTTTTTTTTAATCTATTAATGAAGCTAAGGACGTTTTGAAGAACTGAAGTTTGTTGAAAAATTGTGGTCGTGGATCTGTGGCCTTTCTGGTAGACTGACATAAAATAGCTGTTACATGGAACTTGAAGTTTAACTCGAAATCACTGTATGGGCTGAAAATAGAAAGCCTTATAGCCGGCTAAGACAAAATATGTAAATGTGGAACCAAATAAAGAAAAGTATTTTGGTTAAAAACTTGTGCTGATATAAGAAACCAGATACGGCAAGATCCAATCAGGCGACAGGACTCCGTTGCTTTTAAACTACTCGGCGTACGCTTTTAGAAACTGGATACGTTTTTCAAAGCAATACTTTGGATTTTCTTTATCTTTTTTTACAATAATTACAGTAGAAAACTCTTTCAACCAAATGAGGCTATAGACTGGAGATATTTGATTGCATGACTTCACCCAGGACCTTTAAATGTTGAAGATTCACAGACAATAGGAGCTATGCTAATGTGATGAATAAATGGAAGAGTGAATATCTTATTCAATCACAGTAATATATGGGAGAGGGGGCATTAAAATGCACAAACTCATTTAGGGTGCAGAGTAATGCTGCATGTATTAGCATAATGGCAATGTGTGTGTGTGTGTGTGTGTGTGTGTGTGTTCAGCACCCTCGATTCAGCTTCGAACACTGTTAAAGTTAAACATATGTTTAATATGAACCCGTCTCAGGTTGTAAACTGAGTCAAATGAATGAAAACGTATGAATAAGTCATGATAAAGTATTTCTCTTGTGTTGGTGATGGTGTACTCTGTGGGATGCTAGCTCAGCTAAGCTTTACCTAAAATGGGGTATTTCATTTTTTATTATATATCCGAAGCCAATGCGTTAACTATTGATGTGACCCATGTGTGCCATGGCCAATAAATCTGGCATCTAAACAATCCAGTTTACTGATAACCAATGTCACAACCACAAATACACTGTCGGTTGAAACAACTTGTTATGCTTATGGGTTTTTCATCCAGCAGGGCATACAGTAATAACAACATCTGTGAGCAGTTTCTGGGAACTATCTAGGTTTGTTGCAATAGCAATAAATTAGCATACTAAATCTAAATATACAACAGTATTGATGAATTCTCAAGTCTGATTGGTCCAACAGTGTTTTTCTACAAAAGCAGCTCTTACAATCATAGAAATAGTTTAGGAAAAAGAAAAAAAAAATCAAAAACTTCTTAAAGCACCTTTTTCTTGTAATACAGCAGTCCGTCTTTTCGTATAAGAGTCTAACAACTTAAACTTAGCCCATCTTGATTCGGCAATTTCATTCCACTCTTCCTTGCAAAAATGCTTCAGATCTATGAAACATTTCCAGGGGATCTCCTGTGCACAGCCCAGCTTCAAGTCATTCCACGTTCCGAGTTTTCCGATGGGATTTAGATCTGGGCTCTGACTGGGCCATTCCAGTGCATTGATGTTTTTCTTCTGAAGCCATTACTTTGTTGATTTAGTAGTCCAATATCAAAACGACAAGGGACTGAACAAGCACCTGAGGGATTCTGTTGAAAGGAGTGCCTCATGAGGCTGCATGCTTTATCAGATGGTGTGATCAGAATGCTGTCCAAGAAGACCTCAAGATCTTGACTTGGGGATACATCAACAGATATATACTGTACAGTTGCTCAGTCTTGCTGAGATTTAGGTTCAGCTGGTGAGCTGTATCCATGACAAGATGTCTCCCAGACATGCTGAGATCTGAACAGAAACATGAGTGTCTGAGGGAGGACATGAGAGGATGAGTTGAGGGTCATCAGCATTTCAGTGGTATGAAAATCCATGTGAGGTTATGACCTCATGAAGAGAGCGGGTATAGAGGGAGAACAGAAGAGAACCCAGCACTGAGCCTTGTGGGACATCGGTAGAGAGTCTACATGGAGCCGATGTGGATCCCCTCCCTGTCCTTGAAGACTTCCCAGGCTGCAGACATTGAAGAGAGGAAAGTGTTGGTGGCTGATTCAAGAGGTAGAGAGGAAAAAGTGTCAGGGTAAGGAATGGTTGCTAGAATGCTGGAAGCCAGAGAGGAAGGAGAGTTCAAGTGGAGGTTGTATCAAGCAGTGGGAATGTATGAACAGTTTTTGACAGGCAGGGCAGGGAGGGCTGAGCTGAAGGATAGAAAATGATCACCTGAAAGGTGGAGTGAGGCACCATCGATGTCCAAAGCCAGGAGGTCTGTCTGAAACCAGGTCCACAAAAATCCCTCCCTTGTGTGTTAGAGGGCTGCTGGTGATTGTTAAGTCGAAAGAGTGCAAAAGAAAGAGGACTTGTCAGATGGGAGGTTAAAGTCTTCAAAGAGATTGACAGAGGTGCCATCAGTATGAAAGATACTAATAGGGATGGCCAGTTCTTCAGTGAAGTTTCCAAGTGGGCCAGGAAGGAAATAGATAACAATAAAATAAAGACTGACAGGAGAGGTGGCAGTAAAAGCCTGGCACTCAAAGGAAGAGACGTTCAGACGAGACGGCGCAAGAGACAGAGACTGCATCGCAAAGAGACGAGCCGAACGAAGAAAAGTGGCGATGATACTTAATCCATACAGAAGTCCAGTCTCTTCTGGAGTGAAGTCAAGGGAGCGTAAATATGATTGGCATGGAATGGGTAACTAACACTAGCCAACCAAGTGATTCATGTCTATCCGCTACAGATGGAAACATCTGCATTATATCTCAATAAGCTCTACTTAAGGAAACCAACAGTGATTGCACACTTGAGACAGCTAATTAGCAATATAACAAACAATGAAACAATACTAAGATCAATACCAAGTTAGGAATAAAAGTTCTATCGAATCCTGATGGGATTACCCATGAGTGGGTAATGAATGATAATCTACTTTCGTGTGTAGTTATAGGCTTGTGTGGGTCCATAATGCCCACCAACCGTGGTTCTTAACACAGTGTCTGATATTTAAACGTTTGGATTATATCATGAAACAAATTTAGATAGAGAGGGTCCATAGATTTTTTTGTCGTTGTTGTTTACATGTTAAAGTGGCCGATGAATGCAAAAAAAAAAAAACCTTTGAGCACCTCTGCTACCCTAACAATGTTTATCAAGCAGGAGCCTTGATACATGTACACCATTCCAGTGTGGTGTAATATATGCAGTTGAATAGCACCACCCAGTGGTTCAAATAATTCACAGGATGGTACAGTTGGGTTTTCCCCCCCAAATGAGCAGATGTTATTTTGTTACTTCTAGGTTTGGTTACTGAAGACCAATGCAATCGCACTAACAAACAGCACAGATGTTGAACAGGGGTTTCTAATTGCTTTAAAGCTTCACACAAACCACTTCAGAGACTCCTAGTGTACAGCGCTCGCACAGTAATTGAGCATTGCTTGCGATCTCTAATAGATTTATTTTCATTTGCATCTCACTTATCTGTTTTTAAAGTATCGTCGAATGATATCTGGTTTATTTTCGTCCAACACTAGCTCTGTGGTGCTTGAAATGCCACTGCTGTTCATTTGTGTAATGGGGCATCACAATTCACATAGGCCTGTGTTATAACTACACCACTGAGAATGTCAGATCAACGTTCTTACTTACATTTGCATGGCACAGACAAGATCTTGTGTGTAGGGGAATTGTAATGGTGTCTAACAAACAGATATGTTATTTATAAGCTGTTATCAGTCTCTTCTACGTGTAATCCTCTCCACATAGCGAATGTTTCATGTGTATATAAGACAGTATCAGTAATAAGGGAATGCTGCCAGAGGCCCCTGCTGCTACAGAGTGTAATTGGATCTGCTGTCATTGTTCTCTTAGAGGGAAGACATTTCTCTCTCTCCCTGTCTCTTTTTTTTTTTTAAAGCAAAGTAAATATCCTATTACACCATTAGAGTCCCCCATTATCCCATCTGCTCCATTGCAAATGAACACGTTATAGCCTTACAGTCTATAATTATTCTAGAATATTTCTCATTCACCTTCTTAGTATGCAGTGCTATCATATAGCTTCAAGTGGAGGCCTACAGGGGGAAGAAACCATGCGAAGTATGGAATGGAAAAAGGGGATAGTTTCGGATGCTCGTATTTGTTCAAGTCATGCAGCTTGCACTGGGAGCGGGAACAAAGAGCAGGGTGCAGAAAGTTCAGCTTCCGGACATCTGCAAACAGATACGAAAGAGGAGCTGAAGCATGAAGAACCGTGTGTAAGGTCAGGAGGGGGTGGGGTGGGGGAACTGAAACAGCGTGCAAATCTAAGTCTAAAACAAAAAAAAAACACAGTGCTCACAACGTTTGGTGTTGATTTACAAAATGAAAAATGAAGACTCAGAGAGCAGAGTAGAGGTTGAAAGACAAAGAAGAAAATTCAATGATGGAATTGAGATACCTTTGGAGGGAAGGGTCTCGCTTTTACGATCTGGAATACTGCTTTCTGAGCACAAAGATAAGGATTTTAGGAGTAAATGTAACATTGTTTCTGGACAGTTGAAGATTGTCTAAACTTTACCTTCAGCTTCCATGAGCTTGAGGCTACTGTAGCGTCAGATGTCTGGTTTTGGCTGAAACGAGTAGAACCTAATGTGAGCTTAGGCTGATGTAGAAAATCCAGCATAGGGTTTGATATGTTGAGTTTTCTGAGATGCTTTTCTACACAGCACCGAGGTAAAGCGTGGTTATTTATTTCATAATAGCTTTATTTCCCCATACTCAAACCAAGATGAATTCATGAATGGGCAGGAGTACAACTGTTCCTATTAAAGTGGACCGTGAGTGTATATTACTGGGCCAAAGCAGAGACCACACCCTTTTATTTTCAATCAAATGGGCAGTCAGTATTTACTGGTGACAAACAATAATGTTGGGAAGATAAATGTGTACAAATAAATTCCATTTTCTATATTTTATTTGGAAATCATTTTATTGAAGTAAGCTGATGAAACACTACAGAATATAATTTCAGACAAATGTTCCACTACGACTTTAAAGGAGCAACAGAAATGATATTCTCCTCTCTCCATGCTGATGACCACATTACTACATGTGCAGCACATCCATTTCTCCAGCCGTCTAGCTGCACTTTTCAGCGCTGGCGCTCTGACTCAGCGGTGCTGACAGAGCCGGGTGGTTCAGGTGGCACGTGTAGGTTCGTCCGGAGCTCCAGCGCTCTGGGCTGAGTTTCAGCACGCTGCTTTGGATGAAGGTGCCGTCAGACTGACGCTCAGACGAACTCGTCTGCACCTCGGCACCCGCTACAGCGTTGCCGTTATCGGACCAGGACAGAGTGGCGCTGTCAGGACGGAAACCCTGCGCCAGACAAACCACCCTGACTTCATCACCTGAGGAGAGAGACTGAGAGGGAGCCAGCAGAACGAGGGACGGAGGAGATGAAATAGCTGGAGGAGAGAAAGAGAGAAAATAAAGTTATAAACAATGATATTATTCGTACATTTTTTCTGTAAAAATCGTTCTCGAATAATTACGCAATATCATCAATTTATACCAGAGCGCTGTCGATAATCGGTCGGAATGTGTTGATTAGTTTTCTATAACAGCTGCTCGGACTCTAGAGTCCTCTTCAGGACAAATCACAAGTTTCTATTAAAGTTCTCATTCGAATACGTTATAATTTCAATAGTAACAACTTCCACATAACCCACATAAACAGATTGAAGCGTGCGTAATTGGTGACATGGTGAAGCTTCGTGTGAGGAGACTTTTGTTCGACATTTCTAGAAGGAGTCTCCAGTATCAGCACTTTGTAAAAGTCAGACGTAAAGCTAGAACTTTCGGTTTAAAATCACGGGAAAGTCAGGGAATAATCCCCCCGTGTGCACATTTGAAGTTTCGGAGCGCAAACCCCTACACTTTTAGCGTTTCCTGATTTTTTTAGGATCTTTTTTGTTGTTGTTTGGAATTGAAAATATTATTTTGAAAGAAATATATTATAAAAACAGAAATATTACATGAGTTATAAAAGAAAAGTAGAATAGTGTGTATAAGTACAAAAATGTCCACCAATCGTGTCCACTATTGATAATCATCACATTTATAACAGTATTTAATGATATATTTATTTATGTTCAGGTCTACTTAAACAATCTTTGTAATTAAAAATAAAAACAAATAAGATTTTACTCACCGAAAGATACTTCAGTGCCTCCACCGAAAACTACAGTGTATCACACAGTGTTAGAGCTCAGTACAAAAACCTCACACTGCTTCTGCTCACACTGAACACTTCAGTGATCACGACTATAGAATTTAAACACACTAAACAGGACAAAATGACCATCATCGGGACAGGAAGTGGTGCAGAACTCATGAGCGTTCTCATACTGAACACTACAGTGTGTGTGTGTGGAACTGTGAGTGTTTTAGACTGATTTATGTCCAGTTTAGGTCGTGTTGGGGTTTTTGTACGAGAGGGTCAATAAACTGTAGCACTGTGCCGGATCCCACACAGCCGTGGCAAGCACAGTAATAGACGGCTTCATCATCAGCCTCAACACCGTTAATATGCAGATATTCTTGTGATCCAGATTCACTGTAAGCAAATCGACTTGGCAGTCCACTTGCTCTGGTGCTATCATAGAGCAAGAAGGTTGGAGCTTTTCCTGGTTTTTGCTGGTACCATGTTATGGTCCAGCTACTCGTACTGGGTGAACAGAGAATCTTCACATTTTGCCCAGCCTGAACAGATATCGCCTTCTCCTGAGTCAACACAAGAGCTTTCAAACCTGTTCAAACAAACAGAACACTTTGAGTCCCGCATTGTTCTAATGCAGCATTGTTAAAGCTCACAAATCACACGAGATTATGATGAACTCCACCTTTAGCCAAAACGGATTTTTAAAAAAAATTTGCACTAGAACGTGGGTTTAAATTTTGAGTAAAGTTACCTGAGAGAGTGAGCAAGATGGCGGTGAGAGAAACGGTGTTGAGGAGCATCATGTTCAGGTCTGTAAAGAATGTGAGAAAAGACACTCGGGCTTCTTTTGAGAGCAGACTCAAGCTGCACACACTCACACACTGCTCCTTATAAACAGAGTGTGATAGCAAAGACTCACAGAAGACACACCTCCACGAGCACACACACACACACACACACACACAACATGCAATACATTTGCATTGACTTTGCTGACTTAATGCAGCGGGCAAATAAGCTGCTCTGAAAATAGTCAATTCATGGAAGGAGTCTCCAGTGTCAGTAAGTTTTTCCAACATAGAAAAGTTTCAGGATTTTGTCTTATTAACTGCAAAAACTGAGATAAAATAGAAACTGGTGAGGGAACGAGCGTTTATAGCGGCTATAACATGAGTAAAAGCTCGAAGTTGTCTTGCAAATGTTCCACGACATTAAGTGTAACTATAAACAGATAAAAAGCAAGTGTGACTGATTAATACACAAATCATTGGCAAACTGCCATAAAATTCGAGGAATAAAATATATTTTCAGACATGCCGTTACTGGAAAATAATCCATTTCAGAGGAATAGTACTAAGTCTGCCTCATGTTCATGTTCCTCAGGTTTCATCACAAAACACTATCATCGATTATTTGCCTAAAACAGCACACCCACAAGTGTTTACTCTTTACTTACTAAAGAAAGAAGTGAGAGAAAGACTGAAACCAGAGGAGAGGAGATCAGTTAAAAAAAGGAAGTTCAACAGAAACTGTACGTAAATTCGATCTCTTGGGATTCCAGAAGGAGACTTTGATAAATCTCCGCTGGAACATAAAAATATTACACTATAGAATGAAAGAAAGATTCATCTTAAATAAAGGAAACACCACTAATGAACATTATGTACATACTGTGTTTGTCCTGTTCAAGGTGAACAACAATGTGTGTGTGTGTGTGTGTGGTTTTTTACGGAAATCGTGTAAGGATATAATTATTTTTAACCGTAATCTCCATAAAATGAGGCATTTTAAAAAATCTGTAATTATCTATAATACTGTATGTACTATACAAAGTAATGCATACATTTTGTAAAACTTTTTTTCCGATCCCTTATTGGGAATTTTATTTTTGCAATCTGTTAAAGTACTTCAGTATTGTGTTTCAAAGTCTTGACGTTGTTCAAAAGTTTGAAGTTCCTTAAGTTCAAAGTTGAAATGAAGTTAAAATAATATGATTTATCAGTAAGTAACATTTTTGCTTTTAATGGATGAGCTTAAAGTAAATAAATGAATCCATGTTCAAATATGTGTTAATGAGTTCCATACACCATTTTCTCTTATCATCATTTTATTGAGGGAAAACTGTTGTGATTAGCAAAGCATCTACAGGAACATGAAATATTCCACACGGTCTCTAAAAACAAGCAGAAACACAGCAAACCTCAGAGTAGAAAACACTGAGACATGAAGCAAAGCAGCTGTTCAGAAAACGTATGATTGAATCACTTTCTCCTCTCTCCATGCCGATGACCACATTACTACATGTGCAGCACATCCGTTTCTCCAGCCGTCTAGCTGCACTTTTCAGCGCTGGCGCTCTGACTCAGCGGTGCTGACAGAGCCGGGTGGTTCAGGTGGCACGTGTAGGTTCGTCCGGAGCTCCAGCTCTCTGGGCTGAGTTTCAGCACGCTGCTTTGGATGAAGGTGCCGTCAGACTGACGCTCAGACGAACTCGTCTGCACCTCGGCACCCGCTACAGCGTTGCCGTTATCGGACCAGGACAGAGTGGCGCTGTCAGGACGGAAACCCTGCGCCAGACAAACCACCCTGACTTCATCACCTGAGGAGAGAGACTGAGAGGGAGCCAGCAGAACGAGGGACGGAGGAGATGAAATAGCTGGAGGAGAGAGAGAGAGAAAATAAAGTTATAAACAAACAATGATATTATTCGTACAATTCTTCTGTAAAAATCGTTCTCGAATAATTACGCAATGATATAAATTTATACCAGAGCGCTGTGGATAATCGGTCGGAATGTGTTGATTAGTTTTCTATAACAGCTGCTCGGACTCTAGAGTCCTCTTCAGGACAAATCACAAGTTTCTATTAAGGTTCTCATTCGAATACGTTATAATTTCAATAGTAACAACTTCCACATAACCCACATAAACAGATTGAAGCGTGCGTAATTGGTGACATGGTGAAGCTTCGTGTGAGGAGACTTTTGTTCGACATTTCTAGAAGGAGTCTCCAGTATCAGCACTTTGTAAAAGTCAGACGTAAAGCTAGAACTTTCGGTTTAAAATCACGGGAAAGTCAGGGAATAACTCCCCGTGTAGCACATTTGAAGTTTCGGAGCGCCAAACCCCTACACTTTTACGCGTTTCCTGATTTTTTTAGGATTTTTTTTGTTGTTGTTTGGAATTGAAAATATTATTTTGAAAGAAATATATTATAAAAAAGAAGAAATATTACATGAGTTATAAAAGAAAAGTAGAATAGTGTGTATAATTACAAAAATGTCCACCAATCGTGTCCACTATTGGTAATCATCACATTTATAACAGTATTTAATGATATATTTATTTATGTTCAGGTCTACTTAAATAATCTGTGTAATTAAAAATGAAAACAAATAAGATTTTACTCACCGAAAGACACTTCAGTGCCTCCACCGAAAACTGCACTACCGTCACAGTGTTAGAGCTCAGTACAAAAACCTCACACTGCTTCTGCTCACACTGAACACTTCAGTGATCACGACTATAGAATTTAAACACACTAAACAGGACAAAATGACCATCATCGGGACAGGAAGTGGTGCAGAACTCATGAGCGTTCTCATACTGAACACTACGTGTGTGTGTGTGGAACTGTGAGTGTTTTAGACTGATTTATGTCCAGTTTAGGTCGTGTTGGGGTTTTTGTACGAGAGGGTCAATAAACTGTAGCACTGTGCCGGATCCCACACAGCCGTGGCAAGCACAGTAATAGACGGCTTCATCATCAGCCTCAACACCGTTAATATGCAGATATTCTTGTGATCCAGATTCACTGTAAGCAAATCGACTTGGCAGTCCACTTGCTCTGGTGCTATCATAGAGCAAGAAGGTTGGAGCTTTTCCTGGTTTTTGCTGGTACCATGTTATGGTCCAGCTACTCGTACTGGGTGAACAGAGAATCTTCACATTTTGCCCAGCCTGAACAGATATCGCCTTCTCCTGAGTCAACACAAGAGCTTTCAAACCTGTTCAAACAAACAGAACACTTTGAGTCCCGCATTGTTCTAATGCAGCATTGTTAAAGCTCACAAATCACACGAGATTATGATGAACTCCACCTTTAGCCAAAACGGATTTTTAAAAAAAATTTGCACTAGAACGTGGGTTTAAATTTTGAGTAAAGTTACCTGAGAGAGTGAGCAAGATGGCGGTGAGAGAAACGGTGTTGAGGAGCATCATGTTCAGGTCTGTAAAGAATGTGAGAAAAGACACTCGGGCTTCTTTTGAGAGCAGACTCAAGCTGCACACACTCACACACTGCTCCTTATAAACAGAGTGTGATAGCAAAGACTCACAGAAGACACACCTCCACGAGCACACACACACACACACACACACACAACATGCAATACATTTGCATTGACTTTGCTGACTTAATGCAGCGGGCAAATAAGCTGCTCTGAAAATAGTCAATTCATGGAAGGAGTCTCCAGTGTCAGTAAGTTTTTCCAACATAGAAAAGTTTCAGGATTTTGTCTTATTAACTGCAAAAACTGAGATAAAATAGAAACTGGTGAGGGAACGAAGCGTTATAGGCGACTATAACATGAGTAAAAGCTCGAAGTTGTCTTGCAAATGTTCCACGACATTAAGTGTAACTATAAACAGATAAAAAGCAAGTGTGACTGATTAATACACAAATCATTGGCAAACTGCCATAAAATTCGAGGAATAAAATATATTTTCAGACATGCCGTTACTGGAAAATAATCCATTTCAGAGGAATAGTACTAAGTCTGCCTCATGTTCATGTTCCTCAGGTTTCATCACAAAACACTATCATCGATTATTTGCCTAAAACAGCACACCCACAAGTGTTTACTCTTTACTTACTAAAGAAAGAAGTGAGAGAAAGACTGAAACCAGAGGAGAGGAGATCAGTTAAAAAAAGGAAGTTCAACAGAAACTGTACGTAAATTCGATCTCTTGGGATTCCAGAAGGAGACTTTGATAAATCTCCGGGGAACATAAAAAATATTACACTATAGAATGAAAGAAAGATTCATCTTAAATAAAGGAAACACCACTAATGAACATTATGTACATACTGTGTTTGTCCTGTTCAAGGTGAACAATATGTGTGTGTGTGTGTGTGTGTTTTACGGAATCGTGTAAGGATATAATATTTTTAACCGTAATCTCCATAAAATGAGACTTTTTAAAAAATCTGTAATTATCTATAATACTGTATGTACTATACAAAGTAATGCATACATTTTGTAAAACTTTTTTTTCCGATCCCTTATTGGGAATTTTATTTTTGCAATCTGTTAAAGTACTTCAGTATTGTGTTTCAAAGTCTTGACGTTGTTCAAAAGTTTGAAGTTCCTTAAGTTCAAAGTTGAAATGAAGTTAAAATAATATGATTTATCAGTAAGTAACATTTTTGCTTTTAATGGATGAGCTTAAAGTAAATAAATGAATCCATGTTCAAATATGTGTTAATGAGTTCCATACACCATTTTCTCTTATCATCATTTTATTGAGGGAAAACTGTTGTGATTAGCAAAGCATCTACAGGAACATGAAATATTCCACACGGTCTCTAAAACAAGCAGAAACACAGCAAACCTCAGAGTAGAAAACACTGAGACATGAAGCAAAGCAGCTGTTCAGAAAACGTTGATTGAATCACTTTCTCCCTCTCCATGCCGATGACCACATTACTACATGTGCAGCACATCCGTTTCTCCAGCCGTCTAGCTGCACTTTTCAGCGCTGGCGCTCTGACTCAGCGGTGCTGACAGAGCCGGGTGGTTCAGGTGGCACGTGTAGGTTCGTCCGGAGCTCCAGCTCTCTGGGCTGAGTTTCAGCACGCTGCTTTGGATGAAGGTGCCGTCAGACTGACGCTCAGACGAACTCGTCTGCACCTCGGCACCCGCTACAGCGTTGCCGTGTATCGGACCAGGACAGAGTGGCGCTGTCGGACGGAAACCCTGCGCCAGACAAACCACCCTGACTTCATCACCTGAGGAGAGAGACTGAGAGGGAGCCAGCAGAACGAGGGACGGAGGAGATGAAATAGCTGGAGGAGAGAGAGAGAAAAAAATAAAGTTATAAACAAACAATGATATTATTCGTACAATTCTTCTGTAAAAATCGTTTCTAATAATTACGCCAATGATATAAATTTATACCAGAGCGCTGTGGATAATCGGTCGGAATGTGTTGATTAGTTTTCTATAACAGCTGCTCGGACTCTAGAGTCCTCTTCAGGACAAATCACAAGTTTCTATTAAGGTTCTCATTCGAATACGTTATAATTTCAATAGTAACAACTTCCACATAACCCACATAAACAGATTGGAAGCGGCGTCGTAATTGGTGACATGGTGAAGCTTCGTGTGAGGAGACTTTTGTTCGACATTTCTAGAAGGAGTCTCCAGTATCAGCACTTTGTAAAAGTCAGACGTAAAGCTAGAACTTTCGGTTTAAAATCACGGGAAAGTCAGGGAATAATCCCCCCGTGTGCACATTTGAAGTTTCGGAGCGCAAACCCCTACACTTTTAGCGTTTCCTGATTTTTTTAGGATCTTTTTTGTTGTTGTTTGGAATTGAAAATATTATTTTGAAAGAAATATATTATAAAAACAGAAATATTACATGAGTTATAAAAGAAAAGTAGAATAGTGTGTATAATTACAAAAATGTCCACCAATCGTGTCCACTATTGGTAATCATCACATTTATAACAGTATTTAATGATATATTTATTTATGTTCAGGTCTACTTAAATAATCTGTGTAATTAAAAATGAAAACAAATAAGATTTTACTCACCGAAAGACACTTCAGTGCCTCCACCGAAAACTGCACTACCGTCACAGTGTTAGAGCTCAGTACAAAAACCTCACACTGCTTCTGCTCACACTGAACACTTCAGTGATCACGACTATAGAATTTAAACACACTAAACAGGACAAAATGACCATCATCGGGACAGGAAGTGGTGCAGAACTCATGAGCGTTCTCATACTGAACACTACAGTGTGTGTGTGTGGAACTGTGAGTGTTTTAGACTGATTTATGTCCAGTTTAGGTCGTGTTGGGGTTTTTGTACGAGAGGGTCAATAAACTGTAGCACTGTGCCGGATCCCACACAGCCGTGGCAAGCACAGTAATAGACGGCTTCATCATCAGCCTCAACACCGTTAATATTATGCAGATATTCTTGTGATCCAGATTCACTGTAAGCAAATCGACTTGGCAGTCCACTTGCTCTGGTGCTATTACAGAGCAAGAAGGTTGGAGCTTTTCCTGGTTTTTGCTGGTACCATGTTATGGTCCAGCTACTGTACTGGGTGAACAGAGAATCTTCACATTTTGCCCAGCCTGAACAGATATCGCCTTCTCCTGAGTCAACACAAGAGCTTTCAAACCTGTTCAAACAAACAGAACACTTTGAGTCCCGCATTGTTCTAATGCAGCATTGTTAAAGCTCACAAATAACACGAGATTATGATGAACTCCACCTTTAGCCAAAACGGATTTTTAAAAAAAATTTGCACTAGAACGTGGGTTTAAATTTTGAGTAAAGTTACCTGAGAGAGTGAGCAAGATGGCGGTGAGAGAAACGGTGTTGAGGAGCATCATGTTCAGGTCTGTAAAGAATGTGAGAAAAGACACTCGGGCTTCTTTTGAGAGCAGACTCAAGCTGCACACACTCACACACTGCTCCTTATAAACAGAGTGTGATAGCAAAGACTCACAGAAGACACACCTCCACGCAGCACACACACACACACACACACAACAATACAATACATTTGCATTGACTTTGCTGACTTAATGCAGCAGGCAAATAAGCTGCTCTGAAAATAGTCAATTCATGGAAGGAGTCTCCAGTGTCAGTAAGTTTTTCCAACATAGAAAAGTTTCAGGATTTTGTCTTATTAACTGCAAAAACTGAGATAAAATAGAAACTGGTGAGGGAACGAGCGTTTATAGCGGCTATAACATGAGTAAAAGCTCGAAGTTGTCTTGCAAATGTTCCACGACATTAAGTGTAACTATAAACAGATAAAAAGCAAGTGTGACTGATTAATACACAAATCATTGGCAAACTGCCATAAAATTCGAGGAATAAAATATATTTTCAGACATGCCGTTATTGGAAAATAATCCATTTCAGAGGAATATTACTAAGCCTGCCTCATGTTCATGTTCCTCAGGTTTCATCACAAAACACTATCATTGATTATTTGCCTAAAACAGCACACCCACAAGTGTTTACTCTTCACTTACTAAAGCAAGAAGTGAGAAAAAGACTGAAACCTGAGGAGAGGAGATCAGTTAAAAAAAGGAACTTCAACAGAAACTGTACGTAAATTCGATCTCTTGGGATTCCAGAAGGAGACTTTGATAAATCTCCGCTGGAATATAAAAATATTACACTATAGAATGAAAGAAAGATTCATCTTAAATAAAGGAAACACCACTAATGAACATTATGTACATACTGTGTTTGTCCTGTTCAAGGTGAACAACAATATGTGTGTGTGTGTGTGTGTTTTTACGGAAATCGTGTAAGGATATAATTATTTTTTAACCGTAATCTCTATAAAATGAGACTTTTTTAAAAAATCTGTAATTATCTATAATACTGTATGTACTATACAAAGTAATGCATACATTTTGTAAAACTTTTTTTTCCGATCCCTTATTGGGAATTTTATTTTTGCAATCTGTTAAAGTACTTCAGTATTGTGTTCCAAAGTCTTGATGTTGTTCAAAAGTTTGAAGTTCCTTAAGTTCAAAGTTGAAATGAAGTTAAAATAATATGATTTATCAGTAAGTAACATTTTTGCTTTTAATGGATGAGCTTAAAGTAAATAAATGAATCCATGTTCAAATATGTGTTAATGAGTTCCATACACCATTTTCTCTTATCATCATTTTATTGAGGGAAAACTGTTGTGATTAGCAAAGCATCTACAGGAACATGAAATATTCCACACGGTCTCTAAAAACAAGCAGAAACACAGCAAACCTCAGAGTAGAAAACACTGAGACATGAAGCAAAGCAGCTGTTCAGAAAACGTATGATTGAATCACTTTCTCCTCTCTCCATGCCGATGACCACATTACTACATGTGCAGCACATCCGTTTCTCCAGCCGTCTAGCTGCACTTTTCAGCGCTGGCGCTCTGACTCAGCGGTGCTGACAGAGCCGGGTGGTTCAGGTGGCACGTAGTAGGTTCGTCCGAGCTCCAGCTCTCTGGGCTGAGTTTCAGCACGCTGCTTTGGATGAAGGTGCCGTCAGACTGACGCTCAGACGAACTCGTCTGCACCTCGGCACCCGCGTTCGCGCGGTTATCGGACCAGGACAGAGTGGCGCTGTCAGGACGGAAACCCTGCGCCAGACAAACCACCCTGACTTCATCACCTGAGGAGAGAGACTGAGAGGGAGCCAGCAGAACGAGGGACGGAGGAGATGAAATAGCTGGAGGAGAGAGAGAGAGAAAATAAAGTTATAAACAAACAATGATATTATTCGTACAATTCTTCTGTAAAAATCGTTCTCGAATAATTACGCAATGATATAAATTTATACCAGAGCGCTGTGGATAATCGGTCGGAATGTGTTGATTAGTTTTCTATAACAGCTGCTCGGACTCTAGAGTCCTCTTCAGGACAAATCACAAGTTTCTATTAAGGTTCTCATTCGAATACGTTATAATTTCAATAGTAACAACTTCCACATAACCCACATAAACAGATTGAAGCGTGCGTAATTGGTGACATGGTGAAGCTTCGTGTGAGGAGACTTTTGTTCGACATTTCTAGAAGGAGTCTCCAGTATCAGCACTTTGTAAAAGTCAGACGTAAAGCTAGAACTTTCGGTTTAAAATCACGGGAAAGTCAGGGAATAATCCCCCCGTGTGCACATTTGAAGTTTCGGAGCGCAAACCCCTACACTTTTAGCGTTTCCTGATTTTTTTAGGATCTTTTTTGTTGTTGTTTGGAATTGAAAATATTATTTTGAAAGAAATATATTATAAAAACAGAAATATTACATGAGTTATAAAAGAAAAGTAGAATAGTGTGTATAATTACAAAAATGTCCACCAATCGTGTCCACTATTGGTAATCATCACATTTATAACAGTATTTAATGATATATTTATTTATGTTCAGGTCTACTTAAATAATCTGTGTAATTAAAAATGAAAACAAATAAGATTTTACTCACCGAAAGACACTTCAGTGCCTCCACCGAAAACTGCACTACCGTCACAGTGTTAGAGCTCAGTACAAAAACCTCACACTGCTTCTGCTCACACTGAACACTTCAGTGATCACGACTATAGAATTTAAACACACTAAACAGGACAAAATGACCATCATCGGGACAGGAAGTGGTGCAGAACTCATGAGCGTTCTCATACTGAACACTACAGTGTGTGTGTGTGAACTGTGAGTGTTTTAGACTGATTTATGTCCAGTTTAGGTCGTGTTGGGGTTTTTGTACGGAGAGGGTCAATAAACTGTAGCACTGTGCCGGGATCCCACCAGCCGTGGCAAGCACAGTAATAGACGGCTTCATCATCAGCCTCAACACCGTTAATATGCAGATATTCTTGTGATCCAGATTCACTGTAAGCAAATCGACTTGGCAGTCCACTTGCTCTGGTGCTATCATAGAGCAAGAAGGTTGGAGCTTTTCCTGGTTTTTGCTGGTACCATGTTATGGTCCAGCTACTGCGTACTGGTGAACAGAGAATCTTCACATTTTGCCCAGCCTGAACAGATATCGCCTTCTCCTGAGTCAACACAAGAGCTTTCAAACCTGTTCAAACAAACAGAACACTTTGAGTCCCGCATTGTTCTAATGCAGCATTGTTAAAGCTCACAAATCACACGAGATTATGATGAACTCCACCTTTAGCCAAAACGGATTTTTAAAAAAATTTGCGACTAGAACGTGGGTTTAAATTTTGAGTAAAGTTACCTGAGAGAGTGAGCAAGATGGCGGTGAGAGAAACGGTGTTGAGGAGCATCATGTTCAGGTCTGTAAAGAATGTGAGAAAAGACACTCGGGCTTCTTTTGAGAGCAGACTCAAGCTGCACACACTCACACACTGCTCCTTATAAACAGAGTGTGATAGCAAAGACTCACAGAAGACACACCTCCACGAGCACACACACACACACACACACACACAGCAATACATTTGCATTGACTTTGCTGACTTAATGCAGCGGGCAAATAAGCTGCGCTGAAAATAGTCAATTCATGGAAGGAGTCTCCAGTGTCAGTAAGTTTTTCCAACATAGAAAAGTTTCAGGATTTTGTCTTATTAACTGCAAAAACTGAGATAAAATAGAAACTGGTGAGGGAACGAGCGTTTATAGCGGCTATAACATGAGTAAAAGCTCGAAGTTGTCTTGCAAATGTTCCACGACATTAAGTGTAACTATAAACAGATAAAAAGCAAGTGTGACTGATTAATACACAAATCATTGGCAAACTGCCATAAAATTCGAGGAATAAAATATATTTTCAGACATGCCGTTACTGGAAAATAATCCATTTCAGAGGAATAGTACTAAGTCTGCCTTAGGTTCATGTTCCTCAGGTTTCATCACAAAACACTATCATCGATTATTTGCCTAAAACAGCACACCCACAAGTGTTTACTCTTTACTTACTAAAGAAAGAAGTGAGAGAAAGACTGAAACCAGAGGAGAGGAGATCAGTTAAAAAAAGGAAGTTCAACAGAAACTGTACGTAAATTCGATCTCTTGGGATTCCAGAAGGAGACTTTGATAAATCTCCGCTGGAACATAAAAATATTACACTATAGAATGAAAGAAAGATTCATCTTAAATAAAGGAAACACCACTAATGAACATTATGTACATACTGTGTTTGTCCTGTTCAAGGTGAACAACAATATGTGTGTGTGTGTGTGTGTGTTTTTACGGAAATCGTGTAAGGATATAATTATTTTTTAACCGTAATCTCCATAAAATGAGACTTTTTAAAAAATCTGTAATTATCTATAATACTGTATGTACTATACAAAGTAATGCATACATTTTGTAAAACTTTTTTTTCCGATCCCTTATTGGGAATTTTATTTTTGCAATCTGTTAAAGTACTTCAGTATTGTGTTTCAAAGTCTTGACGTTGTTCAAAAGTTTGAAGTTCCTTAAGTTCAAAGTTGAAATGAAGTTAAAATAATATGATTTATCAGTAAGTAACATTTTTGCTTTTAATGGATGAGCTTAAAGTAAATAAATGAATCCATGTTCAAATATGTGTTAATGAGTTCCATACACCATTTTCTCTTATCATCATTTTATTGAGGGAAAACTGTTGTGATTAGCAAAGCATCTACAGGAACATGAAATATTCCACACGGTCTCTAAAAACAAGCAGAAACACAGCAAACCTCAGAGTAGAAAACACTGAGACATGAAGCAAAGCAGCTGTTCAGAAAACGTATGATTGAATCACTTTCTCCTCTCTCCATGCCGATGACCACATTACTACATGTGCAGCACATCCGTTTCTCCAGCCGTCTAGCTGCACTTTTCAGCGCTGGCGCTCTGACTCAGCGGTGCTGACAGAGCCGGGTGGTTCAGGTGGCACGTGTAGGTTCGTCCGGAGCTCCAGCTCTCTGGGCTGAGTTTCAGCACGCTGCTTTGGATGAAGGTGCCGTCAGACTGACGCGCTCAGGACGAACTGCGTCTGCACCTCGGCACCCGCTACAGCGGTGCCGGTTTCGGACCAGGACAGAGTGGCGCTGTCAGGACGGAAACCCGCGCCAGACAAACCACCCTGACTTCATCACCTGAGGAGAGAGACTGAGAGGGAGCCAGCAGAACGAGGGACGGAGGAGATGAAATAGCTGGAGGAGAGAGAGAAAAAAATAAAGTTATAAAAAAACAATGTATTATTCGTATACAATTCTTCTGTTGTAAAATCGTTCTCGAATAATTACGCAATGATATAAATTTATACCAGAGCGCTGTGGATAATCGGTCGGAATGTGTTGATTAGTTTTCTATAACAGCTGCTCGGACTCTAGAGTCCTCTTCAGGACAAATCACAAGTTTCTATTAAGGTTCTCATTCGAATACGTTATAATTTCAATAGTAACAACTTCCACATAACCCACATAAACAGATTGAAGGCGCGTAATTGGTGACATGGTGAAGCTTGCGGTGAGGAGACTTTTGTTCGACATTTCTAGAAGGAGTCTCCAGTATCAGCACTTTGTAAAAGTCAGACGTAAAGCTAGAACTTGCGGTTTAAAATCACGCGGAAAGTCAGGGAATAATCCCCCGTGTGCACATTTGAAGTTTCGGAGCGCAAACCCTTACACTTTTAGCGTTTCCTGATTTTTTAGGATCTTTTTGTTGTTGTTTGGAATTGAAAATATTATTTTGAAAGAAATATATTATAAAAACAGAAATATTACATGAGTTATAAAAGAAAAGTAGAATAGTGTGTATAATTACAAAAATGTCCACCAATCGTGTCCACTATTGGTAATCATCACAATTATACAGTATTTAATGATATATTTATTTATGTTCAGGTCTACTTAAATAATCTGTGTAATTAAAAATGAAAACAAATAAGATTTTACTCACCGAAAGACACTTCAGTGCCTCCACCGAAAACTGCACTACCGTCACAGTGTTAGAGCTCAGTACAAAAACCTCACACTGCTTCTGCTCACACTGAACACTTCAGTGATCACGACTATAGAATTTAAACACACTAAACAGGACAAAATGACCATCATCGGGACAGGAAGTGGTGCAGAACTCATGAGCGTTCTCATACTGAACACTACAGTGTGTGTGTGTGGAACTGTGAGTGTTTTAGACTGATTTATGTCCAGTTTAGGTCGTGTTGGGGTTTTTGTACGAGAGGGTCAATAAACTGTAGCACTGTGCCGGATCCCACACAGCCGTGGCAAGCACAGTAATAGACGGCTTCATCATCAGCCTCAACACCGTTAATATGCAGATATTCTTGTGATCCAGATTCACTGTAAGCAAATCGACTTGGCAGTCCACTTGCTCTGGTGCTATCATAGAGCAAGAAGGTTGGAGCTTTTCCTGGTTTTTGCTGGTACCATGTTATGGTCCAGCTACTCGCGTGTGAACAGAGAATCTTCACATTTTGCCCAGCCTGAACAGATATCGCCTTCTCCTGAGTCAACACAAGAGCTTTCAAACCTGTTCAAACAAACAGAACACTTTGAGTCCCGCATTGTTCTAATGCAGCATTGTTAAAGCTCACAAATAACACGAGATTATGATGAACTCCACCTTTAGCCAAAACGGATTTTTAAAAAAAGTTTGCACTAGAACGTGGGTTTAAATTTTGAGTAAAGTTACCTGAGAGAGTGAGCAAGATGGCGGTGAGAGAAACGGTGTGGTGTGGGAGCATCATGTTCAGGTCTGTAAAGAATGTGAGAAAAGACACTCGGGCTTCTTTTGAGAGCAGACTCAAGCTGCACACACTCACACACTGCTCCTTATAAACAGAGTGTGATAGCAAAGACTCACAGAAGACACACCTCCACGAGCACACACACACACACACACACAACATGCAATACATTTGCATTGACTTTGCTGACTTAATGCAGCAGGCAAATAAGCTGCTCTGAAAATAGTCAATTCATGGAAGGAGTCTCCAGTGTCAGTAAGTTTTTCCAACATAGAAAAGTTTCAGGATTTTGTCTTATTAACTGCAAAAACTGAGATAAAATAGAAACTGGTGAGGGAACGAGCGTTTATAGCGGCTATAACATGAGTAAAAGCTCGAAGTTGTCTTGCAAATGTTCCACGACATTAAGTGTAACTATAAACAGATAAAAAGCAAGTGTGACTGATTAATACACAAATCATTGGCAAACTGCCATAAAATTCGAGGAATAAAATATATTTTCAGACATGCCGTTATTGGAAAATAATCCATTTCAGAGGAATATTACTAAGCCTGCCTCATGTTCATGTTCCTCAGGTTTCATCACAAAACACTATCATTGATTATTTGCCTAAAACAGCACACCCACAAGTGTTTACTCTTCACTTACTAAAGCAAGAAGTGAGAAAAAGACTGAAACCTGAGGAGAGGAGATCAGTTAAAAAAAGGAACTTCAACAGAAACTGTACGTAAATTCGATCTCTTGGGATTCCAGAAGGAGACTTTGATAAATCTCCGCTGGAATATAAAAATATTACACTATAGAATGAAAGAAAGATTCATCTTAAATAAAGGAAACACCACTAATGAACATTATGTACATACTGTATTTGTCCTGGTCAAGGTGAACAACAATGTGTGTGTGTGTGTGTGTGTGTGTGTGTTTACGGAAATCGTGTAAGGATATAATTATTTTTTAACCGTAATCTCTATAAAATGAGACTTTTTTAAAAAATCTGTAATTATCTATAATACTGTATGTACTATACAAAGTAATGCATACATTTTGTAAAACTTTTTTTTCCGATCCCTTATTGGGAATTTTATTTTTGCAATCTGTTAAAGTACTTCAGTATTGTGTTTCAAAGTCTTGATGTTGTTCAAAAGTTTGAAGTTCCTTAAGTTCAAAGTTGAAATGAAGTTAAAATAATATGATTTATCAGTAAGTAACATTTTTGCTTTTAATGGATGAGCTTAAAGTAAATAAATGAATCCATGTTCAAATATGTGTTAATGAGTTCCATACACCATTTTCTCTTATCATCATTTTATTGAGGGAAACTGTTCAATTGTAATAGCAGAACAGAATGTATTCAAAACTCTTAACAACGTCTCTAAAAACAAGCAGAAACACAGCAAACCTCAGAGTAGAAAACACTGAGACATGAAGCAAAGCAGCTGTTCAGAAAACGTATGATTGAATCACTTTCTCCTCTCTCCATGCCGATGACCACATTACTACATGTGCAGCACATCCGTTTCTCCAGCCGTCTAGCTGCACTTTTCAGCGCTGGCGCTCTGACTCAGCGGTGCTGACAGAGCCGGGTTGGTTCAGGTGGCACGTGTAGGTTCGTCCGGGCTTCAGCTCTCTGGGCTGAGTTTTCACCACGCTGCTTTGGATGAAGGTGCCGTCAGACTGACGCTCAGACGAACTCGTCTGCACCCGGCACCCGCTCACAGCGTTGCCGTTATCGGACCAGGACAGAGTGGCGCTGTCAGGACGGAAACCCTCCGCAGACAAAACCACCCTGACTTCATCACCTGAGGAGAGAGACTGAGAGGGAGCCAGCAGAACGAGGGACGGAGGAGATGAAATAGCTGGAGGAGAGAGAGAGAGAAAATAAAGTTATAAACAAACAATGATATTATTCGTACAATTCTTCTGTAAAAATCGTTCTCGAATAATTACGCAATGATATAAAATTTTTACCAGAGCGCTGTGGTGAATATCCGGTCGGAATGTGTTGATTAGTTTTCTATAACAGCTGCTCGGACTCTAGAGTCCTCTTCAGGACAAATCACAAGTTTCTATTAAGGTTCTCATTCGAATACGTTATAATTTCAATAGTAACAACTTCCACATAACCCACATAAACAGATTGAAGCGTGCGTAATTGGTGACATGGTGAAGCTTCGTGTGAGGAGACTTTTGTTCGACATTTCTAGAAGGAGTCTCCAGTATCAGCACTTTGTAAAAGTCAGACGTAAAGCTAGAACTTTCGGTTTAAAATCACGGGAAAGTCAGGGAATAATCCCCCCGTGTGCACATTTGAAGTTTCGGAGCGCAAACCCCTACACTTTTAGCGTTTCCTGATTTTTTTAGGATCTTTTTTGTTGTTGTTTGGAATTGAAAATATTATTTTGAAAGAAATATATTATAAAAACAGAAATATTACATGAGTTATAAAAGAAAAGTAGAATAGTGTGTATAATTACAAAAATGTCCACCAATCGTGTCCACTATTGGTAATCATCACATTTATAACAGTATTTAATGATATATTTATTTATGTTCAGGTCTACTTAAATAATCTGTGTAATTAAAAATGAAAACAAATAAGATTTTACTCACGAAGACACTTCAGTGCCTCCACGAAAACTGCACTACCGTCACAGTGTTAGAGCTCAGTACAAAAACCTCACACTGCTTCTGCTCACACTGAACACTTCAGTGATCACGACTATAGAATTTAAACACACTAAACAGGACAAAATGACCATCATCGGGACAGGAAGTGGTGCAGAACTCATGAGCGTTCTCATACTGAACACTACAGTGTGTGTGTGTGGAACTGTGAGTGTTTTAGACTGATTTATGTCCAGTTTAGGTCGTGTTGGGGTTTTTGTACGAGAGGGTCAATAAACTGTAGCACTGTGCCGGATCCCACACAGCCGTGGCAAGCACAGTAATAGACGGCTTCATCATCAGCCTCAACACCGTTAATATGCAGATATTCTTGTGATCCAGATTCACTGTAAGCAAATCGACTTGGCAGTCCACTTGCTCTGGTGCTATCATAGAGCAAGAAGGTTGGAGCTTTTCCTGGTTTTTGCTGGTACCATGTTATGGTCCAGCTACTCGTACTGGGTGAACAGAGAATCTTCACATTTTGCCCAGCCTGAACAGATATCGCCTTCTCCTGAGTCAACACAAGAGCTTTCAAACCTGTTCAAACAAACAGAACACTTTGAGTCCCGCATTGTTCTAATGCAGCATTGTTAAAGCTCACAAATCACACGAGATTATGATGAACTCCACCTTTAGCCAAAACGGATTTTTAAAAAAAATTTGCACTAGAACGTGGGTTTAAATTTTGAGTAAAGTTACCTGAGAGAGTGAGCAAGATGGCGGTGAGAGAAACGGTGTTGAGGAGCATCATGTTCAGGTCTGTAAAGAATGTGAGAAAAGACACTCGGGCTTCTTTTGAGAGCAGACTCAAGCTGCACACACTCACACACTGCTCCTTATAAACAGAGTGTGATAGCAAAGATCCACAGAAGACACACCTCCACGACACCCACACACACACACACACACACACACACAACATGCAATACATTTGCATTGACTTTGCTGACTTAATGCAGCGGGCAAATAAGCTGCTCTGAAAATAGTCAATTCATGGAAGGAGTCTCCAGTGTCAGTAAGTTTTTCCAACATAGAAAAGTTTCAGGATTTTGTCTTATTAACTGCAAAAACTGAGATAAAATAGAAACTGGTGAGGGAACGAGCGTTTATAGCGGCTATAACATGAGTAAAAGCTCGAAGTTGTCTTGCAAATGTTCCACGACATTAAGTGTAACTATAAACAGATAAAAAGCAAGTGTGACTGATTAATACACAAATCATTGGCAAACTGCCATAAAATTCGAGGAATAAAATATATTTTCAGACATGCCGTTACTGGAAAATAATCCATTTCAGAGGAATAGTACTAAGTCTGCCTCATGTTCATGTTCCTCAGGTTTCATCACAAAACACTATCATCGATTATTTGCCTAAAACAGCACACCCACAAGTGTTTACTCTTTACTTACTAAAGAAAGAAGTGAGAGAAAGACTGAAACCAGAGGAGAGGAGATCAGTTAAAAAAAGGAAGTTCAACAGAAACTGTACGTAAATTCGATCTCTTGGGATTCCAGAAGGAGACTTTGATAAATCTCCGCTGGAACATAAAAATATTACACTATAGAATGAAAGAAAGATTCATCTTAAATAAAGGAAACACCACTAATGAACATTATGTACATACTGTGTTTGTCCTGTTCAAGGTGAACAACAATATGTGTGTGTGTGTGTGTGTGTTTTTACGGAAATCGTGTAAGGATATAATTATTTTTTAACCGTAATCTCCATAAAATGAGACTTTTTAAAAAATCTGTAATTATCTATAATACTGTATGTACTATACAAAGTAATGCATACATTTTGTAAAACTTTTTTTTCCGATCCCTTATTGGGAATTTTATTTTTGCAATCTGTTAAAGTACTTCAGTATTGTGTTTCAAAGTCTTGACGTTGTTCAAAAGTTTGAAGTTCCTTAAGTTCAAAGTTGAAATGAAGTTAAAATAATATGATTTATCAGTAAGTAACATTTTTGCTTTTAATGGATGAGCTTAAAGTAAATAAATGAATCCATGTTCAAATATGTGTTAATGAGTTCCATACACCATTTTCTCTTATCATCATTTTATTGAGGGAAAACTGTTGTGATTAGCAAAGCATCTACAGGAACATGAAATATTCCACACGGTCTCTAAAAACAAGCAGAAACACAGCAAACCTCAGAGTAGAAAACACTGAGACATGAAGCAAAGCAGCTGTTCAGAAAACGTATGATTGAATCACTTTCTCCTCTCTCCATGCCGATGACCACATTACTACATGTGCAGCACATCCGTTTCTCCAGCCGTCTAGCTGCACTTTTCAGCGCTGGCGCTCTGACTCAGCGGTGCTGACAGAGCCGGGTGGTTCAGGTGGCACGTGTAGGTTCGTCCGGAGCTCCAGCGCTCTGGGCTGAGTTTCAGCACGCTGCTTTGGATGAAGGTGCCGTCAGACTGACGCTCAGACGAACTCGTCTGCACCTCGGCACCCGCTACAGCGTTGCCGTTATCGGACCAGGACAGAGTGGCGCTGTCAGGACGGAAACCCTGCGCCAGACAAACCACCCTGACTTCATCACCTGAGGAGAGAGACTGAGAGGGAGCCAGCAGAACGAGGGACGGAGGAGATGAAATAGCTGGAGGAGAGAGAGAGAGAAAATAAAGTTATAAACAAACAATGATATTATTCGTACAATTCTTCTGTAAAAATCGTTCTCGAATAATTACGCAATATCATCAATTTATACCAGAGCGCTGTCGATAATCGGTCGGAATGTGTTGATTAGTTTTCTATAACAGCTGCTCGGACTCTAGAGTCCTCTTCAGGACAAATCACAAGTTTCTATTACGTTATAATTTACGTTATAATTTCAATAGTAACAACTTCCACATAACCCACATAAACAGATTGAAGCGTGCGTAATTGGTGACATGGTGAAGCTTCGTGTGAGGAGACTTTTGTTCGACATTTCTAGAAGGAGTCTCCAGTATCAGCACTTTGTAAAAGTCAGACGTAAAGCTAGAACTTTCGGTTTAAAATCACGGGAAAGTCAGGGAATAATCCCCCCGTGTGCACATTTGACGTTTCGGAGCGACAACCCCTACACTTTTAGCATTTCCTGATTTTTTTAGGATCTTTTTTGTTGTTGTTTGGAATTTAAAATATTATTCTGAAAGAAATATATTATAAAAACAGAAATATTACATGAGTTATAAAAGAAAAGTAGAATAGTGTGTATAAGTACAAAAATGTCCACCAATCGTGTCCACTATTGATAATCATCACATTAATAACAGTATTTAATGATATATTTATTTATGTTCAGGTCTACTTAAACAATCTGTGTAATTAAAAATGAAAACAAATAAGATTTTACTCACCGAAAGACACTTCAGTGCCTCCACCGAAAAATGTAGCATCGTCACACAGTGTTCGAGCTCAGTACAAAAACCTCACACTGCTTCTGCTCACACTGAACACTTCAGTGATCACGACTATAGAATTTAAACACACTAAACAGGACAAAATGACCATCATCGGGACAGGAAGTGGTGCAGAACTCATGAGCGTTCTCATACTGAACACTAGAGTGTGTGTGTGTGGAACTGTGAGTGTTTTAGACTGATTTATGTCCAGTTTAGGTCGTGTTGGGGTTTTTGTACGAGAGGGTCAATAAACTGTAGCACTGTGCCACCACAGCCGTGGCAAGCACAGTAATAGACGGCTTCATCTTCAGCCTCAACACTGTTAATATGCAGATATTCTTGTGATCCAGAGCCACTGTAAGTAAATCGACTTGGCAGTCCACTTGCTCTGGTGCTATCATAGAGCAAGAAGGTTGGAGCTTTTCCTGGTTTTTGTTGGTACCATGTTAAAACCCAATCTCTAGAAGCATCTGATCTGCAGGAAATCTTAACATGTTCTCCTGCTTTTACAGACATCACTTTCTCCTGCGTAAGCACAAGAGTTTCCAGACCTGCAGGAAAAGAACACATTCTGGTACTCAATGATATTAAAGTAAAAATAAATAATAAAGTCTCAACAGAAAACTTCCTGTGCTCGAGCTCATGTTTCTAAATCGACGTGACTGATGAACGGCCTCACCAGGAAGAGTGAAGAGGAGAATCAGAGTGCTGACGATCATGATGTTCTTCCAGAAGGTGGACAGAAAGGAACAGAGGTTAATCTTCAGGACAAGACACACACTTGTGGTCACACACTGCTCCTTATGAAGAGACACAGCACACTTGCATGCAAGCTCTCCTCCCCCTGCGCACACACACACACACACACACAAATCAAATGAGATCAACCGTTACAAGAAGTGAAGCCTGCATGAAAAAGTGCATGAATGGAAACTATGTAAATCTCATCTCTGGGGACTCCATCTATAGACCTCTGCTTTCCGTATGAAATTTCGACAGATGTGAAGTAGAAATACTTTGTTTAAATATCCACGCTTTTAACCTCACTCTTTTGACTAAACAGGACAAAATGACCATAATTGGGACAGGAAGTGGTGCAGAACTCATGACCGTGCTCAAACTGAACACTACAGTGTGTGTGTGTGTGTGTGTGTGTGTAGAACAGTTAAAAAGAAATCCATTTCTAGTCACTGCATCTCCACTACACTACTAGAGGTCAGAATGTGAACATACCTGATTCTCTTTCAGAATAAAATTTCCGTGTTTAATCCCACTCGTAACGGGACCTGCACGGGGTATTTCTCCGACAAGAATTCCAAATAGAAGTGTGATTGTTACTCTCTTTTTTATTTCAATTTTAAAAGCAGCAACGTTGCTTTATCATGTAAAACCTGAGAATAAATCATACTGATACAAAAAAAAATATCCAGACAAATATACAGGTTACAAATAACTGATTTAATCAGTAAATAAGAAAGAAATTTATAATATATGCACACCATGCACACATTTGTAAACAAATTTGTATTACAACACATTTTTATTACCAAAAAAAAAATTTTTTTTTTTTCAAGGGAGAATACTGACCATGGATTCATGAGGAAGCCTTGTCTGGAGATTTCACACGAACATTATAATAATATCTTCTTGGAAAGACAGCTTCGTTCGCATTTACCGGGGCTGAACTGTAGTGTCACGACAAACTTCGTATAGAGCCCGTGGAAAATAGTGAGATATGGGGACTTGGTTAAAAAAGCAGAAATGGTCAAACTTACTTGACAATCCTATGAACTGCTTGTTGTAGTGTGTACTGGTGATTTGGAGGCACAGTTACAAAGTGATACAAGTGAATATACTGGCAGTAAAAAGTAGATATACATATATATACACACACACACTCATACATACAGAGTATTATGTGTTAAAATAGGATTATTTGTCTTGTAAAGCTATGAAAGAAAGAAAAAAAATATACGTGAGACCCCATTTGAACGTATTCACTGTAGATCATGTGCATATATATATATATCATCTGTGTGTGTATATATGTATATATGTATAATATATACACATATATACACATTTTACTAGAATCAATGGTTAACTTGGTCCACCCTATTGGAGTGACGGACGAGTCATGTGACCAATCCGGTTCATCCAGACGGGAAACGGAAAGCAGATGTCCGATAGAAAGCGAGTAGGCGTTGCGGAGTACACGTGAGTTTCTGATGAACACGCATCGTTCTCTCTTGGTCTGAACACTCCTCCTGTTCCTCTTCAGCGCTGTGCCATGACTTCAGATATTTTACTGGTCCCTTGACTCATACAGCAGTTTGGCAGCCTGTTGATGAACAGAGATGCATCACAGGACATCTTGTTTAGAGAAGATCGAATAACATATTGGACAAGATGGATACCAGTAGGATATCAAGCACGATGCTCCGAACCGATAGCAGGAAATTTGAGACATTAAAAAATAAAATAAAATAAACTGAAATGTTTACATCCAGGCCGTGATATCTTTATATCCTTTTTTTCCTTTAAAACTGTACATTTTTTGGTCCCCCCCCCCCTCTCGTTCAGTGTTAATATTTTAAATACATGTTTATAAATAAAAATGTGCTTTTTAAAAAATATGTTTGTTAATAATGAACAGCTGTATTATTATCTGTAACATTTTTTAATGCAACACTACTGTATCGAAGGCTGTCTGAGCAAACCTGCAGAAAGTGTATGTGTATATATATACACATACAGAGAGAGAGAGAGAGAGAGAGAGAGAGAGAGAGAGAGAGAGAGAGAGAGAGAGAGAGTCAAAATCCCCTGATAGGAACACCTCTTGGTTAGACATTCATTTTATAATTAAATGCTTAATTAATCTTCTTTTCTGCAGTTTTACCAATTTAGTGCTGCTTGTTGTGTTCAGACTACAGGTTTTCAAACAGGATTCAATCTCTCGATTGATACGGTCACTGCAAAAAAAAAAAAAGTGCAATCTCCAAAGCAGCTTAAAATATTCACTAATAACAGCTAATAATTATTTATAATAATTATAAAATATTCACTAATAATTTAAGTAATGTTCACTTAAAACATACTCAATAGTAATACTATATAACATAAGTACTACAGCGCCCCCATGTGTGTAAGCACCAAATATCACTCACTGCATGTTATTTGCATGATGAGTGCCATTAATTTTGCCCTTATGGTGAACTTCAAAAATTAATGGCACCCATCATGCAAATGAGCAAAATCCAAAATTAATGGCACCAAGGATCACTCATTGCACGTTAATATACGATGAAGTAAAAACAGGCCAGTTGGTAATGTGTATAGGCCCAATTCTTCCCTTCTGTTGCCTGTGAAAAAAAACCTGCCTTGTGCATGGCGACGAGCCAGGAGGAGGCGCTCTTTTTGTCGTCGGCTGCCTCCATGCGGAGCTGCTGAGAGTCCTGCGAGCCCGGGGGCTTATAGTGCAGCAGCATTCCTGTGGCACGGGACATGCCTCCTGTGCAAGAGTTCAGAGCTGAATGATTTGTCCTGAAATATTTTTTTTTTCTTTATGTAGCAAAGAAGTGGGAAGAATAAAACGTAAATAATAAAACAAGATCTTTCTGACATGGACTGATGAGACATTTACTGTATGACACCGGTACGATCCAATATAAAGGTTTGCAGTATATATATAGCATTTAACGACAGTGGTAGAGAAACCTGTTAGCGCATATTATAATAAACTTTAGAGCTAAAAGCTTTTAGTCAGTCATTAAAAAATGTTACGCATGATATTGATACTATAAAAGCAAAAGGTGGTTAGTTATTAGTAGTAAATATACATTAATAGTTATTATAACACCTGTGAAACTTAACACTGCAAATGTATTATTGCTATAGCTCAAATATTAAGCTAATAATTTGGGCTTAAGGGTGCACAAACATTTGCACTAAATTGACTAACTTGTCAAGGGGCGGCGAAGTTTATTTTATTTATTTTTTTTTTTACAGTTTCGATGTACTGAATATCTCAATTTCCAAGATCATACTGGATACAGGACACGTCAGTGTTATTGCATCATAACTTATAAAAGCCAATCATGTTCCAGTATGCAGATCGGTATGGAGGTGTGGCATCATATTCATAGAATTTGGGGGTGAAAAAAAAGTTACGACGCAGCATATTTATCTACTCGTTGCTCCTGGAAATGTTCTCGTGTTCATCCGTTTCATAATCATAGTGTCTCATGATCCACACTTTAATTACTGTAACGACGTGTGGTAAAGGCTTACGCTACTGCATTATTGATGAGCAAGAACGTGGTCTAGGACACCGAACCCATTACTGCGTCACCGGACTTTCTGCCAAGCCGTGATAATGGGTTTATCGACAAGACGCATTATAATACTGATGATACATCATTAATACCGTGCAAGTCATGCTGAGACATACATTACCGCTCAAAAGTTTAGACACACTCCATTCTATATTTTATCCCTCCCTCATACAATTTTAGAATAATAGTAAACTCATCAAAACTCTGGAGTAGCACAAATGGAACTATGGGAATTATATTGTGATAAATAATCATAAATAAATCTAAATACTTTAGTATTTTTAAACAATACTAAAGGAGTCCCCATCTACGATGGACTCTTATAGGCTGCTTTTCCGCTCCAAGTTGTCAGTTTAAAAAAAGCATTTTTTTGTAAATAAAATGTTCGTTGTCTAACAAAGGGAACGAATAAGCCGGCACGATTATATTTTCGTGTACAAAACCGATTTCAAACATTTCATCGAACACCGTCAGATCGAACGCTTTTCAAGATCATGAGAAACATTTCAGTCGAGGGTCTCCAAACTTTTGACTGGTAGCGTACCATGAAAGGACAACAATAGGCTCTTAATATAGTTGCATCATATGGATTTGAAAAGGCAACTCCATTTAAAAGCAACGGTAAAAGACAAGCAAGATTTGGGAAGTAAAGGACAGAGAAAGAGACAGAAAGAGATGCTAACCTTCGGATATATAATGACTGTCCAGGAGAGTGGTGTAAGTGTGAATATCTTTCTCTGGGCCCAGAAAAGAAACGAGGCATCAAGCAGCCCAGAGAAAACAAAAACGAAGGGGGAGGAAGCGTAAGAAATGTTAACACATTATAAAAGCTGTCGGTTTCCTGTAAAGAAGTGCACACAGCATTAATGTCAATTACAGCGTCCTTTAAATCTTGAAGTTAACGTTACAGATTAGGGCTGGGTGATATGATGTTGATAATGTCATCAATTAGGTATGCGTTTCTGAAATATCATGGATATTATGGGTATTATTACAGATAAACACCTGAAGTGATGATAATTTTGATACTTAAATATATAATAAATATATATATTTTCATGAAAAACTACTGTTTTGCTGGTAGCTTGTGAGCAAACCTATAGATTATGATCCACATCAGGTATCAGAGATCATGATATTTTCATCACATCACCCACCCCATTACAGACTGTAATTGTGATGCAGGAAGCGCACACCATTTCAGCAAAACCGACCAGATTCCTCAGAGCTGTGCTGAGTCATGTTCATTCGAAGCCGAACAAAACATTACTTCCTGAATCAATAACCGAATGACGTCCGGAAGACAATTAGCTTTTAGACTCAAAGTTCTCTCAGCGCAGAGACCAATACTGTAGTGTACTGTGCTCTATGGCGAACAAGGCAAATGTGAGACATGTGAGGAATACTAAGCATGTGCAAAATGCAATATTAAAAATTGTTACAGCCTTTTAGAGCACTTTGGAATAGTCGACTTAAAGAAAGAAAGGAAAAAAAAAAACCTGCAAATTTTTTTTTATTATTATTTATTTATTTTGTTACATCTTTACCTGGACCTAGATTCAATGGGCAGCGTTTTAACTTTACAAGAACTTTAGCGCTCGTTGCATTCATGACCTCGTGGAATCATGGGGTGACCCACTACTTCTAAACGCATTCTACAGGGGTGCTTGAAAGTTTGTGCATTTCTATACATCTACATAATTATGACTTAAAATATCATCAGAATTTCACACGAGTCCCGCGATTAAACAAATGAGACAATTACTATAATACTCACTCACTTATTACTTGAGGAAAATGATCCAATATGACATATTTGTGAGTGGCAAAAGTATGTGAACCTTTGCTTTCAGTATGTGGTGGGACTCCTTGTGCAGCTAAAAAACTGCAACTAAACGTTTGCGGTAACCGTTGATCGGTCCTGCACGTCGACTTGGAGGAATTTTAGCCCGTTCTTCAGTACAGAACAGCTTCGACTCTGGGATGTTGTTGGGTTTCATCACATGAACTGCTTGTTCATCTCTATTGGATTAAGGTCAGGACTTTGGCTTTAACCCTTCTTTGGTAGAACGACTTATGATTTTAGGGTCGTTGTCTTGCTGCATGACCGACTTCGTCTTGAGATTCAGATCACAGACAGATGTCCTGACATTTTCCTTTAGAGTTTGCTGGTATAAGTCAGAACTCATTGTTCCATCAATTATCGCAAGTCGTCCAGGCCCTGCTGCAGCGAAACAGTCCCAAACCATGACACTACCACCACCAGCATGTTTCACATGTGTGATAAGGTTCTTATGCCAGAACGCAGTGTTTTCCTTTCTCCAAACATAACGCTTCTCATTTAAACCGAAAGTTCTATTTTGGTCTCATCTGTAGCTAAAAAACATTTTTTCCTGACACTAATTTTACCTTCAAATTAACTGCTCGTTGTTTACGTTTAGAACTAGGTGAAAATACAATAATGTTTTAGGCCATATTTATGGAGATATAAATAGAAAATGTACACATTTTCAAGCACCGCTGTAAATATAAATACATGATCACATTTATGTATACAATCTAAAGTAATGTAATCATGCTCGTATTGTATTCGTCTTCCCTTAGATTGAGGTTCATTCTCATACTACATGGATGCATAAGAGCAATTACACGCAAATCAACCTCCTTCATAACTTACTTTATATTATTCAAAATATTAACAGAATTTTTTTTTTCAGAATAAAAATTTAAAAAGGACTGTTCAGACTATTTTAAAATAATGGCTTCATAATGGTATTTCACAAATTGTTATACGTTATAGCCTATTAAACATGAGTCGCAGCAAACTCGGCATTCACGTCAAACAGTTGTTAAGTGTAAATTTCAAAAACCCAAGATTAGGAAGAAACAAGGTCAGCGTGCTGATATGACTTAAAACGTTAGTGAAATAACACCACATCATGGCCCAATTCCTTTGTGGGTTTGCTAATATAACTGACCTAAATTCCCTGAAATAAGCCTTTAAAATACATACATACACACACACACACACACACACACACACACACACACATTTATATAAATAAGTAAAAAACAAAAATCTCTGTATAAAAAGGACTTGTTAACCTTTTACAGATCCAAAACATATTGATCACATTACAAATTTTTGGTCACTAACCCATGTAGAAGTTTAAATAAATAAACTGACTAAACCCTCGGCTCGATCCTTACCTCCAGGGGTCAAGCCCTCTGTCTCGGTCAGCACTTGCATGGTGGAGATCCGAGACAACTCCACCTCAAAATGGCTTTCTCCATCCAGGAACAGATATCTGATTGAAGACAAGGTCGAAACAGTGAAACAAAAAAATAATAAAAAGACATTCTCTAGTTAGAATGATTTGTATCTTTAGATGTGTGTGTGTGCGCGCACGCGTACACTACCTGTGATTATTTGAAAGCCGGCACACCATGGTCTCTGTTTTTTCCGAGAAGCCTACTGTGACCAGGAATGTGCCTCCTAATGTAGACACAACATCAGAACAACAGGAATTGTGAGTACAAATCATGGTATGTTTCATACTCTCTAATTCCCCAAGTTTTTGTTGTTGTTTTTTTGCATTCCTGCATTTAAATTAAATTACATTAAGTTATTTTGCCGGCTCTCGTGAATAATAATACGTCTGACATCAGTGTTCAAGTTCCTACGGGCAACTGCATTTTGAAGCTTCGCACACACATTAGTTTAGTTATTTGACAGTGCGTATTTAATATTCGGCACAAACCTCCCAACTATTGATTTTTACCAAGCTGCTTAAACTGCATATCAAGCATTTATGTAGCATATCTTATTTGTTCGTTAATGACTGTTATGGCGGTCATGCGTGCAATTCTCAAAATACGCACGAGATGGCGCCATTTTTTGGTGGATCCGATATTACAAAACCGATAACCGATTCTGTGCGCTTGTCCGTCTCACCTGCGGTGAGCACTTTGAGCTGTTTGTCGTAGAAGTCAAGTTCTTTCTGTGAGACGAGGCTGCATTCGCCGCACTGCCTGACCGGATCTACGAAGCACATCCTGGGCAAGGCCACCTTCTTACTGCAGCATTTATCGCAGAAACACCGGCCACATCTTCGACAGTGGTGCTGCGGACACACAAACGCCCAAAACGTTCGCAACAGCAAGTGCACACATACTTATACGGTATACACACCATGCAGAAATGCAGGAGTGAACAAATCAGAAGGAGCTACTTTTGTAACAGAAGTTTTTATGAATCCTGGATAACGACCAGGGGCTGTGAGAATCGCTCAGATACCTTCTTGTGCCGAGACCTTGCGACAAAATCACAAAGACCGAGTATGACAGTATTTATTGCAAATACTCAGTCATAAATTATATTAATGCCATTTGGAAAACACCTAATATTTTGTTAACACAGGAAATACACAGCTACATTTATTCCTATCGTAGTGTGGCTGAGTACAGTGCCTTGCAAATGTATGCACCCCTCTTGGCATTTTTCCCATTTTACTGCTTTACATCCTGGCGAACATCAAATGTTTGCTTTTTTTTTCCTGTAAGCAATGGCTTTTTTCTGGCCACTCCTCCATAAAGCCCAGCTCTGTAAAGTGTACGGCTTAAAGTGGACAGATACTCAAATATCCGCTGTGGAGCTTTGCAGCTCCTTCAGGGTTGTCTTTGGTCTCTTTGTTGCCTCTCTGATTAGCGCCTGGTCTGTGAGTTTTGGGGGGCTCTCTTGGCATGTTTATTGTGGTGCCATGTTCTTTCCATTTATTTATCATGGATTTAATGGTGCTCCGTGGGATGTACAAAGTCTCGATGTCAATGTATAACCCAACCCTTATCTGTACTTCTCCACAATTTTTGTCCCTGACCTGCTTGGAGAGCTTCTCGGTCTTCATGGTGCCACTTGCTCAGTAGTGTTACAGACTCTCGGGCCTTTCAGAACAGGTGTATATATACACACGGAGATCATGTGACACTTAGATTGCACACAGGTGGACTTTAGTGAACAAATTATGTGACTTCTAAAGGTAATCGGTTGCACCAGATCTTATTTAGGGGCTTCATAGCAAAAGGTAGTGAATTACATACGCACGCACCTCTTTTCTTCTTTTAAACAAGGGTTGGTTTTTTTTTTTTTTCTATTATATGAACTTCAAATAAAAATCCATTTAAATTGCAGGTTGCAATGCAACAAAAGAGGAAAAATGCCAAGGGGGTGAATACTTTCGCAAAGGCACTACAGTGCCTAAGTCATGTCTTCTGCATTTAAGTGAAATTTTAACTGTAGGGTTTGAAGCCAAAAAAACACAACCCGTGACTGGTCATGCGTTCGTGCAAACACACACACACACACAATGTTTTAAACGCAGGCATATAAACATGAACTTATAACATTGCTGCACACACACACACGATACAGCACAATGTTAGAAATGTACATGTACGTGCATACAGCACAATAAAATAAAATGAAGGATATGGAAAGAAACAAAGCGGATTCAAAAAAATAAAAACCTGAGGTCATGGGATTACAAAACAGCTCGAGGTTACGCAACAGGAAGTAGCCGAGAAACGAGTTCACTCTGCTACTCTGCATGGACATGACCTCTTAACAGAAAAAAAAAGAATGAAACATTCTTTCCTACATACCTTTCTGGTGATGAAGTCAAATTTGGTGTCACACTGCATGCATCTGGGACACTGAAACAGAAAGACGCACGAAAAATATGAGACTGGAGCGGAAACGCCTGAGAAGTACACGCCATGTGATTCCAGAATTTAAAAAAGTAACCGTAGTATATTTTAATAGCCCGTGTTCTGATCACAAAACGGCTCCTGCATATCGAGAAGCAAATATACATGAAGTTCTTGCACGGTGTGACACTTTCACGGTCATCGGTTAGATCCTGAGCTCCCGGTACCGCCCGTGTGGAGTTTCTCAACATGTTCTCTCGTGGGTTCCCCTCTGGGTTCCTCCCTGGGGTTCCTATCTGGGGTTCCTCCCTGGGTTCCCCTCTGTATTCTCTCTGGGTTCCTCCCTGGTGGACCAGCGTCTCAAAATAGCCTCTGGGTGTTAGTGTGTGTGAATGCGTGTGTGTCCCTGGGATGGACTCAGGATGCACCACAGCCCCGACCCCAACCCGAATGAAGGAATGAATGAAGCGTTCTTTTTAGGAGGTGAACTGCGCATGCGCAGAAACCCAACACCCCATTTAAATCCCACACGATTGCGCTGCAATACATTTTTCCCCCCCAATTACTCTTTCAAATTAAAAGTCACAAAAGCATGACTTATAAAGTTTCAACCAAATCCAAGAGATACGACAAACTATAAAATAACTGCCTGAAATGTCACACTTTAGCTAATTAAGTAATAATTTTAACACGAGTTTCCGCGTCTACGAGCTTCTTACTGAGCCGACGGTGCTAAGCGCGGATTAGCAAAACAGCAACAACAACGCCCCAGAAAACAGAGTTGTTCACTTCATACCTCTTTATCCGGAACCCACTGGGGTTCGGCTAACGAAAACGGGCTGCTGAACGCTCCGTTTTCCGGTACCATGCGCAGTCCGCTCGGGCTTCGCACCAG
>CM022755.1:4473002-4483002 GCA_012411365.1 Ameiurus melas | reverse complement strand
TAATTACCATAGATCCATCTCTGTTACTCCAGAGTTTAACTTTATTATAATTCTAAAACGTGTGTGGGGGGGAATAAAAAAAATAAAAATAAAGAACGAGTGTGTAAACTTTTGACCAGTAGTGTATACAATATACATCATATGGTATGAACCGTTCTTCACTCTTGTGCAATCTCATGGACCGAAGCCCAAATGACTGCCTCCTCTACTTATCGTCTAGTGCCCTACGACGTACAAAGACCTCATTTCAAACCCTACATAGTGCACATATACAGGCAGTATGCACGTATATGCGATCGAGCCATCGTCTCCCCACTCGGAGAGCTCACTGGCTCCCTCTAGTGCTTCTCTGTAGGACCGATTCCTGCTTTTTGGACATGGAAATGCCACGGTGGCTTTAGCTGGCAAAGGTGTATGTGTGTGTAAGCGCCTAGTTTTCAGTATCGCCGGGTTTGTTTGTTTTCCCCGTGTGAAGGTCGCTTTATGAAAGCTACAATCTGGATCGCGGCGGCGGAAACAGAAAGAAGATAGAGGAATTCTCTCGGTCTTCTCGCGAAAAACTCGTCCAGTCCAAGAACAAGATGTTCTCCAAATTCACCTCGATTCTGCAGCATGCTGTGGAAGCGGTGAGCCGTGTGTGTGTGTGTGTGTGTGTGTGTGTGTGTGTGTGTAGGGAGAGAAAGAGAGAGAGGCATTGAGTTTAAAGGACAGCGTGTGGACAAAGCCACACAGACGGCCTAGCTTTAACTAGCTAGCTAAACCCAAACTAGCATTAGGCTACCTGGCTAGCTAACCTCGACATAGCCTTCGCCGACCTACATCCCACTACTTTTCTCTCGTCTATCCGAGTCATCCATTATTAAATGACTTTTAGTACGGAATAACCCTCGTTTCGTTCTCACCGCTCACGTATCGTTAGCTAACAAGCTAGCTATTCGGAGAGCTTAAAAACGCCCGTGAGTCTGGTGCCGCATCCCAAATAGCGCCGTGTTCACTACATGTAGTGCACTACGTAGGGTGCGCGAGCGATTATCTTCTACTCCGCGTCGTCCACTAAGACTAGGTAGCAATTTGAGATAGGACCGACGTTAATTGGTCAATATTTACCCCCCCCCCCGCCCCGTTTACGTTGTTACGTCACAGTCTGAGTCCCAATCGGCGTCTTTATTTGCTAAATATAGTGCACTTGCGTCGCGTGTATGAGATGTTAGCTCGGGGTAGTCAGCTAAGATAGACGGGATGAGTTATTTGGGAGTGGGCCAACGTTAATAATTAGCTGCTATTGTTCTGCAAGGTTTTAGCCTAATGTTGTTGGCTGGTTGCGTTTACATGGACAGCAATAATCCACTCTTAATCCGATTAAGAAACTACCATGTAAATAGCGATTTTTTACTTACCTTGGTCTAATTAAGGTTATACTCGAATTAAGACAGGTGGAGTACTCCTGTTTTAGTCGCATTATGGACGTGTTGTGGGAGTTTTCACCGCATTTTGCGACAGGGCACGATCACACACGGCAGCGCTCAAGCGTTTTACGGCGAACAAGAGAGCACGGCTGCGTCCCAAACCGCGTACTTGCCTACTATAGGCCTGTAGTGGGGGAAAATACATGTATCTCGGCTACTATATAGACAGTAAGTACGCGGTTTGGGACGCAGCCCACGGCTTCACTTGCACAGCATGACAATTAAATTTGAAAAAAATTCAATAAAAAACCCATAACAAAAACCCATAAGACGAACTGTATGTCGATACGTGAAATTCTGGAGGGACGGCATGGCGCGGGGACGTAATGACGTGCTGTTAATCTAATTATGATCTATAACATGTAAAACAGGAACATGACAGGAGTATTCTAAAAGCGACTCATGTAAACACCTTAATCAGAATTTTGTCTCATTCAGAATAAGGTCAATAATTAGATTACTGCTGTCCGTGTAAACGTCGCACCATTCCTACTTGATGATAAGTCTTCTTTTTTAACATTAAAAGGACTAATAAACAGTAAATAAAGAAAGTTTGGTCACCTCAGTGGAAATGCTGGCCTTGGACTTGGAAGATGATGAACACAATATTACACGCCGTGCACAGTAGTTGCACCAGAGTGTGAGTGTGAGTGTATTAGAGATACTGATAGACTTGTACCATCGTGTCTGGGTCACCGCTGTTCTGAGAATTATCCGTCGTCCAGATAACATCCATCCGTCCATTTTCCATACCGCTTATCCTACGCAGGGAGCCTCGAGCCTGTCCCAGGGAACCCGGGGCACAAGGGCGGGGGGACGACACCCTGGACTGGGTGCAGGGAACAATCACACACACTACGGACAATTTGGAAACGCCAATCAGTCTACAACGCGTGTCTTTGGACTGCTGGAGGAAACCCCCCGAAGCACATGCAAACTCCACACACATAGGGCAGGGTGGAGGCGGGATTCGAACCCCGAACCCTGGAGAGTGTTTGGATCAAGGGGAACACAAAACATGTTCAAGACAGGAATCATTCACACGAATTAAAAACGTCATCAGTTGAAGGCCTTAGATAAACTAGATCATGGGTGTCAAACGTACGGCCCGCGGTCCAAAACCGGCCCGCTAGAGGGTTCAATCCGGCCCGCAGGACGAATTTTGAAAGTGAAAAAAAAATATGCATAAAAGACACGAACTTGTCATTTTTAATAAAATGCTATTCCTAAAAGAAATCTGTCTTAAGAAATCTGAGGTTGCTCCTGATATATATTATAAAATGATATTTCATTAAATATAAATGTCTTTGCATGAAAAAAAGGTAAAAGCATGGACTTCTTGTTATTTATAGGTGATTATACTATGACTTTACTGGCCCGGCCCACTTGACATCTAATTAGACTGTATGTGGCCCCTGAACTAAAATGAGTTTGACACCACTGAACTAGATTAACACTGAAACTGGGATGTTTGTTGTTGTTGTTGTGCATGCATAATGGAAGATTAAAATGTTTTTATTTATTTATTTATTCTTTTCGTTTTCTTTTGCAGCTTGCGCCATCGCTGCCCTTGCAGGAAGACTTTGTCTACCACTGGAAGGCCATCACACATTACTACATAGAAACGTCAGGTAATAATTCTACATCATTACCCGGCCTGACAAACTCCCGGCGACTAAAGGAAATACGAAAGCTTGTCAGTGCCCTGCACGTGCAGTTTTTTTGTAATAACATACGACATCATATTCACACATATACGATAACGTCGTGCCATCTGTTACGATATAGTCTGCATTATTAATGCGACTTAACGAAACAACTTTCTTTTTTTCCCCCTTTCTTTCTACCCTGTTTGCAGATGATAAAGCCCCAGTAACGGACACTAACATCCCTTCCCACCTGGAGCAGATGCTGGACATCCTGATCCAGGAGGAGGGAGAGAGGGAGTCGGGTGAGACCGGGCCGTGCATGGAGTACCTGCTCCATCACAAGATCCTGGAGACGCTCTACACTCTGAGCAAGGCCGATGTGAGCATCGTTCTCTTGGTGGTATTGGATATGAGTGGCAACTGGGGTTGCCTGGATATTTAATTCTGGAAAGATCCAAGTATTGAGTGGCCTGGCTCTGTGGTTAGATTGTAAAATAGTGGCAAATTATTTGGACTCTAGATGTAACGATTTGAACTTTAACCTTTAAAAAAAAGAAAATATATATGTTGTCTGTAGTGTCCACCTGGTATGAAGCAGCAGGTTCTGAACTTCTACACCAAACTCCTGGGTCGGATCCGCCAGCCGCTCCTGCCTCACATCAACGTGCACAGGCCCGTACAGGTAAGTCGTGACGTTGTGCTGACGGCGCTATGGCTTGCTGACTGTTAAGTTCAGTCACAATTTGTTTCCAGCCAAGGAACTGTCACTTGCCCTTGACCTAAAACGCACTCAAAGCTATGTTAAGTGTCGATATCGACCGATATAAATTTTATATATATATATATATATATACACACACATACATATATATACATATGTAGTCGATACAGATTATTTGCATGTTTGTATGCCCGATAACCGACATGCAGAACCGATATTTATTCATTTATTTATTGTTTTACTTCCTCTTCTTTTTTGACACAATGATCACACCACTGAACTGAACAAACTGTTTTATTTATAACAGATTTAGTTATAATTTTTCACTTCCTCCTTGCATTCAAAACACAACTTTTATTTATACACCAGTAAATGGAGGGGTCTGAAAGAGTGCATAAAAGAAAAAGTGCACTGTAACGAAAGTGTGTTTATTTGAAATAAAAGCTTCGGAGTGGTAAACAAACAGATCAAACAAATTAAGCACATAAAAATAATTCTAACAAATCGAGAGAGAAAACCGATTCAGTGCTGCAATGGCGGTCATGGGTGCGATTCTCAAAAAAACCGTTTATCGGCGGATCCGGTATTACAAAACCGATATCCGAGTATGGAAAAACGGCTAAATATCGGTGGATCTCCAGTTAAGCGTAGTAAAGTGTTCTCCGGCTTCCACAGAAACTCATCCATCTGTGTGGCGAGGTTCTGGCTGCTCCTACAGAGAACGAAGAGATCCAGTTTCTCTGCATAGTCTGTTCCAAACTCAAGCAGGACCCCTACCTGGTTAACTTCTTCTTGGAGGTAAGCATTGTGCCTTTTATACAGTGTCTGAAAACAATGGGATAAAACTCAGGGTAGCTGTAGACTTGCTGAAGCGAGTTCATAGCGTCTGTAGTTTTTAATCTAATAGGACATAAACTATGTATGTTTATATTGTAGCTGTCAGATTAAGCATGCAGGTTTAGCATGTTAAGATTAAATGTGTTAAAACCGTGTGAACTAGTTCCCCTGCTGTATCAAGACATCACGGGTGCTTTTAGTTTGTTTTTGTTTTTTCCCGTGCCGTGTGCAGAATAAGGGAAAACGAGGAGACGATAAAGAATCGGGGGCTGACGGGGTGGAAGAGGATCCGTCGTCTCCGGATACGGGGCAGCTGCCGAACGCTGCACACGGGGCCGGAGCTGCGATACACACCACCAACAATAGCAGCAGCTACAACCTGGTCAGCTCTCTGCTCAACCTGACCAAGAGCCCAGTGAGTCGCCTGCTCTCGTTCATTCGAGTGTGTGCTTGTGCTTGTGTTGACGAAGCGAAGAACATTTACTGAAGGCACGCTGTTATTCTAAAAATCCGTACGCATCCCCCTCCAGGACGCACGTGTGGTGGTGAAGGCATGCGAGGGTCTGATGCTACTGGTCAGCTTGCCCGAGAGTGCAGCGGCGAAGACTCTAACGGAAAGCACCGAGCTGTGCGAGTTGCTCACGGCTCGCCTCAGCACCTTCTATCAGGCGCTGCCTCAGTCCATGGACCCGCTCGACATCGAGACCATCGAGTCCATCAACTGGGGGTGGGTCACACGTTCTGACCCCAGATTCAGGACGGAGTCTTTTTGTTTGAACATATTTACAGTATATATATATATAAATATATATTATAATATAATATATATATATGACATTTATCCTTTTCTTCAATATTCTTCTTTTTATGTATTTTTTCGGCAGGCTGGACGTGTACAACTTTAAGGACGACGCTGCTGCCTTCGTGGGGAAGCGAGCGCTCATTTCCTTCCTCTCCTGGCTGGACTACTGCGATCAGCTGATCAAAGAGGCCCAGAAGGTAATCGGGACGGGAACGCGAACGAACAGCAAGCTCACCCTACGATCATTTCAGAGTCGCAGTGTGTGTGTGTGTGTGTGTTCTTTGTTTTACGCACTTCTTCTTTCCATGTTGAACCCGTAGACCGCGGCGGCAGCTTTAGCTCGAGCAGTGAGAGAACGCTTCTTTGTACCTGTAATGGAGCCACAGCTCATGCAAACGTAAGCGACCCACATGATAACGTAGCTATAAATATTATCGTGGGTATATGCCCCGAAACAAATACAGAATTTAATAAAAACCTGTGTGTGTAGGTCCGAGGTGGGCATCCTGACCTCCACAGCGCTGTTGAATAGGATCATCAGGCAGGTCACATCAGAGGCCTTGCTGCAGGAGACGGTCTACTTCCTGTTGGGAGAGGAACTGGGTCCAGAGACGCCGGCCAGCGTCAGTCAGAACCCCCTGAGGCACAGACTCATTGGGCACTGCGACCACCTTTCAGACGAGGTACACATGCAGTCGTACCCCTTAGATCCGTAGCTATGATTATCGAACCGTGATTCATGTTCCTTAGTTAACTGTATACACACCACCGGTCAAAAGTTTGTGGACAAGCGATCGAAACGTTTCTCGTGATCTTGTAGGATGTGTGCTTATATGTTCGATTATATATTTCTTTTAAACAGACGATTCGGAGCGAAATATTCCGAAAAGCAGCCGATTAGAGTCCAGCGTAGGTGTGAACTCCGTTTAATACTGTTTAAAAATCATCTCGGGGGAAATTCCTCAAGTAATCGGTCGAGAAAATGCCAAGAATACATTTCTGGAAATTCTAGACAAAAAGGGCGTTGACTTTGAAGATGCTAAAATATGAAATTATTTAGATTTATTTTTTTCACAACATAACTCCCATAGATCCATTTGTGCTGCTCCAGAGTTTTGATTACTTTATTATTATTGTTCTGAAATGTTTTTACTGACACCTCTCGACGTTTCTGTGGTTTCGAGGTCATTAATAACGTCTGATGAAATTCAGCGTACACGTGTTACATGTGCAGCGAGCCTAACACCGATCCGTCATGTCCGATTCTCTGCGCAGATCAGCATCATGACTCTACGGCTGTTCGAGCACTTGCTGCAGAAGCCGTGCCAGCACGTGCTGCTCAGCCTGGTGCTGCGCAGCATCGACGAGCGCAACTACATCGAGAACAAGGCGCAAGACGAGCCCGAGGAACGCGCGCACACGGAGAACGGGCAGCCTCACGACGCCGTGTGAGTGACACGGTTCACGCTTTACGATCGGTCGCGGTCCGAAAACGAAGCGGCTTTCATTTGTGTTTGACATGGTTACGTTTCAGGTTGCATAAGTATTCCCCCCACCGTTTCTGTAAAACCTCTCAATCGGTTGCCATCGGAGGTTTCGCAATTACTATTTGAACAGAGTCCACCTTTTGTGCAGTTGAAGTGTCATGTGACCGCAGTACAAGTACACCTTATACAGAGTGCGTCTCAATCAGCTGCGTAGTCCTTGATCAGGGAGTCGGCCATTTTGAAGGCTCAGTCTCTCAATGACAAAATCGTTCCCGTGCACTGACATGGAAGAAAAAAATTCTTCTAGCGTGCTTACGATCCTGCTTGAAGTACCACGACGGAAACGCGTGTGATTTAAGCCACCGAATTTGCACGACGTATACAGTAATGTCAGAACGATATCGGTCCTGCCTGTTGTCGAAGATAAATGCCGGCGGCGACGGTTTAATCGAGTCGGCGGTGTCCCAGTGTGTGCCGAGCCAGGCTCCTTGCCCCGTTAGTGAACTGATCGAGACGCACCCCCAGTCACTAACTTTTGCAACAAGTTGTCTTTTAAAGTGAGATCATGTGACACTTTAACTGCGTCCAGGTGAACTCCATTAACTCCCAACTAATTATCAGACTGCTGATTTGCGAAACGCTCTGAAGCGAACGATTTTATTGTTCGTACGAATAAAATCCGCTGTTCCGTGCCTCCGTGTAGCGATTTGGAAGAGGACCCGCTGTTCTCCGACCTGTCTCCAGATACCAGGCTGTCCAGCCCCGATTGGCTGAGCTGCTCACCTCCGCCGAGCGCGGAGCACGCAAAGCCCGATGGGAAAACCGAGGTGCACAAAATCGTGAACAGGTCTGTGAGTGAACGTGAGCACGAACATCATACACAATTACACATTTTTGCCTTTTTAATTGCGCAAACAGGAAAAAAAAAATGTCTTTATCCGTTTTATTTGTAGTTTGTGGAGCGGCCGGTTGTTTTTATGAACGCAATAACGTTATAGTCTAATATGAACTTGATGTTGCTGACGATGCCCTTGTCTCCTTGGCTGTTGCTCAGTTTCTTGTGCTTGGTTCCGGATGAAGCCAAATCGTCTTATCAGGTCGAAGGCACTGGCTACGACACGTACCTGAGAGACGCGCACCGACAGGTGAGGCGTGAAAAGTCCTTCCCGTTGGTTCTTGCATTTGTATTCGATTCACACACGTCATCTAAACAAATAAGGTCCTGCGTACGTCTGTAACGGACTGTAATCACAATCTGACCGAATAACGATCGTTATACTTAGAACAACGACTTGTAAGACAAAGATAATCAAACAAAAATAATCTAACAGCCCAAGACAAAGGAAATGTGATGGTGAATGAAGAGGTACATTTTAAGCAGGTGTGCGTGTGTGTGTGTGTGTGTGTGTGTGTGTGTGTGTGTGCGCGCAGTTTCGAGATTACTGTGGCATCTGCCAGAGGTGGGACTGGCGCAGCATCCCTAAGCCTATTGAGAAGTGTAACCTGGACATCCCCTTTTTCGAGGGACACTTCCTTAAAGTGCTGTTTGACAGAATGGGACGTATCCTAGACCAGGTAGGGTTATGCCTTTTTTCCTTTGTGTTAATGCTTATTCATTTAAACACATTTTACTTTGTGTGTGTGTGTGTGTATATGTATTGGTGTGGACCAGTTAGGCTTTAGCTGTAGTCTTAAAACGGCGTAACTGCTTTATGCGCATTATGGTGGAGTCCATTATTCTAGAACAGGCCCGAATATGCAAAACGGCGAATTTCTCTGAATTTTAAAAGATGGCTCGTCGTCCTAAAGACGGAAATCTTTTAAGGAGTTGAACGTGTGTCAGGTTATGTGGAAACTTCACCCTGGACTTCAAGCAGCTTGGATTCTGTGCCTCTCCAGTCTCTGGGGCCTTGATTTCCAAATGAAATGCTGCATTTACTTTCATCTTTCCCGTGATTACTGTTGTGTGTACTGAACCAGGCTGAGAGATTTAAGCATCAGGAGTTAATTCCCTGGTTAGAGCTCTTCCCAGGTCGACATTTGTGTATTATAAATTCGTTATCCGAATGTTTTGAGATGCTGGATTCCTGATTTCCGTGAGCCGGAAGCCGTAATCATCGAGATTAAAACACAAAAAAGGCTTGAAATGTTTCACTTTATGTGTAATGAATCTAGAATATATATGGAAGTTTCACTTTTTGTGAATTAAATTACAGGAAAAATATATATACAATATACATTTTTCAGATGCACCTGTACAATACAATTAAGAACGTAGGTTCTCTCGTGATGGTCTTCTTAGTGATGATACCTGATTCAAGGTCACCAGTTTGAACTCAAGGAATTCTTTTACAGTGTGCAATTTTTTCGATTTGCACTGTAGCTGTTTTAAGCTGACCCTCTATTTTCTCTTGCGCGTGCTCTCTCTCTCTCCCTAGCCGTACGATGTCAACTTACAGGTCACGTCAGTGTTATCGAAGCTATCCTTGCTGCCCCATCCTCACTTGCACGAGTATTTGCTGGACCCCTACATCAATCTGGCACCTGGCTGTAGATCCCTCTTCTCCGTCATTGTCAGGGTATTGTTCTTTCTCTGAGCTTCCCCCCTTCCATTTGTGGCATTTCATTTACATCTAAGTGGTGCTAGTGAGACTTGCTTACTTACTGCATTGTAGTGTTCGCTAAGCTCATAATTCCTCACAACGTTTTTTATTTGTTTATTTTAAATTTTTTGGTGGGTCAGGTGGTCGGAGACTTGATGTTGAGGATCCACCGTATTCCAGATTTCAACCCGAAACTGCTGCTAGTGAGGAAGAGGCTGCTCGGGATGGAACCAGAAGGATCAAGGTAGTACAGATTTCCAGGGGAGGCTGGTATGAATATAAAAAGAATAGACAGACATCTCACACACACGCACACACCCACACCCCCATGGGCGTTTCGTATATGGGCTTTTTTTTCCCCCTTCAGTGTTGATCACGTGACGTTGCTGGAGGGAGTCATCGTCCTGGAGGAGTTCTGTAAGGAGCTGGCAGCCA